>JAJEJO010003699.1:181265-271080 GCA_020662805.1 Glaucomys volans
GGATGTTGAACCAACCTTGCATCCCTGGGATGAAACCCACTTGATCATGGTGCACTATCTTTTTAATATGCTTTTGTACGTGATTTGCTAAAATTTTGTTAAGAATTTTTGCATCTATGTTCATTAGGGATATTGGTCTGAAATTTTCTTTCCTTGATGTGTCCTTCTCTGGTTTTGGTATCAGGGTGATATTAGCTTCATAGAATGAGTTTGGAAGGGTTCCCTCCTCCTCTATTTCATGAAATACTTTGAGGAGTATTGGAATGAGCTCTTCTTGAAGGTCTTGTAGAACTCGGCTGTGAATCCATCTGGTCCTGGACTTTTCTTTGTTGGTAGGCTTTTGATGACTTCTTCTATTTCATTTTTTGAAATTGATCTATTTAAGTTGTATATGTCCTCCAGATTCAGTTTGGGTGGCTCATATGCCCTAGGAACCTGTTGATGTCTTCCAGGTTTTCTATTTTGTTAGAGTATAAATTTTCAAAGTAGCTTCTTATTATGTTTTGTATTTCAATTGTGTCTGTTGTAATATTTCCATTTCCATCACCAATTTTAGTAGTTTGGAGTTTCTCTCTCCTTCTCTTCATTAGCATGGCTAAGGGTTTATCAATTTTGTTCATTTTTTCAAAGAACCAACTTTTGTCAATTTTATGAATCATCTCTTTTGTTTCAATTTCATTGATTTCCCATCTGATTTCAATTATTTCCTGTCTTCTACTACTTTTGGTGCTGATCTGTTCTTTTTCTAGGGCTTTGAGCTGTAATGTGAGGTCATTGATTTGTTGACTTTTCATTCTTTTATTGAATGTGCTCCATGCAATGAATTTTCCTCTTAGCACTGCATTCGTAGTATCCCAGAGATTTTTGATATGTTATATCATTGTTCTCATTGATCTCTAAGAATTTTTTCATTTCCCCCCTAATGTCTTCTGTTATCCATGCATCATTAAATAGCATATTATTTAATCCCCAGGTGTTGGAGTAGTTTCTGTTTTTTATTTTATCATTGATTTCTAATTTCATTCCATTATGATCTGATAGTATACAAGGTAGTATCTCTATCTTTTTGTACTTACTGAGAGTAGCTTTGTGGCATAATATATGGTCTATTTTAGAAAACTATCCATGTGCTACTGAGAAGAAAGTGCATTCAATTCTTGATGGATGGAATATTCTATATATGTCTGCTCAGTCTAAATTAGCGATTGTGTTATTGAGTTCTATGGTTTCTTTGTTCAATTTTTGCTTGGAAGATCTGTCCAATGGTGAGAGGGGTGTGTTAAAGTCACCCGGTATTATTGTGTTGTGGTCTATTTGGTTCCTGGAGTTGAGAAGGATTTGATTGACATACATGGATGAGCCATTGTTTGGGGCATAAATATTTATGATTGTTATGTCTTGCTGATTTATGCTTCCCTTAATGAGAATGAAATGTCCTTCTTTATCCCGTCTAACTAATTTTGGCTTGAAGTCCACTTTATCTGATATAAGGATGGAAACCCCTACTTTTTTACTGAGTCCGTGTACATGGTATGTTTTTACCCATCCTTTTGCCTTTAGTCTGTGGGTATCTTTTTCTATGAGATGCGTTTCTTGGAGGCAGCATATTGTTGAGTCTTTCTTTTTAATCCAATCTGCCAGTCTATGTCTTTTGATTGATGAGTTCAGGCCATTAACATTCACGGTTATTATTGAGATATGATTTGTATTCCCAATCATTATGGCTTACTTTTGGTTCTTAACTTGACTTGGTTTCTCCTTTATTTGACTATTCCTTTAGGGTAGTTCCTCCCTATGCTGGTTTACATTGTTGATCTTCATTTCTTCCTCATGGAATATTTTGCTGAGAATATTCTGTAGTGCTGGCTTTCTATTTGTAAATTCTTTTAGCTTTTGTTTATCGTGGAAGGATTTTATTTCATCTTCAAATCTGAAGGTGAGTTTTGTTGGGTATAAGATTCTTGGTTGGCATCCATTTTCTTTCAGTGCTTGGAATACATTATTCCAGGCCCTTCTTGCTTTTAGGGTCTGTGTTGAGAAATCTGCTGATAACTGTATTGGTTTCCCCTGAATGTAATCTGATTTTTTTTCTCTCACAGCCTTTAAAATTCTATCTGTATTTTGTATGTTAGGTACTTTCATTATAATGTGACTTGGTGTTGATCTGTTGTAGTTTTGTACATTTGGTGTCATGTAAGCCTCTTGTATTTGATTTTTCATTTCATTCTTCAGATGTGAGAAATTTTCTGACATTATTTCATTGAATAGATTATTCATTCCTTTGGTTTGTATCTCTGTGCCTTCCTCAATCCCAATAATTCTTAAATTTGATCTTTTCATGATATCCCATAATTTTTGTAGGCTTTGTTCTTGAATTCTTACCATCTTCTCTGTTTGGTCAACTTTGCTTTCAAGATTAAATATTTTGTCTTCAATGTCTGATTTCTATTCTCCAGGTGATCTAGCCTGCTGGTTATGCTGTCTATTGAGTTTTTAATTTGGTTTATTGTTTCCTTCATTTCAAGGATTTCTGTTTGATTTTTTTTCAACATCTCTGTCTCCTATATTGAAGTGATTTTCTGCTTTCTGCATCTGTTCTTTTAACTGTTGATTGGTGTGATCATTCATTTCCTGCATTTGCTCTCTCATCTCATCATTTGCTTCTCTGATCATTTTAATTATGTACATTCTGAACTCCCTTTCTGACATTTCTTCTGCCATGTTATCACTGGACTCTGTTGATGCAGTATCTAGGTTTGTTTGAGACACTTTCTTCCTGTCTTCTCATGTTGTTTATGTATCTTCCCTTCTATCTGTGAGAATCTGAGGTATAGCAGCTTTCCCCCTTAAAACAAGTGGCGTCCCTGCAGGTATCCAATATCTCACCTCCTAGTCTTCAGTAGCACTAGATCACGGGTTGGGGCCAGGCTGAAGTAAGAATTGGCCTCTGGGCTCAGCCTCCCAGCTTGGGAGCCTCAAGTGTGCACTCTGTGCCTGCTTCCCCTACACTGAAGGCTCACACTTCTACACTGTGCCTGCTGCCCCCTCAGAGGTCCCACGGGAACACTCTGGGCTGACATCCCAGGTGGGGAAATCTCACCCATCTGCACTGGGCTGAGCCTGATGTCTGTCTCTGGGTCCACCTCCAGGACCTGGAACTCTCCTCAGATACCATTTTAACAGTGTCTGGGGTGAAGTCAAAAGGGCACTTCTGGGAGAACAAATCACTTTTAGGAAAAATCAGTGGATCTTTAAGGAGAATAAATGGGGGATCTCAGAGTTTTTTATTTCTTTTTTAATTGGTTCTTTATAGTTAAACATTAAATTAGGATTCATTTTGACATAATTATAAAAGCATGGAATATAATTTGCTCTAATTCAGTCCTCAGTACTTCCCCTGTCTCTTTCCTCTTCCCTCCCCCTGTTCCTTTTCCTCTGTAGTCTCTGAAATTTAATATCATAAGTTTTTGTTGGTTGTTTTAGTTAGGGTATTGTGGATACACATGATGGTGTGATTCACCATAGTATGTTTATATATTTTTATGTACATAGGAAAATTAGGTCAGATTCATCTCACTGTTCTTCTGTTATCCCATCCCTCCTTTTTCCACCTCAATCCCCTTTGTCTACTCCACTGATCTTTCTTCTATTTTGATGGAATTATCTAATTAAGAAATTACCTTGCAAACTTGCTCCTTCAGTTCCCTTTTCTCTTCCTCATTCCCTGGTTAGTGGGGATGTTATACCTAGATGAGTCTGTTTCCTGAGCAAAGCACTTAATGAAATATGGAGGATTGCTGCTTTCCAGCCACCGCAGCCAGGTTCTTCTTCAGGTTCCTGCCTTCTTCCACCTCCTCCTCCTGTATTTCATCTGAGACTGGAATTAGTGACTTTAAGTTAGTCTACCAGGATGGCAGCATGGGGTAATAGAAATGACTATTTTGGTCAGTCCAGGGACTGAACCCAGGAGTATTTAACCACTGAGCCACATCCCCAGCCCCTTTTAGTTCAGTGATTTAGGCTTCATTCTCATTTCTCTTCTTCCTGTTTGGCCTTGGACAAGGTATTCATCCTCAGAGTAACTATTTCCTAAACAATAAGATGACTTAAAAGTTATAAAGATTAAATGGGACAATACATATGATGTCTCAGTGCAGAGCCCAGCTTATGGTCCTCACAAATGTTAGCTCCCTCCCACCATTGCCTCCTTCTTTTGCTTTCTTACATAATGTTCTTTATATTATTTTGACAAGGAACAAATAAACAGAAGTCAGTCTGGAATTCGGCAAACATTTCACTAATATGTAAGTTGGAAATGATGATTGGTTCTCTCCAGTACAAATCTGTTCCAGAGTTCTCCATTAGGTACTTGGAAGTCCTGATCTTCAAATCCCACTGTAAGATATTTAAATGTAGGATAAGAAAGACTGTAAAGGGCCTTGAATTTTTGAGAAGGAGAAAGGGAGCAACACCTTTTTTTTTTTTTAAAGTCCTTAAAAGAATACATGTCAACTTTGAGCCAGGGGAAGAGCCACCTTAGACAGTAAGTGATGCTTCCTCTTCCTTTCCCATGTGTACAAATTTTACGGTCTCCTATTTTGGTTGTATAAGTATTTCCTGGTCTCAGTTTTTCACTGATCCTAGACAGATCTCCATTTTATTCTTCCTCTCTCCTCCTGGTAGCATCCCTTAAGCAATTCCTTCCTCTAAAGACAAAAGTTTATAATTAGAGTATTAGAAGAGTGTTTACCAAGATGGTTTTTCTACCTTTACATTAGAAGAGGAAATTAAAAATAAAAATTAAAGAGATCTCTGAACTGGGAAATGGGAGAGGTAGTGAGAATGGGCCTCTGGGGAAATTACCCTGTTAATCCAGGAAAAGTCTTGGGAAAGGAAAGGTGGAACTTAGACATTCAAGAATAGAAAGGGGGTGATGTGCCTCCTTTTTCAGGTTGCTCTCAGGGACAGTAGTTAGGTTCCAGAGCCATTGCTACTCTTATCCCTTCATATAACAAAGTGAAGAGGGCTATTTAGGCAGAGAGGGCCCAAGACAGGTCACAAAGTGGTGTGGGAAAGATATTGAGGTTGGGAGCACTCTATCCCAAGGGCCCTTAAAGTTATGATTTAAGTACACTGCTTCAGGAAGCTTTGAGAACCAGATAGGGGTGCAGATTTCTCAGAGGAGGCCATCTTGGAGACCTCTGAGTTTCAGATGGATTAACAATCTCAGAAGGGGTCAGCATGGTCAGATACCAACCACTGATCAGACGATCAACCTGAAATCATATACTATCTAATGAGCCCAAACTTAGGTCTCATGCCCAGTAAGAGGAGAGGAACAGGAAATCAGGAATTGATTTAAAAAAAAAAAAAAACTCCATTGAGGTATAATTTATGTACAATAAAAGTCACAATTTAAAGTATATAATTTGATGAGCTTTTTACAAATGTTGCCATCACTATCACAAACATTTCCATTGCTCTAGAAAGTTTTTGTCTCCTTTTTTTTTATTCCTACCAATATTTTTCTGTACATTAACAGATACTTAGCATCTCTGGTTTTATGATGCCAAGAAGAGGCATTCGCCATTTAAATATATCTGAAATGTACTATCACTGTTTTGGAATATGATGTTACCCTCCAAAATCTGGTGGTTTTCTAAGAACCTTGAAACAAAACTCTAAACCTGTCTGAATAACATACAAATAATTTAATATAGTAATTCTTTTTTTGGTGCCCAATACTAGTGAATATATGTTGAAATTTTTTTATTGGTTCTTTTTAATTATACATGACAGTAGAACCCATTTTGATATAATTATACAGCAGGGAATTTATCTTTTTTTTCACAATGCAGATTCACATGATGCATATAATCTCACATATACATAGGGTAATACTGTCTCAGTCTACTATCTTTCCTTCCCCCACCCCTCCCATCCCATTTTCCTGTATACTATCCAAAATTGCTCCTTTCTTCTCTTGTCCCCCCTTCCCCTATCACCCACCATTATGTACCATCATCCACTTATCAGAGAAAACATTCAGCCTTTGGTTTTTTGGGCTTGGCTTATTTCACTTAGCATGATATTCTCCAACTCCATGCATTTACTAGCAAATGCCATAATTTTATTCTTCTTTATGGCTGAGTAACATTCAATTCTGTATATATACCACAGTTTCTTTATCCATTCATTAATTCAAAGGCATCTAGTTGGTTCCACAATTTAGCTATTGTGAATTGAGCAGCTATGAACATTGATGTGACTGCATCACAGTACGTTGCTGATTTTAAGTTCTTTGGGTATAAACCAAGGAGTGGGATAGTTGGATCAAATGGTGGGTCCATTCTAAGTTTTCTGAGGAATCTCCACACTGCTTTCCAGAGTGGCTGCACCAATTTGCAACTCCACCAGAAATGTATGAGTGTGCATTTTTCCCCACATCCATGCCAACACTTATTATTGCTTGTGTTCCTGATAATAGGAGTTAAATGAAATCTTAGGGTGGCTTTAATTTGCATTTCCCTAATTACTAGAGATGATGAGCACTTTTTCATGTATTTTTTGATTACCTGTATATCATCTTCTGTGAAGTATCTGCCCAGTTCCTTAGCCCATTTATTGATTGGGTTCTTTGTATTTTTGGTGTAAAGTTTTGTAAGTTCTTTATAAATTTTGGAGATCAGTGCTCTGTCTGTGTGTGTGTGGAAAAGATTTTTTCCCACTCTGTAGACTCTCTTTTCACATTATTGATTGTTTCTTTTGCTAAGAAAAAGTTTTTTAGTTTGAATCCGTCCCATTTATTGATTCTTCCTTTTATTTCTTATGCTCTGGGGGTCATGTTAAGGAAGTCTGGTCCTAAGCCAACATGAAGATTTGGGCCTTTTTCTTCTCTTTGGTGAAGAGTCTCAGGTTTAGTTCCTAGACCCTGGATCCATTTTGAGTTGAGTTTTATATGGAATCAGAGTTAGGGGTTTAGTTTCATTTTACTGCAAATGGATTTCCAGTTTTGCCAGCAATATTTGTTGAAAAGGCTACTTTTCTCCATTGTATGTTTCTGGCACCTTTGTCTAGTATGAGATAACTGTACTTATGTGGGTTTGTCTCTGTGTCTTCTATTCTGTACCATTGGTCTACCTGTTTATTTTGGTGCCAATACCATGCCGTTTTTGTTACTATTGCTCTATAGTAAAGTTTAAGGTCTGGTATTGTGATACCTCCTGCATCATTCTTCCTGCCCAGGGTTGCTCTGGCTATTCTGGGACTTTTGTTCTTCCAGATGAATTTCATGACTGTTTTCTCTCTTTCTTTGAGGAATGTCATTGGGATTTTTATTGGAATTGTGTTAACTTTGTATAGCACCTTTGGAAGTATGGCCATTTTGATTATATTAATTCTGTCTATCCAAGAACATGGGAGATCTTTCTATCTTCTAAGGAAGAAAACATTAAGAAGATAGTGCACCATGATCAAGTGAGATTTATCCCAGGGAAGCAAGTTTGGTTCAACATCCAGAAATCAATAAATGTAAGTCATCACATCAATAGACTTAAGGTTAAGAATCATATGATTATTTTGATCAGTGCTGAAAAAGCATTTGACAAAATACAACACTCCTTCATGCTCAAAACACTAGAAAAAATAGGGATAGTAGGAACACACCTCAACATTGTAAAGGCTATTTATGCTAAGCCCATTGCCAACATCATTCTTAATGGAGAAAAACTGAAAGCATTCCCTTTAAAAACTGGAACAAGACAGGGATGCCCACTGTCACCACTTCAATTCAACATCATGCTTCAAATACTAGTCAGAGAAATTAGACCACAGAAATTAAAGGAATACAAATAGCAAAAGGAGAACTCAAGCTGTCACTATTTGCCCATGACATGATCCTGTATTTTGAAGATCCAAAAAACTCCACCAGGAAATTTTTATACTTAACTAATGAATTCAGCAAAATAGCAGAATATAAAATCAACACACATAAATCAAATGCATTTATATACAAAAGCGATGAATCATCTGAAAGTGAAATGAGGGAAACAAGTCTGTTCACAATAGCCTCAAAAAAATAAAATACTTGGGAATCAATCTAACAAAAGAGGTGAAAGACCTCTACAATGAAAACTACAGAACATTAAAGAACATTAAAGGGTCCTCACCTGAACTTGACTGCTGGCACTCTCAATTTGGACTTACAGCTTTAAGAACTGTAAGAAATAAATTTCTGTTGTTTATAGGTCATCCAGTCTATGGTACTTTGTTATAACACCCCAAACTAAAACAGAATCATAATGACTGACTTCTATTACCTAGTGTACCTAGGTTTTTGAGATTTACCTACATTGTTGTGATTGCCAATAGTTAATTCTTTCTATTGCTGAGTTCAATTCCATTGTGCACATATGTCACAATTTATTTTCCATTTGATAGTTGATAGACATTTGATTTTTTTTTTTGCGGCTATTATAAATCAAGTTGTTAAGAACATTAAAATACAAGTCTTCATGTGGCTATATATTTTAATTTCTCTTGGGAACCACAAAGGAGTAAATTGTTGGGTTACATGGTAAATGTGTATTTAATTTTATTGATTTATAAAATGACTGTACCTTCTTATAGTCCCACCAGCAATGTGCAAGGGTTTCTACTGCTCTAAATCCTTGCCAACACATGGTGGTGTATTTGTAATTGTAGATATTCTAGTGTATGTAAATAGTACTTTAAGGATTTAATATGCATTTACATTTATTATATTGAGCATCTTTTCACATGGTTACTTGCCATCTATATATCTTCTTCAGTGAGGTGTCTTTTAAGGCTTTGATCATTTAAAAAATCTTTTGTTATTGAATTTAAAAAATTCTTTGTATCTTTTGGATAATTGTCCTTCCACGAATATTTTCTCTGTCTGTGGACTTTCTTCTCATTCTTGACATTGCCTTTTATAGACATTTTTAATTTTAATAAGGTCCAGATTATCAATTATTTCTTTTATGATCATACCTTCAGAGTTGTACCTAAAGCATCTTCATCAAACTCAAAGTCATCTAAGTTTTCTCCTACAGTTTCTAGAAGTTTTGTAAAGTTTTGTATTTTATTTTAGGCATGATCCACTGTAAGCTAACTTTTATGATGAATGTTAAGATCTGTGTCTAGATTTAATTTTCCTTTCTTGTGGATTTTCAGTTGTTCCAGCACTACTACATTCTGATTCCCAGAGTAAAATTTGTTGAAAAGACTATTGCCTTTGCTCCTTTGTCAAAGATCAGTTGACTATATTTATTTGGGTCTATTTCTGGACTCTCTATTCTGTTCTATTGATCTACTTCTCCATTGTTTTGCTAATAGCATAATGTTGATTATTGGTTAAAGGCATGTATTAAAGTTTGGGTCGTATCAGTCGTCCAGCTTTGTGCTTTTCCTTTAATGTTGTGTTAAGTATTCTGAGTCTTTGTTTCTCCATGTTAAACTTCAGAGTAAATTTATTTAAACCCACAAAGTAAGTGGCTGAGATTTTGATTGGCATTACTTTAAATATATAGGTAAATCTGGGAAGAACTTACATCTTGGCAATATTGAATCTTCCTGTTCATGAACATGGACTATCTCTCCATTCATTTAGTTTTTCTTTGCATTTGTCATCAGAATTTTGTGTTTTCTCATATTGATCTTGTACACATTTTTTCTATACATAAACATTTCATCTTGAGGGGTTCTAACACAAATGGTATTTTTTTTTAAATTTCAAATTCTACTTGTTCATTGCTGGTATGTAGCAAAATGATTAACTTTTTGTATATTAATCTTGTTTCCTGAAAATCAGTCATTATTGGTTATTAGCTCCAGGTTTTTTGTTGATTCTTTTCAGATTTTCTACATAGGCAATCCATGTCATCTGCAATATAGTCTAATTTCTTCCTTCTTAATCTCTATGCCTTTTATTTCCTTTCTTATTTTATTGTATCATCTAGGACTTCCAGAAAATACTGAAAAGTAGTAGTGAGAAGGGACATTTTAACTTGTTTTTTTATTTTTAGGTAGAAAGTTTCTAATTTTTCACCTTGAAGCATGATGTTAGCTGTAGGCTTTCTTGTGGATATTCTTTATTAAATTGAGGAAGTTCCCTTCTAGTTCTTGTTTACTGAGGGTTTTTAAAAAAATTTTTACATCATGAATGGATGTAGAATTTTCTCAAATGATCATTTTTTCTATTGATATAATCATGAATTTTCTGGTTTTTAGCCTATGGATATAATGAATTACATTAATTGATTATTGAATGTAAAACTGGCATTGCATATCTAGGATAAATCCTACTTGGTTTCAGTATATTATTGCTTTTACACACTTTTGGATTGAATTTGTTAAAATATTTTTTGAGGATTCTTGTACCTATATTCATAAGTGGAATGGTCTGTATGTTTCTTTTTTGTTAATGTGTTTGCCTAGTTTGGATATTAAGATAATAATAATATGCTAGCCTAAGAATGGTTAGGAAGTATTCCCTTTGATTCTATCTTCTGAAAATGAATGTAGAGAATTGCTACACTTTATACTTAAATATTTTATAGAGTTTACCAGTGAACTCATCTGGCCTTTTTTATTTCTTTTTGGGATGGTTGTCAATTATTATTCAATTTTCTTATTAAACATAGGCCTATTTGGATTGTCTATTTCTTCTTGTGTGAGTTTTGGCAGATTGTCTCTTTCAAATAACTGATCCATTTCATCCATATTACTAGATTTGTGTATACAAAGTTGTTCATAGTACTCCTTTATTAGCTTTCTAATGTCCATAGGATCTGTTTTTATGTCACCTCTTTCATTTCTGATTCCAGTAATTCTGTCCTTGTCTTTTTTTTTTTTTTTCATTGTTTCGACCTTCTAGAGGCTTACCTACCTTACTGACCTTTTCCAGGAACTAGCTTTTCATTTTATTGATTTTTCTCAGTTGATTTCCTATCTTTAGTTTCATTGATTTCCACCCTACTTCTTAGTTCTTTTCTTCAACTTACTTTGTATTTAACTTCCTCTTCTTTTTCCAGTTTCCTAAGGTGGAAACTTAACTTGGGAGCTTTCTTCTTTTCTGATACATGCATTCAAGGCTAAAACTTTCCTTCTGAACACTGCTTTTACTGATTCCACAAATTTTGATAAGTTGTGCTTACATTTTCATTGAGTTCAAATTATTTTTTAGCAGCTGAGCTTTCTTTGGTCCATGTGTCATTTAGAAATGTGTTAACCTCCAGGTATTTGGGGATTTTCAGTTTTCTTTTTTTATTGGTTTCTAGTTTAATTTTACTCTGGTCTGAGAGCAGATGTTGTAAGATTTCTATTCTTTTCAATTTGCTAAAGTGTGTTTTATGGCTCATAAAGTGGTATCTTGGTGAATATTCCATGAGAATTTGAGAAGAATGTGCATTTGATGGTTATCAGAAGAAATAGTCTATAGATGTCCATTATATCCTGTTGATTGATGGTGGTGTTGAGTTCAACTATGTCATTATGAATGCCCTGCCTGCTGAATCTGTCCAGTTCTGATAGAGGGGCATTGAAGTCTCCAACTATAATAACAGATTCCAATATTTCTCTTTGCAGAGTTCTATCAGGTTTTGCTTCACCTAGTTTGATTCTGTGTTTTCAGGTGCCTACATGTTAATGATTAAGTCTTCTTGAAGAATTGACCCCTTTATTATTATGTAATTTCCTTCTTCATCTCTGATAACTTTCCTTGCTTTGAAATCTGCTTTTTTGAAATTGATATAGATATTCTCTCTCTCTTTCTTTATTGGTGTTAGCATGGTATACTTTTTTCCATCCATTTACTTTTTTATGGGGGTACTGGGAATTGAACTCAGGGGCACTTGACCACTGAGCCACATTCCTAGCCCTATTTTATATTTTATTTAGAGACAGGGTCTCACTGAGTTGCTTAGTGCTTCACTTTTGCTGAAGCTGGCTTTGAACTCGTGATCCTCCGGCCTCAATCTCCTGAGCCACTGGGTCCATCCATTTACTTTTAAATTATATGTGTCTTTAGATTTATGAGTTTCTAATAGGCAGCTTACAGTTGTGTCTTGTTTTTTCATTAACTCTGAAAATATCTTAATTGGTACATTTTGACCATTGCTGTTCAAAGTTATTGATATAGTTAGATTAATAACCATAATATTTGTTATTTTTCTATTAATTGCCCTTATTCTTTGTTCTTATTTTTTGTCTTCTACTCTTTTTCAGTCTTCAGTGGTTTTACCTGAGCATTTTGTATGTCCATTTTTTCTCCTTTCTTGGTATATCAGTTACACTTTTTTAAAAACTTCCATTTAGTGGTTAATCTAGATTTTGCAATATGTATTTCTAACTAATCCATATTTCTTTTCAAATAACACCATACTGCTTCACCATATAAAAACAAAATAATCATACTTTCTCTCTCTCATGCACTATATCACCCTATCATTCATTTCAATTATATGTGAACACACATTAGCATATATTTATATATACAAAAGCATACATAATTGTTGATTTTTTAGTCTGTTCAGTTTTTCACTTGGTAGGATGTAGGAGAGACTTCCAAGTTCCTTACATGTGGAACCTGAAACCAAAAGTTCTTTTATTTCCTTACATTGCCTAATTTCATTGTGTAAAAATGCTGATTAGAAATGGCGAGAGTTTTTGCAGATCTTAAGGAAAAAGTATTCAGTCTTTCATGGTTATATATGGTATTAACCATTAAGTGTAGATTTTTTATAGATAAAAAAGTGGAGGATGTTCCCATCTTCTCCAAATTTGTGGAGTTTTGATTAGAAATTGTTAACGTATTTTTAAAAGTTTTTAAAAATTTCATTGTGATGATCATATTTTTCCTTTTTTTTAAAAAGTGTAAATAATGATTTATATTGTTTTTTTAAATCCTGAAACAAGTGCAGGGATAAACTGCTCTTGGCCATTATGCATTACCTTTTTCACATATTGCTGGATTTAATT
This sequence comes from Glaucomys volans, assembly GCA_020662805.1. Lineage (NCBI taxonomy): Eukaryota > Metazoa > Chordata > Mammalia > Rodentia > Sciuridae > Glaucomys > Glaucomys volans. The sequence goes on from JAJEJO010003699.1 coordinate 194,265, forward strand.
TGCTTAAAAGGTGTTAAGGATTTTGCATCTATGTTCATGAAAAATATTATTATTTAGTGTTCTTTTCTGACGATATCTTTGATTTTCTTATAAAGGTAATGCTGGCCTTGTAAAATGAGTTCTCAAGAGCTGTCTTCCAATTTTGGGGAGACTTTATGTGGAATTGGCATTATTTTTATCTTAAAATGTTAAGTAGAACCCACCTTTGAAGCCATCTGCTTCACAGATGGTTCTTTTTTAATGGGTGATTTTTAAAAATTCATTTTTAATTTATAGAGTAAAAATCACCTTTTGTTTAGTTTTTTAACTTCTATCACATGCTTGTACTCATGTAACAATCAAGATACAAAATAGTTCCTTCCATTCCTCGAAAAATACATATTATTATATAATATATCTATTATCCTACCCCTTTATAGTCAAAATCTACCTTCACAAATAACCATGTAACAACTGATCTGTTTCATCCCTTTTGTTTTGCTTTTTCTAAAACATCATATAAGTGGCACGATCAGATAAAGAAACTATAATAAAGAAACATCTCAATTTAAAGTAAGAGAAAGTACATTTACAAAAGAACCAAATAAATTTTCTAAAAATGAAAATACAGCCATTGGGAGGAAAACTCAGTGTAGGTATTAAACACTGGATTAGCAAAGATTAGGAAAGTATCAGTGAATTAGAATATGATTTGAGGACATCATCTAGAAAATGAAGCACATGTCAAGTGAACACAGTTAAGGCACATGAATGACAGAAGAAAAATTTCCACTTTATATCTAAATAAGAGCTCCAGAAGTAAAGACTGGAAAAAGTGGGAAGGGGCTTTGACTTCATAAGAAGTTTTTGAGATTTATCTATTTTGTTGTATGTACTGCCACTCTATTTTAGTACTGAGTAACATTCTATTATAGAGATATATGTCAGTTTGTTTTTCCATTCCTATTTGAGGGACATTTGTTTTTTTCAAGGTTTCTGACTATTGGGAATAAAGTCTGATAATTTAAGGTTGGTATCTGTTTTAGTCAGCGTTTTTGCTGCTATGACTAAAAGATCTGACAAGAAGAGTTTTAAGGAGAAAAAGGTTATTTGGAGGATCACGGTTTCAAAGGTCTCAGTCCATAGAAGGCTGGCTCCATTCCTTGGGGCTAGAGGTGAGGCAGAACATTGTAGTGGAAGAGTGTGTGGGAGGGAAGTGGCTCACATGACTATCAGGAAGCAGAGAGAGACTCCACTGGTCAGATAAAAAATATACACCCCAAAATATCCCAGTGACCCACATAATCCAGCCCCACCCACTCAGTTAATTCCTGCAAGGGGATTAATTCACTGATAGGGTTAAGGTTTTCCTAATCCAATCGTTTCACATCTAAACCTTCTTGCATTGTCTCACAGGAGCTTTTGAGGGACACCTCAAATCCATACCATGACAGTATCTGTTGGTTGTCTCTTTTCTTGAGAATTGGTTAGATTGCAACCAACACCCAGGAAGTGCTCTGAGACCTTGGTGGTGTTTTTACTGTAGCTCATTTCTCAAAGTAGTAACTGCTTCTTTGGCATATTCCATGTTCCTGCAGGGGTGGAGTTGACGTTGTTGCTTATTCAGTTTCAAACACATAATCAAGGCTTACCTTCTCCAGCTCTCTCCCACATTCTCCTACACTTTCATTTTCATAAACCCCTTTTGTTAGGGCTATAAAGACTGATTTCTTACAATTTTGCCTGTCATTCAGTTCCACATAATTGGGGATGCCCATGAGATAAAGTAGAAAAAAAAAATGAGAAGAACATGAACATCCCCACCCCCACCCCCACTCTTTCCCAGTTCCTCTATTTAAAGAGTCAATGCTTTCTTATTCATAAATATACTCCTGGCCTGTCAGTGTCAGTACAAATATGCCTTGGGGCAGGGCCAATAGAACAAAACACCAGGGATTTCCCTACACTCTGTGTTGTAGAAGCCCCTTCTACAGTCTTCTCAGTTCAGCCCACATGGAAGTAAAAGCCAGCATATAAAGGAAGAAAAAAAAAATAAAGAAAAAGAAAACTTAGGTCTTAATTCTATGGGTGGTTGGTCCAGAGATGTACTTTTTGCTATTCTTTATTCATACTTCATATGCATTCTTCTACATGAATGAATTACTTTACCTAAAAAGATATGAAGCAAAAATAAAACAAAATAAATTAAGATTGAAAACCTGGCCCCATGACCACTAAAATTGGTAAGGCTCTGAACACAGCAAATTCAAAGTTGTTCTGGAGGGATGCTATCGTAATCTGGAATTTAAAGGATTTTAAGGAAGAGAATTCCCATTCAAGAGGAGCTAAGAGTGAAAATTTATAAGCCATTACAGAAAATAAACCACCATGAGGAGTTTGCAACTGAAGAGAAATAGAAATCCTGAAACAATGTAATAGAACAATTTTAAATATGTTTAAAATAATTAAAGAGGAAAGTCAAGGTAAAGAAACTACAAAATATAAATAGGTCAGTTTAAGAGAAAGTAGATTTGTGAAAAAAAAAAAAAAAACAAATTTTCTAAAAATGAAAATACAGCCACTGGCATGAAAACTCAGTACAGGTATTAAACACTGGATTAGCAAAGATTAGGAAAGAATTAGTGAATTAGAATATATATTTGAGGACATAATCTGAAAAATGAAGATGTACATCTCATGTGAACACAGTTAAGGTACAAGTAGAAGGAACAATTCTAGTATACATCTAAATAAGAGCTCCAAAAGTAAAGACTGGAAAAAGTGGGGAGAAGCTAAAGACTTACAAATTGAAAACTTCAGATAAAGCAAGCAGAATAAATAAAACTCATAATCATAAAACCAATTCTCTGCAAATCTTCCAGAAAATAAAAGAAGGAATATTTGTCCCCAAATTTTACAATGATACCCAAACAGAAGAAGGCATTAAAAAATTTCCAGGGGCTGGGGATATAGCTCAGTTGGAAGACTGCTTGCCTCGCAAACACAAGGCCCTGAGTTCAATCCTCAGCACTGCAAAGGAAAAAAAAAAAATCCAAGCAATATCTCATAAATATTGAATATAAAAATTCTCACAAAATTTTAACAAGCTGAATATAGCAATTTTTATAGAAATGATAATATAAGATGACCAAATAAAGTTAATCCAAGAAACAAAAAGTGGTTCAACATTTGGAAAAATCAACCATTGTAACACACAATATCAATAAATTTAAAAAGAAAAACTATGTGACCTTCTTAATGGATGCCTAAAAAGCATTTGACAAAATATAAAATGTTCATTCATGATAGAAAGTCTGAGCAAAGCAGGAATGAAACTTCCCTAACCTGATAAAGGGCATCTATTAAGACTACAGGAAATAGTTGAAATACCAAATGCTTCCCCCCATATGATCGCAAAGAGGACAATGATTTCTGCTTTCACTGTTCTAGTTCAATATTGTAGTGGCAGTCTTCGCCAGTGTGATAGCACTAGAATTGACATATAAGCCATACAGATCATAAAGGAAGAAATAAGAGCTGCTCTATTTACAGTTTCACATACAGATTTCAAAAGGGTATTTTCAGTATTGTTAGCTTAGATTTTTTAGTTTATTAATATTTTATTAGAATACTATAAAATCATAAGATATATTTCTTTCAAATAGTTTATAATTCAGAAAGTTAAATTCTTATGGCTTCCTTTACTTGGAATTAATCTTTTCTTTTGATTACATTTTCTTCTGAAAACTCTCTTATGCCCTCTGCTGTCCACATATTGAATATAAATTAATAAAATTCAGATGATAAGACTAAGTTTTTTGAATCAGTCTTAGGAAACAATATACGCTGAGGAATGCTTTTAAATTTTTTTCCTTATTGTAGGAAGCACCATATGATCCAGATATACCACTCCTTGGTATTTATCCTAAAGAATGAAAGTCAGCACACTATAGAGATACAGGCATATCAATGTTTATAGTTGCACAATTCACAATAGCCAAACTATGGAACCTGCCTAGGTGTCCATCAATAGATGAATGGATAAAGAAAATGTGGTTTATATACATGGTGGAGTTTTATTCAGTCATAAAGAAGAATGAAAGTTTATCATTTGCAGGAAAATAGATGGAACTTGAGAACATTAACATTATGTTAAGTGAACTAAGCCAAACCCAGAAACTCAAAGATGGTATGTCTTCTCTCATATGTGGAAGTCAGAGAGAAAAAAGGCTCGGGGTGAGAGGAGAATCTCATGAAAACAGAAGGGAGACCAGTAGAGTAGAAGAAGAGGAGCAAGGGAAGGGAGGAGGGGAAAGAGGAGGTATGAGGGAATGAAACTAACCAAATTATATGTTTATATTGTGTGCACATACAAATATGTAATAATGAATCTCTCCATTATGTACAATTATTAAAAAAAGAAAAAACTTTTTCTTATTATGTTAAATATGTTCACTGTTGATAACACATCATTCATAATCTCACTCTTAGAGATAGCCATTATTATCAAATGGTATATATCCTCTTTCTGGAATTGTTTCTATACAATATAATTTTATATTGAATTCATTATTATTACAGAATTGGAATCATACTTTATATACAATTTGGTATTTACTTTTTACTTAACATTTTGTTATGGAATATTTCCCATACCTCTGACTCAATTTCAAAATCCAATTTTTAAATTGTTGCAAAATATTCCAAATTTTACTAACTTAGGTACTGTTTTCTTTTAGGGGGTGTTTAAATCAATGCAACCCTTTCCTATTATAAATAGCACCGTCAAACAAAATTCCTTGAACATCCCTATTTCTATGCTTACATTCTAAAAAGCACAATTTCTGGCCATAGATACACATATTTTTATGGCCTTTCATGCTTATTGAAAATTGAACTCTAAAAAGTTTGTACTAATGAATATGAGAAGCATCTGAAGAGGTAAAAATACCTTGCAAGTAAGCTATGAACAAGGAGAATACATTATATCTGATTCTCTGTGAGGTGAATATTTTCTCTTTTTTTGTCAAAATTGTCAGAAAATTATGGGCTGGGTGTGTGGCTCAGTGGTGGAGCACTTGCCTAGCATGTGCAAGGCACTGGGTTCAATTCTCAGCACCACCTATAAATAAATGAATAACATAAAGGTCTATCAACATCTAGAAATATATTTTTTTAAAAAGGTGTCAGAAAATGAAGACTTTTTGGTAGAATGACATGAGACCTTCTAATTGCTTCATCTTAATGTTTCTCAATCTGTTTCTTCATCTATAATGCAAAGAGAATAAAAATTGCCCTCTTAAATGAAGAGTGTTTCATGAAGATACAGTGAGAATACGCTGGAGAACAGGTTTTGAAAACTATAATGTCATACAGATGAAGGTACATGTTTTATTAGTCACTATTGACATACAGACAGATTTGATACTCATTAGGCTGTTTTATGTGTAAATAACTTCTTAATATCTTATATAAATCTTGATACCGATAGTTTTCTAAATTTTCAACTATATACAATCAGAAAAGTTGTTTCTCCATATTATTTACTTTGTTCATTTGAAAATAGTGAAATGATTACATTATATAGACAATTATGGCTGAACTGGCAATTCCATTAACTTAATCTCCAAAAAGAAAAAATTATCATACATAATTATTTATTAAGGATTCATATATCACTAAAAATATCTAGCACTTCTATAGAAAATTTGCATACTCAACTTGCTTAATCAGTTCCTTTTTAAAATTTCTTTTGAAAATTTTGAAATTTGAAATCAATGGATTTGCCTGTGGGTTTTCATAAAAAAAGATAGTTTAAAGATTAATCTGAATAATTATGACCACATTATTCATTCAGTGGGCCCTTGAAGAACCTAAAAGCTAGCACCTATCATCAATTTTCATTGAATGAAGAATATGGAGGGAGGAAGAACTAAGGACAGAGAGGAGAAAAGGGAAACTTAAGAAAGCACTGAAGTTTTTAAAAGGCTTTACTAGCAAAGAACCTGTGACTAGCTCTCAGGAGAACTCTCACCCAGTCTCTCTCCTCTCCTCTTTACCACCATAGCTCCCAAGAATTCTGGTCATTGCACTTGGGTAAGGGCTTCAATTTTTGAAGGTATTCAGTTTCAGCACTTGTGTTTTGTTAAACCGTTGTTTTTTGGCGTCTCGGCTAAATAATTTATGGGAATTTGTAGAAGAAGGTAGAGGCAGAGAAAGAGAGAAAGATCAGGCAGGTAAGAAGGAAGTAAGTCTCCCACCCTCAACCCCCCCCTTTTTTACCTCCATAAAATGACAAAACAGAAAGAGTAAGAGAGACCTTACAAAGTTACTTAGTACAATACATCTTTACCTTAACATAGAAAATACAGGTCCATGTGACACAGATAAACTAACGGCAGGGCCAGGGAAATAATCTGACCCCTAGATTTATGCTTTTCCACTGAACCTGGTTGATCCTCTTCATTTTTAGTATTTTATTTTAGCCCTCAAATCAAGAATCATTTGTACTCCAAGAGATCAATGCTGTTCTCAAAAAATTTCTGATCTCTTAAAATTGTCTCGGTAAGTTAGAATCAATGTTTTCCCCAAACTAAAAATACAGTACATTGCGATTTGTAAACTGTGCACCGTTGCCATCATTATATCATTTGATCCTCCGAGGAAAGGCAAGGAAATCATTGTCCTCATTTTAAGAGCGAGCAATTAAACCCCAAAGACATCCAATGACTGGAATAAGGTCACTAAGATCAGGGAAAGCCAGGACTCTAACGCTATTCCTGTACTGTATTTTCTACAGGAGTTTCCTCAAAAGGCACCAATGTGACTCTATTCTTGCCACAGGATTCTCCATCCCCAGGGGAACCCTCCTCTTTACCCCCTCCCACCACAAACACTAGTTTAGTGAAGCTTGGGTTTAACCACCCAGAGGGGACTTCTACTTTGCGCCTAGTTCTCGCCTTTAAAAGAGCAGTTTCTTACCCCTTCCCTTGGTCCTGATCTTTATTTAGGTTCCTATTTTCTTTTCGGGGTTACACCTCCTGGATCTCACTCCAGAGCTCCGCCCTCTCCAAACAAGAAGTCGCGTCCTCGGTCTCCAAGGTGACCACGCAGATTTACCCCCTTACCCTTCCCGCGCTTTCCATTGGCCAGCAGGATTCCTATGAAGATTCCCCCCTCCCCCGCCCTCGCCCGCCGCCCCATCGCTCCAAAGGCCTATGGGCTTGACGTACAGGCGGCGCGTCTCTCTCAGCAGAGTCCAACACCAAAGCACGTGACCCTTACTCTCCTGCGCATTGCCTCCTGGGATATGTAGTTTCTAAACCGCCAGAAAGCCTTAACATGTCGCTTTTTCGGAACTACCTATCCCGTTGGCCTTCGCGAAAGGGGCGGGAGTAAGCTAGGGGTCCGGGTTTGGATTTTGTATTTAGAGCTTTGGAATTCCAATTTGCTAGTGCCGCGCGGCTGAGATTTTTAATCCAGTGAATGGGCTTGCTCTAGGTTCCGCAAACCCTCGCAGACGTCTCCTTTTTGTCTTGAAGCAGCTCGGTGCTTAAGGCGATTGGCCCCGGCAGAACGTTGCCGGCGTGGTTGAGGGGTTCCGAGGGAGGGCGCGAGGGACGAGTCATGTTCGCCCCCTGCCTCCGGCTTGGTCACCTCCGTGTGTGGGCCGGCGCTGGGCTCTGGACTTTTCGGGCCTGCCAGGCCAAGAGGTACTGCTCTGCTGGGGGCGAGCGGCGGCCGGGATCCGAGCCCGAGGCCTCTCTGCCTGGCCCAGTGCGCAGAACTCTGAAGGAATGGACGCTGCTAGTTAGCCCGTTCGGTCGGCTGCGGGTGCGGCTCCCGTGCCACCTGTCAGTGAGGCCCTTGGACCCCCTCACGTACCCCGATGGCGACCGCATGCTGGTCGAGGTGTGCGGCGTGGAGGGTGGAACATTGGGCCTGAATGACCTGCAGGTGAAGTATGACGAGGCCCTGCAGGAGATGACCATCCTGTCTGACACCATCGACCCCCAGGCGTCGGTGGAGGTGAACACACCCCTGAAGTTTGGCAAGTGAAGTTTGGGCCCCAGAGCACAAACACAGGACCTTCTTAAATTAGACCAAGTTAGGCGGACGTGCATTTTTAATTTGTCCCTTTGGACCTGACTTCCTAACCTAATTTACAGTTGGCCCCATTTCTTCTGCGCTACTGAGTTCTGAATAGTATTTAAGAATTAGGTTCCAAATGAAGCAAAACATTTAAATCGAATGCGAACATGTTTTGGAATAATCCCAAATAATATCTGTGGAGACCCTTATGTTTTCCTTGTCACATTGTCATTAGCAAACTGTTTACTTTTTAGGGTTGAGCTTATTGATAATCCATTCAATGGTATGGCAACCCATTTACATTTCCCCTGGCGTATCCGTCTACCCTTGCTGTCCCCATACAACTTCTTATCTATGGACTGTTCCATATCTAGCCAGGAGCAAGTATTTGGTTTCAGAGAGGCACCTAGCTTCCTACTGATGTCTTGAGTCTTTTTGGTCAAAGATCTCCAAAAGTAGCAAGCTTAAAAACAAACAAACAAAAAAAAACCAAACACATAGTAAGATCACCTGAGAAACTTCAGAAATCTTATCTGCACTATATGTATTTCCTAAGTGTTTGGGTTGCGTTGCTTCCTATATTCAAGACACTATGTACACATACTTTTCTAGGAAGGGCTCCCCAGGCTCTCATTCTTCCAGGAAATGATGGATGATATTGATGGCGATCACAATGATAACATTCATCATTTTTAAAATAATCTTTTCTAATCCTTACAATAAAGTAGATGTTGTTATTGTCATCATTCCAGATTAGGAAATTGAGATAAAGGGAGTATCATAAAGTAAATATATATTGCGAATGAACCAAAAGAAACATTTCATGGATTGTGAAACATCCATTCTAGTTGGGGGGTGGGAGGTGGGGGTAGTAAATTAAGGAATGTCTTCTTTCTCTTAGATAGAGCAGGGATTTGAACTGACAGGATTCCACCCAACCACTTTGATTCTCAATTTATTTTAACTAGCCCAGATGACTAAGAGACACTTCCCTAAAAATGTCTGGTAGGTGCTAGTGGAGATATGCCCAAACTACAAAAAGGACTGAGTATTTAAGTAGAGCTAAGCAAAATTTATGGGAGCACAGATGAAAATAGATACTACCTTTGTTGGTGGTTCCAAATTTCATTATTTGTTGCTTACTCTTTTTAGTGTCAGAACTCCACTTTTAACTTACTGTTTCCATGTCTATTCCACAGTTCTCTCAAATCTACTTAACTCAGTTTTCTTCACACTGGTCCTTCAGTTTGTCTATTAACTATTTCAGTGGATGGGTGAAATCAGCATTACTGTCACTGTCTAGTTTTAATTTCTCCACCTATCTATCAAAGGTAGAGTATCCGTGTCAGTCATCTTTCTATCACTGACAAAATAACTGAGATACAGAACTTAAAAGGAGGAAAGATTTATTTTGGTCCTGGTTTCAGAGATTTCAGTCCATGGTCAGTTGGCCCCATTACTGTGGACTTGTGGTGAGGCAGAACATCATGGTAGAGAAGGGCATGGTGGGAACAAAGCTGCTCACCTCATCGTGGCCAAGAAGTAAACACACAGAAAGAAAAGGGCTGGGGACAAGATAAACCCTTCAGGGACATCCCCAGTGACCTTCCTTCTCCTTGGTACCAATCCTAGTTTTTCACCACCTCCCAGTTACCACCACCTGGGTACCAAGTCTTTAATACATGAACCTTTGGGCTTATTTTAAATTCAAACTATAACTAATTTATCTTTAGAATCTTTTCCCTTCACTACATATTAACCTATACTGCCTTAGATCCAGGCATATGTTGTAACATTACTGGGAAATACATTTTTGCAATTGTATTTGCATCCATGTTGATGTGGCATAAAATTATCTTTTTATATATTCTCAATCTCAGCCAAAATATTGCTGTTATTTTAAGCCTTTACAGAGATTGCTATGCAACTGTTTTTGTACTCTATTGAAATTGTGGCATTAGCCCCCAATAGTTTGTGTTTGATTGAACATAGTGTTTACTTCTATAGTCTACATTAAGGAAAATCATCACTATTTGTGTGAATTAAGTACTAAATATTAGTGTTCTTAATTCTTTTATTTTTATACAGAGATAACTAAGGTTATGCCTTAAATTGACAGCCAAAGATGGTACCTATGATTCCTCATTTTCTAAACTTTCTTCAAATAGCACTCTTATTTTTCCATAGTCTTATAGTTTTAGTACCATTTAAGTTTTTCAAAGTGATTCTCATTTTTTAAATTATTTCAAATACCTGTGATGTAGCTGTATATATTCTCATTTTTTAGGCTTGAAAGGTCAGAGTTAGGATTTGAAACCTAAGTCATGATCTTATGTACTAATTCATGCTACTCCTATAATGTGATTTTAATTTGGGGGAGATTTAGAGAAGAATCTTTAAATCTTCCTGAATATAAGAGAAAGAAATTAAGCTGACTGACTTAACTAATTTATGATAATGACTCTTTAACTCACTGTATTATTCATTGGTGTGTTTATTGGGGGTGTTTCTCAGGGGCTAAGAGGCTTCCATGATCTTCCATGTGAAACATGAGTGAGTACAAGAATGGCTGTCACTTGCCTCCTTTACTTCCCATCTATGTTACTTGCTCTTTTTAGATGATAGAGGCCAATAGAAAAAATTATTTCAAAATACTGGCAGAAAGGCCATTGCGTTTGATCCTGTTGCCGCTTTTAGAGAAAAACCATTAACAAAGGTGCTCTCTCCCAGGATTCCATAGTATTCTGGACTTAACTGAGGAGCTGAATTTCTAGGGGGTATTAAAATGCTTTGGAACTCATTAGTACTAACTTTTTTTCTTTTTTCTTTTTTTACTTCTAGATTTGAATATCAAGTCATCAGGGTCTGGCTGTGTAAAAGTCCAAAATATTCAGTGTGATAATTGCAAAATTGAAACTGAACAGGGAACCAGCATCTTACAGTCTGTTAAGGTATAAGCATTTTTCTAGTTCTGTTTCAGTTAAAAAACAAACAAACAAACAAAAAATGCTTAAACTATGAACTCTAGTATCAAATAAAGAGATTATTCTTTTTTTCAGAATATTATAATTATCAGTCAGAAATTCTTTGCAAACATTTTGCCTTGACAGCAGTTCTGTTTTGAAAGTACAAATGTAGCAGCTTTGAAGGTTTTACCTCATATTTCTTTCAGATCTCTTTTCATAGTGTACAGTAAAACTGAGAGTATATATTCTTAGTATTCTGAGATGTTACTAAGTTAAAGAAATTTTAGTCTTCATAATTGTTTTGTTCCATTTATTAAAAAGTAATGAATAGTCTTTTTATGCACTGTAAATGTGCTTAAACTATTAGGTTACTTTAATCATGTTTTTCATGTACCAGGTAGCTCTTGTACTTAGAGACTAAATAGCTATTTATGCAAAACAGGCAATTCATCTTGTTATTATAATTAACATTTTTATATTTAATTTTCTTAAAATTAGATTGATCTTAACTGTAAATGATTTGAAATACATCTCCAATAGGTAGCTTATCATTACTCCCAGTAACTCATAGTCTTCTAGCACTTGCATAGTAAAAATGCAATACTTCTGTGAACTTTGATTGAAGGTAATTTTCTTAAAGTGAACTCAGTCATCTTTGCTTTATAATTGTAAAACTTTTTCATTTTTAGATCTAAAACACTTATTGGAATGATTTATTCGATACATTTTTATTTTTACATCAGTAGTTTTTTATCCATCTTTACTTGCATACCTACTTTATGGGCTACATATGAACCATTTTAAATAAATTTAGTTATACAAACACAAAGAATTAAGAATATCTGCTAGGTGTGGTGTTGCATACCTATAGTCCCAGCAGCTTTGGAGGCTGAGACAGGAGAATTGTGAATTCAAAACCAGCCACAGCAACTTAGCGAGACCCTGTTTCTAAATAAAATATTTTAAAAGGGACTGGAGATGTGGCTCAGTGGTTAAGCACCCCTGGGTTCAATTCCTGGCACCAATAAAATAAAATAAATAAAATAAAATAAAAGTTAAGAATATCTTGACATGTCATTTAACAAACAGATTAGGGTTCAGATTCTTGTAAAAAGATTGCACAATGAAATCCTCATCTTGAATGCATTAACTAGATGAGAATACCACAGTTCCTTTTGTCCTCAGAAATATATTATTCACTCATTGATACTCAAATTTTGGAGAACTAATCTAGAGTACTGTATTCTGAAGACTCAAAGTTTGGGATTTCCAGTTTCACATTGGAAATTAGAATCTAGAATATTGCTGTATTTATTTTTGCTGCCATCATTTTTTTCATATGATAAGTCTGAAGGATCTTAAGAAAAATATTGGTTTCTCAACCTTGGCACTAGGGATAATTTTTCATTGTGGGGCTATGCCCTGTGCAGGGTAGGATGTTGAGCACCACCTCTGCTCTCTGCCTTCTAAATGGCAGAAGAATGCTCCTTGGTTATGATAAGGAAAACTATCTCCATACATTGCCAAATGTCCTCTGGGGGAGAAAATCACCTCCAGTTAAGAAGCATTCTAGGCATGTCCATCATTCTTCTGGTTTCCTATTTTAGTGTTTGTCTGACTGTCTATCTGTCTGTCTCTCTCTTCTCTAGCATAGTTGGGAATAATCCATGAATGATAATTAAATAACTCCTAGGAGAATGAAATAGCAAAATGTTCTTATTAAAAATAAGAACACTATTATCCTATAATGTATTTTAGAGTTATAAAGAGAGTTCAGTGAATTGTTACAGTAATTTCAAGATAGAGTTTAATTCTATTTTTAAAAAATAAATAAATTTTCTGCTTGCTTTTTGAAAGACTTCTAACAATAAAAATCATGAAATATCAATTATTATAAATAAAATGATTCAAAAAAGAAACTAAAACTGGGCCTTTGGATGCTTTGGTGTACTAAGGGTTAAGGAAATTTGAGATCTTAGGACATAATTGACTTAAATTCACATATCAGAACACTTTGGTAAAATATCTGGCTTAAGTTTTTAATGTGGTACAATATCATTTTCTTAATTTAGTGATCACCTGTTAAGATAACTTTCTTTCACTTATTTTAGGGTCTATGTAGAGTTCTATGTAATAAAATTTTAACAATAGTAATTACTGCTAATGAGTCCTTACTATGTACCAACTAAGCCTCTATTTGATCCTTGAAACATCTCCATTTTCTCAAGAACTTAAGAGGCATTAAGAGACCATGGAACTCACTTGAGTTTATATAGCTAAAAAATTTGATCTTGAATCTTCCCAGTCTCCAAACTCATGCTTTTGTTACCTTTCTTTATTGGCATAAAATATATGGCAATACCACATTTATTCAACATTCTTGGGATTAAGGTAAATAAGCTTTTAGGCAGCAGACTCATTGAATGCCACACATTTGCATTTTTTAAAAGAAGGTAATGATTTTCTTTTCTAAATAATTTCTTATTTAAATATCTATTATATCTATTTTCACCATGTGGTTTTATTTAACTTGACAATTTTTCACATTTTGGGGTAATTAGATGAGCTTTAAATCATAACAGTAGCTCAGTGTTTTCAAGCCTCTTTGATCTCTTGGAAAATCTGATTGTCTTAGAAAAAAATACACATGTACATGAATTTTTGCTTACAGTTTCATAAATTTTACAAACTCTTGAAATTCATGGAAGCTCAGTTAATAACTCCTGATTTGAAACAACAGTTTGCTTTTTGAAAATCCTTTAGTATTTTCCTGATGAAGAATATATTAAATATAATTTGACTTTAGACTTATATCTCTGTGGGCATGAAGTTAACCATGCTGTCTATAATACAAATCCTTTTGAGTATGCTTCATTTTGTTCTTTTCATTCAATATTTTAAAAATTGATTCCTGGGCTTTTTTACCCCAAGTTGAACTATTCTCCCCCTACAGAAGGCAACCAGAAGCTCCATGGTTGTTTTGAATTTTGTTTCCCTACCATTTAGACATTTTCTGCAGTGACTGGTCAAAATGGTGATTTTGCTTTTGCTGTTTTTCAACCTTGGCAACTTCTACTATTTACCTGTTTTTTCTCTCTGTATAATTGTAGCAGAACTGAAGACATTTAGTAGTTGAGGGAAAGTTAGTAACTCTTAAAAAATAGACCAAACATCTATTTGCTGAGGTACAAATATAGTTTCTCATTTGTGCCCAGGTGTGTGGGGGGCTATCTTCCATTCAATGATTGTAGGCTTCTGCTATCTTCTGGCTTTTCCATCTCTCAGAGTCTTGTTGTAAACTGCACTCACCTGTTGGAAGAGGATGAACACAGAGAAGGCACACCAATTCTTCTAAAAACACCTAGAAATGACACATAGCATTTCTGCTTACATTTTGTTGGCAAGAATTTAGCAACATCTAAGAGGAAAGGGAAGCTGAAAAATGATCTCATCATGGGTCTAGCTACACGGCTTTTACTTTGGGGTGGGGAAGATTTGGATAGGCTAATGGTAGTGTTTGCCACAGTTGCCAAGTGCGAATCAAGGTACACACAATTTATGTGTGTGTGTGCATGCATGCACTTGAGCACGACAAGGGAGTGAGAGGAAACTGACCTGTGACTGCTGTTTTATTTGTGCTTGGAGGCATTTTTCACTTGGTGTTAGTTTCTGCTTTGGGTTGTGCTGCGAGGTTTAACAATGACCTATTACCCTAGGTGTAATCTGCCCTCTCCAAAGTGGGCTTTGAAATCATACAGAGCTGGATTCTAATTGTTAATCTAGATTTTGTCACCCTGATAAAGTTTTTGTTTGTTTCCCAGCACTGGGATCAAACTTGGAGCCTTGTACATGGAAAGTGCTTGCTAGGAAAGTGCTCTCCTTCTGAGCCACACCCCAGTCCTTATTTGGAGACAGGGTTTAGCTAAGTTGCCCAGGTTGCCCTCAAACTTACAATCCTTCTGCCTCAGCCTCCCCAGAAGCTGGGATCACAGGTGTGTGCCACCATACTTGTCTCACGCTTTGTGAGTTTTGGTTTTCTTCCTGTACAAAATGGAAAAAAGGAATATCCATCTCTCTTGATGGTTGTGAGGATCAAATGATAAAGTTCACATAAAGTAAGTAAAGTTGTCTGTGG
Source organism: Glaucomys volans (assembly GCA_020662805.1). Taxonomy (NCBI): domain Eukaryota; kingdom Metazoa; phylum Chordata; class Mammalia; order Rodentia; family Sciuridae; genus Glaucomys; species Glaucomys volans. The sequence goes on from JAJEJO010003699.1 coordinate 209,436, forward strand.
TACTGGAAAACTGCCAAGTGGCAACCATTATAATAATGATGAATATTAACGCTGGTTAATGTTGTCATCCTTGTCCTCAGTGGTATTTTTGCTTGCTGGTCACAATGATCTTCAACTTCCAAGTCCTTCTTCACTGAGGCTACTGGATATTCTCATATCTCTTCTTTTTTCCCTATGAGTACAGGTGTTTAATCTTTTTAACAGCAGTCAACATTTCCTTCCTGTTGATGTTATGATTCCACACAATGAATTTCTATTTCATTCCTGATTCTTTTGCTTCTTTATTATTAATAAAAATGTTAAAATGTTTCATAAGTATAAGTCAAACTTATTCTTTTTCTGTATATGTATTTTTGTATTTGTCTTTCAGAGTCAAAAACTACATGTTAAAACAAAAGGAGGCAAAGTGATCTGTCTGGGGACAATTTATGGAAATATAGACATTCATGCATCAGATAAAAGTGTAAGATTGAAATTTTCTTTTTTTTTAGCAATTGCAATATTGCTTCCAGTTGGCTGACAAAGTGGGTAGCTTCTATAAAATCTGTGCTGTGATATTTCCCTTTTAATACATTTTATTTCAAATTCAAATTTGGAATTGAGGTGATTAAATATTATGCAATTTAAAATTTAGTTTGTGATTTAATTTGACAGTTATTTAATTCCTTATTTGTAATTAAAAACTTAAATAGTTACCCTTTAATTCTGAAGAGAGTTTTATTTGATGATCATGGATTAAAATATCTCATACTACCAATAACTGGATTGGTTTTTTCTTATGTGTTAGGTTTCCTTGTGTATGGTATTTTCTAAGACGTGTTTACTTTGCCATTAGACAAAATGAAGAACAAGGTTTGAAACTCAATTTTCTTCATTATTTTCCACAAGGTGGCATCATTAGATAGCTTTTCTGCCTTCCAAAAGCTTTTTTTTTTTTTTTTTTTTTAAGGAAGATTGTATTTTTTTAATCAATTATTTCCTGTGATTTAGAATATTGTTAAGAGTTCAGGTCTAATTTTGGAAATGTAAGTCATTGTGGCTTAAAAATATGATCAATGATGTTTGAAATTTTTACAAAAAACTTTTGTCTCTTTTTGTTTTTGACTTTTACAATTTGCACTAATCTTTGCTATAAATTTGCTAAATTTCATAGCCAGCTTTATTCCATAGTTGGAGGGGAGTAATTGTAAGCATATCTTGTAGGATGAGTGTTGCTGGTGTAATTAAACAAAGTGGATTATAGCACTGTTTCCATTGTTGTTATTTTCCATCCCCTTTCTCTTAGAAACTGTGGGAGCCTGTTTAAATCCAAATATTTGAGTATACCCAACTGCCTTTTAAGTGAAACTAGGAAAGTTCTGAAAGACTTTGTGGCCCTTGATGACAACCCTTTTGAGATGGTGTTTAAGTTTCACCAAATTGCTGTGGTTTTAGATGTGAAATAGGGAAATTGGACAACTTTCCAGCTCCTTCAAGTTCAGTCCTTTAATTGATGTCTAACATTACTTGAAATGATGACTAAGCTACCAGAATATTATTTATATTCAAATAAAAGTGTCAAATGTTTAAATCGTCTCTCAATTTACTATTTTGAGTAATTTGGCCACTCATTAGTTAGTTATTTGCTCCAACTTTCATGGCTTATTGTACATTTATTTACTCCTACTTCCTATTACACTGTTTTGCTTCTTGCCTGATTGGCTTTTATAGATCCAAAGATTTGATTTAGATTTTTTTCTGCTTTTTTTTATATATAGTGTTAATTTATACAGCATATTCCTAAGCTTGCAGCTTTTTACAAAGAACATGTAAAATAAATAAGAAATTCATTAACTTTTAATATACAGCTTTCATAGATATGTGTCTTGATGTTTCAGAGGTGGCATGGGGAATTGGTTAAGAGCACAAAATTGAGAACTAAACTGCCTGTTTTTGAATCCTGGTTTAACCTCTGTAACTCAGACAAGTTACTAATGAACCTAACTCAGAGGGTTGTTATGAGGATTGAGTTAATCCAGGTAGAATACTTACTAACACATAGCTAACTCTAATATAATGCTTGCCATGTTAATGATAAAGATGAAGGAATTGCAGGAATGATAACTTGAGCAGTCTTATTAGCTCTGCCACTTTACTTCCCTGAGCCTCTGTTTTATTATTCAGAAAACAGAGATGGTAGTATTTGCTTAAAAACAAAAGCATTGTTACATTGCCATGTTAAAATTATATCATTTATTTCAGTGTACTAAATTCAGTTTTATAACTTAACAGAGACAATAAAAATCAATTTCATCTGATTATTGCATGTTCGTGACATAGTTGTTAGTTTTCTTTCTTTCTTAGTCTGGGCTACAAACCCATAGTACTTCCTAATAACTTTTCATTATTTGTAAGAACTATATAGTATATATGTATAATATCCAAACTTAGGAAAAATGTTCCTTCTTATGTAGAGAATAAAATTAATTTATAGCAATACCTTTGTCCAGGAAGGCATTGGTTTTTGAATCTGCTGTTGTTTCTGTTTTTAAATAGCTACTTTCATTAAAAAGCAAACTCAACAGTTCAGTGAATCTATTTGTGACACTTCTTTCCATTAACATTTAATGACTATAAATCAGAGCCTCAGCATTTTACTGGAAACTGTGCTGTCCTAAATATAATTTTTCTAGTTAGTATCTGATATAGTGCATTACATATGGCCCTCTGGTAATTTTTAATTTCTTTGCAGTTTTATGGAATGATTCATTAATATAGTAAGGGGGGGTTGTTATGGTTTCACTTGCTTTCATAGGGCAGAGTATTTTTTCAGCTTCCTAGAAAGTATAATACTTAGTGTCTAATGAACAATATAAATTTTTGGCATTTTCCAGATACTCACAAGGAGTGTCTTGAAAGCTTTATTTGGTTATTGGAAGAGTCAAAATCATAAGTGTCCCTTTGCCAATTCAATTAAGTTTCAAATTTCTTTTCAATATTTATCTTTTGATGTTCCCTAAAAAGGCCTCACTATCTATAAAAAGCCAGACTTTTTGCCTGTTTTATGGAAATAGTTGGAGAATTTTACTCATAAAGCAGTTTTGCAAATAATTTGAGCATAAAGCAACCTTTCATGAAGAGACTTTATAAGTAAAGGATAATTTTTTTTCAGGAATTTTATACTTTACTGTAAGACCAAGGAAGTAAAACATTTGTATTCTCACAAATCTGGTTATAGGTAAAATATTTGACAGATTTATTGAAACTAGATTTAAAGTAAAAATTCCTCTCAATCCATAATTAGATAAAAACTGTAGTAGTTTAGAAGCAAGTAGGTGTATATTGTATACTTAATAACTGCCCTTTAGAAAAGAAAGTTATGTACTTTAAATCAGAAGAGAAAGTAATTTTAATTTATCTCCCATAAGATCTCTACATACTTTTCTTTCTCTTTTTGCACTTTTATTTTTCTTCTAATATTTGAGGATTCTTGAAACTCAATTTGAAAACAATTCGAACTTTTTTTTTTTGAAGGACTCATTAGGATCAATAGCACTAACGTATTATGTATTATGAATTGAAAACATGATGCTGTTTCTTTCAACGCTCCAGTGTATAGCTTGAAGTTGTCCCTGGACAAAACTGTGAGAAACCTTCCTGGTGATTCAGTTTTACCTTAACACATACTTTGTTTAAAATACCATAAAGATGATTTGGAATCCTTTACTAGATAGCTTCATTTTACATTGCAAGCAATATTTAAGACATAAGCACATACTGAATTTTGTTAGGGAAATCTAAGGATAAATATATCATTTCTCTCATTTTGTTCACTGGAACTGTAAAGTGGAAAAGTTCTAGAAATAATATATTCACTACATTAACATACTGAAGAAGAGAAATTATGATAGCTTAATAGAATCAGATATAGTATGTGCTAAAATTCAGACTCTGTTCATGATTTGATAAAAAGTATCTGAGACATGCATAACAAACATGCTCAATGTTGAAATGCTATTTTTACTCTGAGAACAAAAATAAGATAAAAATGACTGCTTAGATATATTAGCTGTTAGTCACTGTTGAATTGGAGGCCAGAGCCAGGTGGTAAGGCAAGAAAAAGAATGAAAAAGCAGGGGGAAGGTATTAATATAAGGATTGGAAATGAAGCTATCACTTGTAGATAACCTAATTATGCATCTAGAAGTTTTTTTCTTTTTTAAAATATTTTTTAGTTGTCAGTGGACCTTTATTTTATTCATTTATATGTGGTGCTGAGAATTGAACCCAGTGCCTCACCCATGCTAGGCAGGCCCTCTATCACTGAACTATGACCCCAGCCCAAGTTTTTTTTTTTTTCTTTTCTTAATACAGACAAATTACTAGAATTAGTGAGTTTATTGTGCTTGCTGGGTTAAGGTCAAATACAAAAGTCAATTAAGATAAAATGAAATATTGAAATGTAGCTTGTATAATAACACTTAAATAGAGGAACTGTGGAATGAAATTGACCAAATTATGCCATATACATGTGTGAATGTACTACAGTGAATTTCACCCTTACGTATATCTATAGAACACAATTTTTTTAAAAACTATAAATAAATAGAAGGAAGACTCAAAGAATAGAGGAAGGGGAACAGAGGAGAGAGAACAAGGAAGCACTGCAGACTGAGTGAGAAAAATCATACTCCATGCATGTATGATTGTCAAAACGAACCCCAATATTATGTAAAACTCTAATGCACTACTAAAAACATTTTAAAAATCTAATAGGACTAAATATAACAAAAGAAGAAGAGCTCTAAATAGAAAATATAAAACATTATTAAGAAAAATGAAAGAAGACCTAAATAAATGGAGGAATATATATTGGGTCTATTCCACATTCTGCACAGAGTGCATGTTACAATCTTGTAATTCGAGTTCAGAAATCAGAATTAAATGATTATAAAGTAGGTAATAACTTCTTATGTTGTTGCCCAGTGATTTCATAGATATTATTTTGTTTTTTTCAAGTCTTTGTTTTATAATGAACTGATGAGTCTTTCTCTTACTAGACTGTGACCATAGATAAACTGCAGGGAAGTTCTCTTAATATATCTACTGAAGATGGTTTACTGAAAGCCAAGTATCTTTATACAGAATCATCATTTCTGTCTTCTGCTGCTGGGGATATTGCATTAGGAAGTGTTCATGGTAAGCTGACAAAGGTCTGATACATCTTAGACTTTACACATAGCTTAAATTTTAAGATGACTGTCTGCAATTGAAGAAGAATTAGGAAAGTGACCTTCTAATAGACTACCCATCTTTTACAAATACAATGACTCATAAGATAGCTTGTGTTATTTTGACAAGAAATTGAAGATTATGCTATTATATATGCATATATATATATGAAGCTACTCTAATTTTTAATAAATTGCCTTATAACAGAAAATGAGTAACAAGGATATATATGCAGGTGAAATATAAGCAATATTAAATAAAATGGGTTTTGAAGATTACTTTTATGTTATAATAGGAAAGCTAAAAGGAATTGCTTTTAGCTGGGTGGATGTTACAGCAACTAGTTACAGCAACTCAGAGATACTGGTTTTGGATAAAATGCTTTATGGGCATTTCTACTGATATCAAGTCCTCTCAGCACCCCACCATTTTCAGTTTTCTTTGGTTAAGTATCCTCTCTCAATTTCCAAAACATGTCTCTTTAGACAGGCATTATTACTTAGTCATCAATTGTATTATTGAAAGAAAAGGATAGAATATAATGGTGAGGTAATATGGCAAAGGGTATGATGGTGGTCAGTGTCACTCAGCTTGCCTTAAATTTCCACAAAGCAGATGATTTAAATCCAGATATGTTTTCCAAAAGATATACAGGTAGAATTAAGAATCATTTATCTCAGAAAGAAGTACAGTATATACACATTTGCTAAATGCCTTTGGGCTGTATTCCAGGAAATTTAGACTTGAACCTTCTCTATGTACGGTCTACTAATTTCATTTCTGTCCTAAAACTGAATATTGGTATCTATACACTTTGGCTAACCCCCCAGATTTTATAAGACATTAGGTGGTATAAGATACTAGGTGGTATAAGATATTAGGTGGTAACTGGAACTATGGTTAGAGCTAGCTATGCTGGGTAGCAAACAGACAAGTAGTGTTTTCATTTTTAAAAAATAAAAAAAAATACTTATAAACTTGGAATAATTCTTGAGCCTTGAGCCTAATTTAATGATTAAGCCTCAGCCATTCTTGCAAGGTTAAAATATTATTTGAGCCCAAAATAGCTTGAGTACAAGTGGAGCCATAGCCAGATAAAACAAATGGTTTTGTTTACTTACTCATTTATTTTTTATTCAGTTGTTCATTAGGTAGTTCTGGCAATTTGTAGCTTCGTATTTTAAAAATAACATATAAGCATTACATTTCTATGTTAATTATAATTAAAATATGTACCTAAAATAATGAATAGCTTTTAGTGAAAAACAATTCCTTATCAAGTCAGATGTTGATTAACATCCAGAGGAAAAACGGTTCCGTTCTCAGCACTGCTTTATACCATGTTTACACTAAATGCATTGATGTGTGATTTCTTGGGTTTAAGAAAGATAAGAACTCAAATTGAAACAGTTTATCACAAATCGAGTACATGATAATGAAACAGGTATACTTTTTTGAGGCAGTCCTCAAAGCACTCTTGTTCTGTTGACCACAGTGTGGCTGAAATGGAAACATTTCTAGGGATAAGAGATCATTCCTTGGCTTTTGTAAAGCCTTTTAATATTTACCGACCTTTAATATTACGTCAAATACATTTCCATATGTGGTTTAAGCCTAGGTCCTCTTTTGAGGTCTGAGATTGGGGTTCCTTGAAAGACACTCTTGAGATAGGGATTAGAGTGTAGCACATTTACCAGGGAGAGCTCTTGAAACCTTCCTGTAAAGGAAGAAACCCCAATTACCAAAGAAGTTGGACTGATACAGTTTCAACAACCCCAGAAGGGAGCTCTGAAGCTGGGGTGGTCCCTCAGAGTTGCTTGAACTTGGAGTGAAGGGAACTGGAATTCTATATCCCCAATCATTAAATGCCAGCTGCCCCAGGAAGGTGTGTGATCTTGGGTCAAGATGGCTGTTTTCAGCTGAGGCATTTCCCAGAGAGGGCTTGACAGCAAGGGCTATCTGCCTGCAGTACTACCAACAGCTAGGAAAATAAGGCTTACAGATGTGAAGGGGACCCTGGATGATGACTAACAGCCTCTGCTACAGCTAAATCTGTTTGTTCATTCAGCACCTTTATTGACCATCTACCGTGTGCTGAATTTCCTGGCACCAAGGGCAAAGTAAAGCAGGAGATGATATCTATCCTTAAAGAACTCAGAGTCTAGTGGAAGAATTGAATGTCCTTTTTTATTTTCTCAGTTACTACTGTCCCCTTTGGGATACCACCTCCCAGCTCATCTATAATTGGCATCCTTTGTCACCCTGCCTCAATACAAAGCAATCATTTAACTGTTTCTCACAGCTCTTTTGTAATACTAGTATAGCAGTGACCAGGAGAAGGGGAAGGGAAAATTTGATCCAGTTGCAATCTTAGAAAAGTTTCCATGTTGTTCATCCCTGCTTTCCCCATCTAGTCCTTGGCCTTCAGTCTCCTTTTGGTTTTTTCAGTATATACAAGTCATTCCTGAGTCACACCCTAGACCTTGACTATTTTTTAAATCATCCTTCAGGCAAGCCTAAGTTTCTTGCCCCCTCTTCCATGTTACCTCACTTTCCATTATTATCCTGAGGGATTCTGTGAACATATTATTTAAGTTTGGAATTTAGGGGTGGGATAGGTACAGAGGAGCAGGCAAGGTTTTTAGTCCCTTGTCTTGGTAGGTGAGAAGATTAGAGTCATGGCTGGTGAAAGGAAGTCCCTGTGTTCTAGCTCCTGAGTTTTGGTTCCCAAGGATCTTCTCAAGCTAGAACTCTGAATATGTATTTCAGAGAATTCTTTGTTCTAAATACTGGTGGTTATATAACACAAATTAGGCTTATGTTTTGGCTATATTTAAACAAGCTGGCATGGAATCTTAAAACTTGTTTTTACAGAAAAATATATTACTACTTCTAAACATCTTGATTAGCAGAAAACAAACTGAGAATATATGCATTTAAAGACCTGCCTGTTCAGGATTTATTTTTGTTGACTTCTTTTACTAAGGAAAGTTTAAACTTGTTTTTTTTTTTCCAGGTTGAGTTGAAAAAAAAAATCTAACATATAGATGTTTTTATAAGCCATTTTTATACAAAGATAATGCAATAATTATCATCTTGGAAGATTTTACTAGGTAGATGACTTTGAAGCCCTTGTGCCAGTAGGTGGATGGGTGGTTGTTTGAAAGCAAACATGTAATGAGTGCCATTATCAGCCAGCCCCTCTCATTTTATGGACAATTGGCTGTTTACATAAGAGGAAAACAAGACTTAGAAATGTCTAATTATTTACTCTCTGCTATAAATTAATTAGTAAAATAGTAAAGATTAAATCCTGGCTTCTTGACTTTCTAAGGAGATGTTCCTAAATAGAAATTTAGAAAATAGAAACAAATTTGGGCACATGGCCATGATGAACTTTTTGATTGCACTGAAAATTCCATCATCACTTTGAGGGCTTCCTAGCTCCAGAGATGTTTCCTTTAGGCAGACAGACTGTAATGCTGGCACTGCTTCCACCATGTGCCATGTTGTAATCTTAAGATTCAGGACCATTTATTATTACCTGACACAAAATGTGGATGCTCCATAGTGTTCAATCTGTTCAACGGTGGCATTCAGGAACTACACTCCTTCCATAAAAAAAGATCCTGTTATCTTAATTGTATGACTTACTAAGGCTTCCGTGAAAGGAGGATAAAGCATAAAATGTATTTCTTGTCAGCATTTTCCTCATTACTGGGCTCCCTCTAATTTCTCAGCACAGTTGGATGTTGATTTGCCATCAGTGTTTGTCCTCAGCTCAGCTCCTCTGAGACACTCAGAGACTCAGGTCCTTTCCTAAAGGTGATGTTGCCATCTTCAGTTTATGGCTTCCAAGGCTTCTGTGAGAAAGTGCATAGGAGAACCATGCAGGAAGTTTCAGGAACCAGGCCTACAAGTGCACACATTTCTTCTGCCCATATGCCTTTAGAAAGAATGTTTTCTAATGGCTTTATCTAATTGCAGAGGCTGAGTGAGATATGTAATAGAGCAGTATTCTAAGGAAGGAGAGAAGCACAGAAAACTTAATGGGCTTAGGCCTCTCTGTCATACCTTATATGTAAATTGCTCTTTTGCAAATGTCTACACATTCCTTTTCTTTCCACCTCTTTGATGTTGGTATTTGCCAGGTTTTCATATGTGTCCATTGTTCTTTCTTAACATTTGGCATCTGATGCACTGTTTTGAGTCTTAACTGTGCTTGATTCTTGATAATTGAAATCTTTACTACTAGCCCTAACTTCCAATTTAAATATCCATCTGCCTGACAGACCTAGCCCTTTGGATCTTCACAGGCATCTCGAACTCAATGTTCCCAATGTTTTTCCCTCCTTTACCAGCTCCCAACCTTATCCATAAAGTATCCTCCTTCTTTATTTCCATATGCAGGTTTCGATATGCTATTCCCATGCTATAAATTTATGTCACCCTAAATTCCTCTCTCTTGCCTCCTGCATTTAATCAGTCACTAATTTTTAGGCAGGTTTTATGACTCACCTAAATATTCAATCTCTTCCATCATTTTCTTCTCATTTCTTCTCATCTCTTGCTTCAACTCCAACAGTAACTTTGCCTCCAATCTTGCCTTCTTCAAATCCATCCTCCTTACTGTAGCTACAGTTTACTAGAAATGTACATTGAACATGTTGTTCCTTTACTCAAACTCTTTCCTACTGTCTTCAGTGAACTGCTAACTTCCCTTTTCTGACCCTATGCCTTATCTTCCAGAATTATAGTCTCTTAATTTTTCTTGGACCATTCTTAAGCTGTTTTATATGTCTGATTCCTTGATCAGAACTTTCTATCATAGTGATCATGCTGTTTTTATATTCTGCCCAAAATGCTTTCCAAGCTTTTCTAAAAATCTCATTAATCTTTTAGTAATCAGCTGAAGCATCCTCACCTAATCTCTGTCTTTCCATTGACCCATAAAATCTTGCCTACTTATAAATTCCTCAAGATGAAGGATCATGTTTTATTTGTCCTCAGGGTCTTAGCATTTAGCATTGTGCCTTACAGATAGTAAACCTTCCTTTCCTGTCTCCCCACTCCCTGTCCTCCAAAATACAGCTATTGAAAACAACAAACATTTATTGTCCCATTAGGTGGATCAGGAATTTGGATGGAACTTAGCTGGGTCCTTTTCCCCAATCTCTCTCACAAGGATGTAATGAAGTTATCTGTTAGGGCTCTGAGCTCATTTGAATGTTCAACCAGGGGAAAGTCTGCTTCCATGCTCACTCTTGTAGTTGTTGGCAAGATTCAGTTCAGATCTTATTGGTCAGGGCCTTTTTTGATTTCCTTGCCAAATGGACCTCTTCCATAGGGCAGAGACAACATGGCAGCTGGCTTCCATAAGACCAAGAGAGGCTAGAAAGACAGAAGTCAGAATCTTTTTGTTACCTAATCTTGGAAGTGACATCCCATTACTTTTCTCCTATTCCCTTTTAAAAGAGCAAATCAGTAAGGTCTAGCATACACATGAGGCAAGGTGATTATACAAGAGCATGAATATCAGAGGCAGGGATTAGAAGTCATCTTAGAAGTATGATCTTTGCCCACTATTTTCATGTGATAGTGAATCTATATTTAATAGGTCTGAAAACTGCAAGAGAGTATACAGAACACACCAATGAAGTAATATTTATTTAACACATTTAACAGGATCTTCCAGCCTTATAACTTACTGAGACTTAAATATTTTATGAGCTTCTGCATACAAACCATGTTTTTATTCCTACACAAATGTAGCCCTTGTTCATATACTTACATGAAATATGATAGAATGTTGGAAATTTGGAAAGATTTTTGCAGTCAGGTACATGAATCAAGTGTCTTTTTTGTTTTTTCCCACATATTGATAAATGTTAATATTAACAAATATAAGAAATAAAATACCTTAATACCTTAGATTAATTCTGAGACAAAATTATTTATTTTTTTCATGTAGTTTTGGAAGTACATTAAAAGAGGTAACATTATTGCTTACATCTTAAGGGAATTGAGCTTCTGACTCTAGAAGTACTTATACATACACACATATGAAGAAAAATTCTGTTCTTTTTGGTATTAGAAGAAAGGGTCTGGGAATGGTTGTGGTATCCTATACTTGTCCTGGAAAATATATTTTCATTGAAAGAAAGAAGGTTTTGAAACCTTTTTGTTAGTTATACCTCCACGTATTCATTATTCCTATCCCAAACCACTTTAGCTCTTGGCCTCAAAACTACTTTAATCTAACAAACAGATGTGGCAGTTGGCCTGATAAATAAAATTATTTTTTCCATATGATATTTTAGTGTTACTTGGTTGAAAACAGCTTCAGATGGTCTGATAAATAGTGATGTTTAGGATGAAAATTTGTAGTGAACACAGTTGAGTAATTTTCTACTTATAGGCTTTAGAGATATAATTTTTCTCCATGTTGCCAGGAAGTATGGTGGTTTGTTTTGTAGTTAGTCTATAAAAGTTTAATGGTTGGGAGGGGGTGCAGAAGGTTTGCATAGATACCTAAAGCTATCTATTTCAGAACTGTGATGAAATCTGGATCTGCAATATTGAGGAAAATTTCCAACAAAAATAGCGGTGTAATTAAATAGCATTGTAGATTCTTCACTATGTCTTAGGATTCCATGTAACACAATTTTCTTTCTAGATTATCCCTAATATATAAAATCATCTTTTCTTTTTCTCTTTTAGGTAATATGATAATACAAAGCGAGATGGGTAACATCACAATAGGTATGTTCTGAGATGCTAGTTGATAAATTTTGCCTACTTCTTAAACTAGCTATATTCTTCATGCTTTATTGAAGTGTACAGTTTAGCTGATTAACCTGACATGATTCTGACATGTAGGTCAAATATAGGCAAGCCCAGTATGACCTTGTCCACTCAAAGAAAATTACTTGAACTTGATATTAAGTAATATAATACAGATTATTTGACTTCTTCAAATATCTTCATTTAGTCTTGAAAGAAAGATAAATTGCATAACTGGTCCTCACATGTGTTAATGTTGGAAGACAACCCTGAGTATGCTGGTAACTAAGTAGATAACGTGTTTATGAGTACCTACCATGTGTCAGGAATTTTTTAAGTACTGGGGAATATATTGGTTAACAAGACACAGTATCTGTGCCAGATACCACACCTTCTCTCAGTGGTAGGAAGATAATAAGCATGTAAATAACAGAAGGTAGTTTCAGATCCAGATAATAAAGATATAAAAGCTATAATGGAATAGAGATTATTTGAGGAAAAGAAAGCTACTTGAGTTAAACAGTCAGGAAGGGTTTGGGGAAGGGTTATTTTAGCTAAAACCCCAATAGTGGAAAAGAGTCTTGTAAAATTCTGGATGCAGAACACCCACATAGCAGAATAGCATGTGCAAGCCTTAAAAATAGAACGAGTCTATCATTTTCAGGGTGCAGAGGAAAGGCTTGTGGGACAGTGGAAGGAGATAAGTAAGAAAGACTAGATCTTAGAACCTTGTCGACTTGATAAGAGTCAGGAGTTAATTCCAGTTAGAACAAGCTGTTAGTACAGGACTGATCTAATTTACACTTGAAAGGGGCAACCTAGCTGTTATTTTATAATGTACCAGCATGGGGCCAACATGAAAGCAGGCCACTAAAACACTTCGTTTGTTTATCCATTCTCCTGTGGATGAACAGTTGGGCTGTTTTTAACTTTTGGCAACTGTAAGTAAAGCTGCAATGAACATTGCCATAGAAGTTATATTATGGAGAGAGATTCCTCTATTTGGATAAATACTTAAGAATGGAATTGATAGGTTGAGTAGGTATGAATATGTTTAATTTTGTGATTTGATAAATTACCTGACCTTTTCCCAAAGTTCCATTTTACAGTTTTATCAAGCGTGCATGAGGGGGCTGGGGTTGTGGCTCCGTGCTAGAGCACTGGCCTAGCATGTGCAAGGCACTGGGTTCAATTCTCAGCACTGCATATAAGTAAAGAAAGGTCCATCAACCACTAAAATATATATATATAAAGAGCACATGAGAAATCTTGTTGCTTCATATCCTCCACCAACATTTATTATTGTCAGTATTTTAGATTTTACCCATTCTGGTGTGAATGTAGTGGTATTAATATCTCTGGTATTAAATTTCATTTCCCTAATGACTAATGATGATCAGAACTTTTGCATACACTCTTGGTCATTAGTGTATCTTTCTTTGTGAAGTTTTTATTCTTATCTCTTGGCTTATTTGTTGTATTATTAAGTTGTAGTAGTTCTTTATAAATGCTAAATACAAGTCCTTTGTCAGATACTGTTTTTTAATATTTTCTTTCAGTTTATTACTTGCCTGTTCATTTTCTCTCTCTTTTTAAAATTCATTTATTTAGTTTTGGTATTGGGGATTGAACCCAGGAGTGCTACATTTCCAGCCCTATTCATTTTTTGAGACAGGGTCTTGCTAAGTTACCCAGGCTGGTCTTAAACTTTCAGTCCTCCTGTATCAGTCTCCCAAGTTTTGGGGATTACAGACTTATGCCGCTGTACCCAGCTTCATTTTCTTTTCTTTTTTTCCTTTTTTTTTTTTCAGTACGGGGATTGAACCCATGGGTACTTTAACCAGTAAGCCACATACCCAACCCTTTTTATTTTATTTTTTTGAGAGTTGCTGAGGCTGGCTTTGAACCTACTCTCCTCCTGCCTTAGCCTCCTGAGAGGCTTCATTTTTTAATGGTGTATTTTGATGAGAAGATTTGAATTTTAATGAAGTCTAATTTACCAGTTATTTTATTCATCCTAAGAAATCTTTGCCTTCTAGTGTGAAAATATTCTCCTGTTTTCTTATAGCAGCTTTAAATTTTTTGCTTTTACCTTTGATACATTTCTAATTTTTGTGTTTAATGTGAGTGAGGAGTCAAGGTTTGTATTTTTCCCCTATATGGATAGCTAGCTGTTACATCACTGTTTGTTGAAAAGAACTTCCTTTCTCAGCATCTTGGTCTAAAAACAAATGACTGGACAAGTGTGGATCTATTACTAATCTCTCATTTCTGAGTCATTGATTTATTTGTTGATCCCTAGGCTAGTGCTACAATACCTTGATTACTGTAGCTTTAAAATAGCAAGTCTCTAAATCAGGTAGTTGAAGTCTTTCAAACTTCTTCTTTTTAAGATTGCTTTGGATGTTGTAGATCCTATGATTTTCTAGTCAGTTTCTTCCCCAAAAATTCAGTTATGGTTATGATTGCACTAAATCACTGAATCTGTAGATCAATTTGGAGAGATCCGATCCTCATTGAGTCTGCCCATTCATGAAAAAGGTATAACTCTCCATTTATTTAGATATTCTTTAGTTTCTCTCAACATTGTTTTATAACTTTTAGTGCAGAGATCTAGTACATCTTTTGTTTATTTGTGTTTTTGATATTATTATAAATAGAATTTAAACATTTTTGTTTTTCTAATCATATGCTGCTAGCATATGAAAATACAATTGATTTTTACTACATGGACCTTGTACCTTGAGACCTTGCTAAATTCATTCATTTGTTGTTAGTGGCTTTCTAGAATATAGATTCCTTTTCTATATTAACAATCATTTCACCTGCACACAAGAGTTGTATATGTTTCTTTTCAATATGTAATTCTTTTATTTCTTTTTCTTGCCCTATCAGGTTAGTTAGGACCTCCAGTACAATGTTGAATAGTAGTGGTAAGAGTTGGATTCTTTGCTCTTGTTCTGAATTCTTATCCCCAGTATTGGGGGAAATACTTTCAATGTTTTACCATTAACTGTCAGTTATAGATTTTAACAGATATCTTTTAGAAGATTAAGAAATTAATCCTTTATTCTTAGTTTTCTGTAAAATTTTTTCCATTTTATCATGAATGGGTGTTGAATTTTGTCAAATATTTTCACATTTATTAAAGCGATCATGTGTTTTTTCTCCTTTAGTCTGTTTGTATGATCTAATACACTGATTTTTTTAAAAAAATTGGTATCATTATTTAGTGCCTGTGTTGCAATCACTGAGCTAATCACATTACAATGTATTTTAAAAAATTTTTTCATTTTCAGTGAGGCATAACTGACCAATCTGTGTATATTTAAAGTATATAATGTGATGATATGTTTTATATATATATATATAGTTAAATGATTACCATAATCAAATTAGTCAACATATCTGTCACCTCACTCAGTTACCATTGTATGCATGATGTGTGTGTATATGGTGAGAATATTTAAGGGCAATTTTCATAGAAAATCTCAAGTATACAGTACATCATTATTATTTATTATAGTCACTATGCTGTACATTAGATCCACAGAACTAACTCGCTTCTAAGTGAAAGTTTGTACCATTTGATCGATGATCTCCCCATTTCTCCCTGCTCCAGTAACTGTCATTCTACTCTGTTTCTATGACTTCAGCTTTTTTAGATTGTACATATAAGTAAGATTAGGCAGAATTTGTCTTTCTCTGTCTCATTACTATGATGCCCTCAAAGTTCATCCATGTTGTCACAAATGGCAGGATTTCTTTTTTATGGCTGAATAATATTCCATTCTATACATATACCACAATTTATTTATCCATCCATCCATTGATGGATACCTAAGTTGTTTACATATCCTAGTTTTTGTGAATAGAGCTGTAATGAACATGGGAGTGTAAATATCTTTTTGAGATACGGATCTCATTTCCTTTAGATATATGCCCAAAAGTAGAGAAAAGGTAGTATGGTATAAGGCTGTCTTATGTCCACATATATTATAAATCCCATAATACAATTTGCTTTATATTGTCTCATGTACTTTGAAGAATTTCATGAAAATAATTTTTTATATTTACCTATTTATATTTTCTATTATATTAGTTACTATTTCCAGTGATTTTTAACTTTTCCTTAAAAAGATGAATTTATAACATATCATTTTTTAAATACAGGTTGACACCACTGATCTAAGATGATTGGGAGCAGAAGTGTTTCAGATTTTGTATTTCTTCAGATTTTGGAATATTTGCATATATAAAATACGATATCTTGAGGATGAGACCCATCTCCAAACACAAATTCACTTACATTTCACATATATATGAAACACACAGACACACACACACACACACACACACACACACACACACCTTACCACATAACTGGAAGGTAATTCTCTACAGTGTTTTTAGTGTAGCTACATTTTGACTATATCCCATCACATAAGGTCAGGTGTGGAATTTTCCACCTGTGGTATCAATTGGCCTCAAAAATTTCAGATTTTGGATTTTGGAGTCTCAGATTTGGGATGCTCAACCTATGTAATATCTTCCTTGTGGAACATGAGGCCATCTTCCAATTAAAATGAGTTAGCATAAGAAAGCAGTTAGTAGTAGATAAAGGTGGGGTAGGAGTGCTAGTAGAGTTGCTTGTCAAACTTTTTCTGCCCTGTATTCCCTCTTTTGAAAGGCTTTGTCAGAAGCTATATACTGGTACTAGTAATCATATCTTTAAAAAAGCAAACATGTTAGGTGTGTGTGTGTGTTTATGTGCCTTCTCATTAACTCAGCCTCCTATTTGCTCCCTTCCTGATATAGAACACCTGGAGAGGAGGTCAATTTAAAGAACTTGAAGTGACCTTCAAATTCTGCCTTTATAAACCCTTACGTCCTATATATACAATTTGTTCCTTTGCTTGCAATTAGTATAGATTTCTAAGTGTATGAGTCAGGTTGCAGAAATCAAGAACTATCTTTTGCTTGTTCTTTTATATTTTGAAACGAGGTAAAATTATAAAAAAAAATAAGAACTTTTTGAACATGTTTGAGGAATTTTGAGAGAGTTCTCCATTTAGCTAAAGGAAAACAGCAAAATTTGTAACTTTAGCCTTTCAAGCATAACTGCTATTTTCTTCTGTTAGCAAAATGTCAATTACAAATATCTGTTTCTTTGGTATGTGTAGTGTTAAGCTGGTGGTTGACATTAGTATGTTCCTTTTGTATACATAATTTTCCAGGAAAACTTGATGGTCTCTGTTAGACCCACAAGGTCCTTGCCCAGAATTATAATAATAGATAATTTTCTGTGGGAGACTACTTTTTCCTATTAGTGTCCAAACTTGCAATTTCTATTCACTACATATTTCCCTTAAGGTTTTCTCCAAGATCTATACAATTTCTCTACTATGTGAATCTCAAAAACGAAGGAAGGAAGAAAGGAACAGAGGGAGGGAGGGGAAAGAAGGAAGGAAGGAAGGAAGGAAGGAAGGAAGGAAGGTAGGAAGGAAGGAAGGAAGGAAGGAAGGAAAGAAATTCTCTAAAGTAAACCATAATTTTACTCTTAATAATTAATTTTAATTACAATAAGTTGTATGTAAACAAGAGAAATAGGGGTTATTTTCCTGTGTAATTTTTAAATGTCATTTTTACTTTCTCTTTTCAAAACACATCTAGACTTTTAATTTATTTTTTTGATAATCTCCAGGGGTAAGCCATTATCAGAGCTCAAGACCGATAACAAAGATATACTTTGTGACTTAGGATTTAATTATCGAGTTGTTTATTTCTCATTTGGGGGAAAGGGGAAGATGTGAAAGTGTTGATTATGAGCCACATAAAAATCTTGTGGTTTTTTTTTTCCCCTAAAGGAAGCAAGAAAAATCAAACTAATGCTTGCACAGCCTAGGATAATATACACATTGTGTAGTACACTTGTTTTATTTTAGCCATAATGTATTTTTCCTTGGCTTCTTTTAGGATGCAGTAAGAAATTTTAAAAGGAGTTTCTGTTGGTATCTAAGCAGAGAGAGATCCACCTTTATCCAGCTATTATGTTCTTGGTCTAGCAGCTTCATTTCCCAACAGTATTTACTTTTGCCATTTGAAAACTAAATAAATTGGGTCTGATAAAGGGCATTTTTGGTATAATAAATTGGAGATAAATTATTATAAATGATCCTGGTGCTAGATTTTGGACAGTTTATTCCAAAGCTACTGTCTTTGTTTGGAGTCATTTAAAAGTTTTTAAAGAAAAACGTTGATTCCTTTGTGGATACAGGAATGTTTTCTCTCTACATTTTGTAAAAAAAATGTTTTTTGACATATGTTTTCCTACACTCCCTACTTTGCTTCTACTTTAAAGTAATAAGAGTTCCTGATAAAATGTGTTTTTAAAAGAGGCTTATCCCAAAAGAATATGCCATGGCCTTGTCAGGACAGTCTGATAGAATATTAAGGTTCAGTTGCCATGGGAGAAGGGGAGGAAGGAGAAGCCACCTGGACTCACTGAGATCTTCAGCATCATTCTTTTACTTCATCTCTGTCTCTGTCAGTTTTCCCTTGAACTAAAATACTGGCTGATTAAAAATGTTTCCTTGACAACATAGAGAAATTTGAGTGTCAAACAAGGACTGTCAGAACTACCTTATTTATTGTTTTCTTACCCTGACTTAAAGAAATCTATTCAGTTCCAGAAACTTGGAAAGAAATATCAGATAAAAATAAGCTTCACTCTTTAGTGATCCTCCTACACCTTTGTGTCACTTTAAGAGATACTGTAAACTTATGTGTCATAATTTTTTTTTTTTTTTTTTTTTTTTTTGGTATCAGGGATCGAACTCAGGGGCACTCGACCACTGAGGCCTATCCCAGTCCTATTTTGTATTTTATTTAGAGACAGGGTCTCACTGAGTTGCTTAGCGCCTTGCTTTTGCTGAAGCTGGCTTTGGACATCCTCCTGCCTCAGCCTCCTGAGCTGCTGGGATTATAGGCGTACATTACTGTGCCCTCATGTTATAAGCTCTTACTATTAAGAGCACTTTTTAGTACTCACAAATTTGCTAAAAGGGGAATTGTGAGAGTTTTTATTTTCATTTACTTTGTTACTGCTTACATGTGACTGTATATGAGGTTTGAATACTTGGCAAATACTGCAAGTTTACTAAATTTATCAAAAAAAATGAATAGAACAATGATGCTTAATGGTCTTGACTGTCAAGGGTCCATTGTTTGTATACCATCCTTCCTCTGATTAAGTTATAGAGTAAATGTCTAGAGATAAGTTATTGAGATTACTGTAGATATATTTTATTATTTTCTAGGCATAGACTTCTAGATTTCTGATACCATTTACATTTTCATGAAAATGATGGCATTATGGTTATGAGGTGGTTATGAGAAAAATATAAAACACTGTAATATTCTTAACACCTATTCTAACATCAAAGCAGTCTTTTATTTCACGTTTATACCATTTACTCAGTAAGAACAATCACATACAGTTTTTCCTTCCTCAGATTCATCCTCAGGATGTCTAAGAGCCTCAACTCATCAGGGAACCGTAGATGTCTATGTCAGCCAACTGGGGAAGGTGGAATTGAACTCTCACAAAGGTTAGCCAACTGGATCATTTCTTTTGATATGTGGTATAAGGAAGGTTTTATGGAACACTGAGGAAACTGATGGTCATATTACCTATCCTGACATAGTGACTTCAGGAAACTTTTCTTCTGATAGCACCTGGTTTAAAGGCCTGTCTCCTAACTCTCAAAACCAATAATCTTTATAAATCTGGGGACAGATGACCATGAAGACTGTTTTTCCCACTTATAGGGCAAAATATGGAATATTTTGACTGTTGTAGAATTTTTAGTGTTACTGTGTGGACCTTTCAATTTAGTTTTATGTCTAAAAGTGAATATTCTCTGGAGGGAACATGCTCCCATATATTGAAAGCTTTCCTACCAGCCAGTATGAGGACCTCCTCAGGCTATGACTGTAGAGTAACAATTTGCAAAGTGTGGCCCTGAAATAAATCTCACCAGGAAGGTCCTATAAAGCCATTGTTAACTTAGTTTCTTCAAGTACCAAGATGTATGATGTGCCTCTCTATATAATTTTATTTCTTATACCTGTAAGTCACTTACATTAAGAGTTCAAGTTGTTCATTAAAATGGTATACTTTTTATTTATCTGAAAGCTCACTATCAGTTTATGTGTGCCTGTGTGCACATGCATACATATATGCATGGTGATAAGTGACTTGTGTGGACACGGTGACAAGTGGCTTGGTAACAGGGGCCAAAGTGGCCTGGGTGCAGAAAGTTAAGAACTCTATAAAAAAATTAAAGTCTAGAAGCTCTTGTACATTGATCTGATCAGAACTGTAGGTATAATAGGAAAAGTATTTCTTTAGAGACTGTTGTTCTTGCTATTAGTAATTTCTTTGCCAGGTTCATTTAAGTTTGTATTCAACTAGGCTTTCTTGTCAGAGTTTCAAAGTAGGACTACCAATCACAGAGGCCTGAAACTGAAGTTATTTCTGACACAGAGGTCTGATTTCTCAAGATCACACTTTTTTCTTTAAAAGAAGATATTATCATGTTCTCATTAAACTATGAGAAGCTTCAATAATACCATCAGAGTAAATTGTAGATACCATATAAGTCATATAATTTCACTCTCTTATGAAGACCCAATAGGGAAAATCGTAAACCATTTATGTAACTAGTAACAGTAAAAAACAAAGTTTTAAATCATCAGTCTGTATGTGAAGGTTATTTCTTCTTTTGTGTGGTGGTCAAAAAAGGAAACCAAAATAAAAACTTTGAAGCTTTTGGAGATTATTAATCTTCATCTACTTAAAATACTTCTGAGTATTAGAACGTCATTCCAGCAACCTATTGAAATAGCATATGATGCTGCAAAATTTGATTAGGATTACAATTTTGTGTTTTCTCCTGGGACCATGTTACTGGAAGAAGCTTAATGATAAGTGGAAATAAAGATATGTATCTTCTTATTTCTTAATTCTCATTATACTTGGGAACAGTAACTTTTTAGAGTAATGGAAAGTTATTCAGGATGTGTTGATTAATGGTTAGTAAAGATATCTGGAATCTATTCCAGCTCTGCCACTGTCTTGCTGAAGGGTTCAGAGCCAGCCATTTGAATTTCGTAGGTCTTTATCATTTTGCCATATGAGAAGTAAAAATGTTACAAATGCTTGTTTTCTCTCTCCTTGTGAAAATGTGTAAGGTGACCTTATTCATTCATTCAGAAAGGCAGTTTGGGTTTTGGAATCAACCCTGCATCTGAGGACTGAGTTTCCTGCTAAACATGTGGTCCTTGGGAAAATCATTCATTTTCATATAGTATGCCTTCAGTAAGTGGTACTTGTTAGTATTAGTTCACTCTTGAATTGTTAAGAGGATAGTATTGTGTCAGTAACCATCCAGAAGTTTACGAGGTAAAAAGAGGTTAGTGACCTAACGAGCTCTCTGTTCTGAAAAAGTTAGTGTTAAAGATGGGACATTGGGAGCACATTTGAGGCATGAGAAGTCTTCATTCACAGAGGTCATTTTGTAATGGTGGTTTTTGTTTTCAAAGATGTGAAGGGGACTGGGGATAGACTATTTTTAAAGATTTGACAGACTTAAGATCATGTTGTTCATGTAAAAACAGAAAAGGGTGTTCACAGAATTATCACATTTGATATATTTAGAGATATGAAGTCCTAGCAAAGTGTATTTTAAATCCATGATTTTCTACTTTTAAAAATTGGTTTGAGGGCCAGGCACAGTGGCACATGCCTGTAATCCTAGCTGCTCAGGAGGCTTAGGCAGGAGGATCTCAAGTTCAAAACCAGCCTCAGCAACTTAGAGAGGTCCTAAGCAATTCAAATTTAAAAATTAATAATAAAAAGGTCTCGGGATGTGGCTCAGTGACTAAGCACCCTTGGGTTCAAATTAGGTTTGATAGGAAAACATATCTTGTATTCATCCTGAAATTTTCCAGATTTGTTTGTTTGTTTGTTTGTTTGTTTGTTTTGGAACTGGGGATTGAACTCAGGGGCACTCGACCACTGAGCCACATTCCCAGCCCAATTTTGTGTTTTATTTAGAGACAGGGTCTCACTGAGTTGCTTAGGGCCTCACTAAGTTGCTGAGGCTGGTTTGAACTCATGATCCTCCTGCCTCAGCCTCCCAAGCCTCTGGGATTACAGGCGTGCACCACTGCGCCTGGCCCAGCTTTGTTTTTATTTTGTTTCTTAAGTCCTCAAATCTGTTGTCATGAGAAATCTCCTGTCAGTGTTTACATTTGAACCCTGGAAAGCAACTTGTTTTTTAATAAACTAGATCTAATGATATACTTTGTTCCTTATTTTTTTATTTTTATTTTTTTGAGGAATAAGTCTGAGTTTATCAGTCAAAGCTGAAAGTTCTAATTAGGAAGACTGAGGAGATACCAATTACTTTAGGAAATGTAAGCAAATGTTAAGCAGACTAGAATGAAAACTCAGACCCATAAATAAATACATTCTAAAAGGAGGCTTTTCAACATTCACAATGAATGTCATCTGACTGTTCACAGAGGAAGTGTTAAGCTTTATTGTGGGGGACTCTATTTGATGAGAAACAGAGAAAGAAACTTATGATATATGAGTGTATATACTGGTAAATTTGTACTAGAGCCTATATAATTGTTTTGAAAAATAATTCCATAGCTAACAGAATACTTTTTTTATTTATTCCTTTAGGAGTATGAATTACCACCAGATTACATTGAACATAGAGTGTCAGGCCTCAAGTACTCAAAAACCTGTGATTCACTCAAAAAAACACTAGTTGAAATTCAGATAATCCTTTTCTTACCATTATTATTTTCCCTTCGTACAGTAGACACAGTACTAGTTTCTGGTTGTGTTTTGATGATCAGTGAGATCCTGTAGTATGATAAAGTAGCAGTGTGTGAAATATAGTGGTGGTTGAAAGCATGGGCTTCGTAGACATTTAACTGGATCTGTGTTCCAACACTAGAACATGGAACTTGAGCAAGTCCTCACCTGTAAAATTGTGAATATATTAGTACCCCATAAAGTTCATGTGGATATTAAGTGACTGGCTCTTAGTAAATGCTTCACTAATAATCCTATCTATAAGCCACCTGTGTAGCAGTCACTCACTTCTGGTATCAGATGAACTGGTAGGGCTGTTGGTAAAAGAAGAACCATTAACGCTCCTAACGCCTCATATCTTGACAGAAGTTACAATGAATGCCTTGAGAGTAAGGGAACTTTGATGTCTTGGGAATAAAAATAAGGCACTGCTATTTGAATAAATATGCTGAGGAATAAAAACAGCATAAGGAGCAACACTACCCTTTCAATCAAATTTATAATGGATTCTGGGACTTAGATTGCTTTGGACTAATAAGCTGTCTTTTAAATTTATCACAGGCTCTGTTATTGTCAAGGTTCCATATTCTCTTCAAGCTCATTTACAATTATCAGGAAAAGAAGTTGATGTGAACCCAGAAATCTGTGTTCAGGAAATGGCTGAAGTTCGTAAAGATGATGGTGTAATAATTACTGGTAAGGAGGCTGCATTTTGCTATATGTGAATACCCATTTTCCATTGATAGGGAGAAATGTGTTATAGTTAACCACAATTTTATTCTTTTCAACTGCCACATTCTAGTGCTAAACACTTTTTCTTTCTGTTGCTTATCAGTAGCAATAATGGAGATAATTTATTTGAAAAGACGTCATTAACTCATTTAGGAACATTCATTAGTCCTGTCCTTAGATAAAATGGATTAAAAAATTTTTCTGGAACAACCATTTTCTAATTCTTAAACTTAAAAATCAATTGAATACATATATTATAATGTAAGACATAAAGCTAATTTTGCTTGATTCAAGAAAAAGGAATTTGGTTTGTTATATACGTTGTAAATTTCCTCTTTTAGTGTAGCAAATTCTTAGTCCTATAAATGTGAATAATTTTGTACATTTGTCATTACAGTTAGCTGCATTGATGGCCACTGCTATTTTTAAAATGTTTATTGTTTAAATGGATACAAAACTTCATTCTGGTGAAATTTTCTTTAAATTCTATTAGAATGGCATCAAGAAGGATTTGAAATTTAACTGTGTACATGGGCATATGCCACATGCTTAAACCGTGAGGTACTGACTAGAAAAAGGAATGTTTGTATATGTGCTGAGGGGAGGAGTGTGGTCTTCATAAGATCAAGTTTCAGGGTATTTTGTAGTTGTTGTTTTAGAGACAGGGTCTCACTGAGTTGCTAAGTGCCTCGCTAAGTTGCTGAAGCTGGCTTTGAACTCACAATCCTCCTGCCTGAGCCTCCTGAGTTGCCGAAAGTTTCAGTTTTAAATGTTCATTTTATATGTCATGAAAGTTAAAAAAGTTTGAGCAAGCGAGAGGTCAAATATGGCCAGTGTTTAGACAATAAACAGGAAAATGGTGTAAAGAATGCTTGAAAGTTTGGGAGAGGTTAGCTCCTATAGGACAAACTTAGATTTTTATATTAAGAGCATTTCAAAGCCACTGAAAGGTTTTAACTTGGGGTTCACATAATCACATTTATATATTAGCAAGATCACTCTGACCCTTGAATGGGGAAAGATTGAAAAGAACAATGGTAGATGAAGGAAAAGCTAATTAGCAGATTACTGCAGTAATTCAAGAGAAAGAATATAGTTGGCCTGGTCTCTTCAGAGCTATCTTACACTCAGCAAACAGATTTCAACAAATTTGGTTGAAGGACAAGGTGAATGAATGCAATGAGGAAGATATATATTTATATCAGTGGTCATTATAAAGCTGCTTAGCCTATTTAGGATTTTGTATGTGTTATTTGTTATGCCTTACACTCTGGTCTGTGTTTCAATCAGTAAGGGCCAAATTGAAGAAAAAAAATTTTATTTCCTGTCCATAGTGCAAGAATCTAGATACTGACCTACAGAGTTCTCCTGTAGAGTAGCAGAGGATATACTACAGGGTTGGGCTCCAGATGGATCTGTGTGTTGTCTGGGGTACCAGATAAATTCATTAGAGTGACAAGGTGGAGGGACCCCAGATGAAGACAGCAGCAGTCTGTCTTGCAGACTGTGTGAATTAGTGATTGGATTTAAAATAAACTCTCCTAGTTTGTTTTTTAAAAGGTCTTATTTATAAAGTGGATGAAGTATTTTAAGAGTCTTAAAAAATGAGAATACATTGCTCTGTGTGTGTGTGTGTGTGTGCAGATTTCCAATCTGAAACTTAATTTTGGAAATACTGGGAAGCTTCAGTGTAAGTTGTTTCTATAAGCAGCTGAGTTCAGCTCATCTAGGCCTTCCTTATAGAGCCTACAAGGCAAGGAAACAGAAATATTACCCTCCTTTCTAAGAAGTCTGGACTTTATCTGTAGAATGATTTATTTTGTATAATTTCTGCAAGAAGCCATGCCAGTAAAATTTAGTCCCTTAGGCTAAAGCTCACCACAGGGCTTTGATATATCACCCCTATAATTTTATTTGATTTCCTGCTCCATGGTTTGCCTTTCCATTGCTGTCACAATGAATACAGACTCTCAGTTGTATAATTCTTACTGTGATTTGCAAGTATTGTGTGCTGTTCTTAGACCAAAAGAAAGCCCAAGGCTTTCTCAGGCTGAAGAGCTATGCACAGTATGTATTCTTTTTCTCTTTACAGAGCTTGGATTCCAAATTTTATGTTCTGCCCATAAGTGGCAAATTCAGCAGGTTGTGAATAACAGAGGCAACATATTTCTAATAATATGACTTCTCTTCTAGGTTTTAGACTTGGTAATAGCCCAGAATTTAGATATGAAACCTGATTGTTGTATATTAAGCCATTCTCCAAGCTCAGAAATGCATGTGGTACAAAGTCCTTTTGTCTTAAGACTTCCAAAATTTAGATGTTTAAAGAGTATTAGAGGTTAGGTGTATTGCAAAGGATTGGTGTTTGTCACTGTATAGTAGGGAAGCTGGCAATACTGGGTTCATTTCATTTTAGAATAGAGTTCTAAGTTTATCTTCAGGCCAGAGGGTTATTCATAAATATATTGTGATTTACAATGGAAAACTGGTTCGTGGGTTAGGAAAGAGTTTGAAATGAGACATGGCCCTTTGGATGCTACTTTTAAAATCTAGGGACCATGTTTTCTCGTCAAGTAGGAGGAAATGCAGTCTTTTAATAGAACTTTTAGAAATAACTTTTTTTTTTCAAGAACACACTGAAGTTGTTATTTTCTCCAAGTTTATCACACATTTATCAGTTATATATGTTTTAGGACCACACAGAAGAAATTCACTAACAGAATGAATACTGTTAGGTTTACATCTATCTGCTTAAGAACACTTCGACATGGAGATACTGTAGGATCTGTATTCAGATCATTTGTGCCTTTATGCTGTTTTTGTTTTCCCACCTTTTTGTTAAGTGTAAAATCCTAGGAATATTGTGTATAATCAGACATTCACTTTGTTAATGTTTATTTTTTTTTAAAAATAAGGTTTTATTTCTATTCATCTGCAGATTTTATCTGAAAAGACCAGATGGTAAATGTGTTAGACTTGGCAGGTCACATTTGGTCTCTGTTGTACATTCTTCTTTGTTTTTATTTTTTTACAACCCTTTAAAAATGCGAAAGACATGCTTAGCCTTTCAGGCCATATAAAATCAGTCCTGTGGTCAGATTTGGCCTGTGAACTGTAGTGTGCTAACCCCCGACTAGAGATCAAATGCAGGCCTCAGTCTTAGAGCATTATGAATTGTTTGTGATGCCTGTAGGGTTTTTTTTTAATTGTGTGTTTTTGTATTTATTTTGGTCATTCAAGAAGTATTATTGAACCATAGCCAAATCCTTATCCTGAGTGAACTCTTCCCAATTGTGAAGATTTATGCACATAAAACTTTTTGCACACAAACATGATTTATGGGACAAAAAACTTTGATCATGGAAGATTTAAGAAACAAGGTAACTATAGGAGATATATAATGACAAATAAATACACAAAAGATGTTCAACATCTCTAACCATTAGGGAAATGCATATTAAAACTGGAATGAAATGCCACTACATACTCACTGGAATGGCTGAAATATAAAATACTGATAATACCAATATTAGAAAAGATGCAGAGAAATTGGATCTTTCCTATATTGCTGATAGGAATATAAAATGGCATAGCAACTCAGGAATTCAGTTTCAGTTTCTTAAAAAACTGAATATGACCCAGCAATTATATGCCTGGATATTTATTCTGGAGAAATGAAACTCATGTTCACAACTTTATTTGTAATAGCCCAGAACTGAAAATAACATAAATACCCTTTTATAGGTGAATGGTTTTACAAAGTGGTATGTCCATGTAAAGTAATACAGCTTGCCAGTAAAAAAGAACAGTCTATTGGATACACAACTTGAATGGAACAAGGTACTTTTTAGAGTGAAAAAAGCCAATTTTAAAATGTTAAAATGATTCTATTGGTATAACATTCTGAAAAGACAAAATTTACAGACAAGTGGTTGCCCAAAGGTAGTGAGGGAGAGGGAGTAAGGACATGACTTTAAAGGGACATCTAAGCACAGAACAGTTGTGTGTTTTGACTATAATAAGGGTTATATGAATCAATATAGATGATAAAATGTCATAAAAGTATACACAAAAACCTACCAAAAAATAATGCATTGAAAAAGTGATGAAATGTGAATAAGGTCTATAGTTTAATGAATTGTTCTTTACCAACCAATATCTTGGTTTTGATAGTTGCACTATAGTTACATAAGATGTCATCATTGGGGGAATTGGGTGATAAGTGTACAGGACCCCCTTGTACTATTTTTGTAATTTCTTGTGAGTCTGTTTAAGGGTAGGGAAGGGAAGGAGAAAGATTAGAAGGAGTGGAAGAGAGACACAAAGAAAGAAAAGCAATGAAGTCCCTCAGGCAAGATGGAGTTAAAGGGACTAAGTTACCCTCCTACCTGAAGCTGTGAAATATATATTTTTATATATGAAATATATATTAAACAGTTTCCAAGACATGGACATCAGGCAGTAAAGAAAGTAGTCACTGAGAGATGGGAAACAAATAAAATGAGCCTTGATTACTGCCAAGGAAGTCACCAAGCTAAGCAGAGGGAACTATTACTGGCAGACTCTCTGAATTGAAGAGATCCAGTAGGAGTCCACAGAGACCAAGACAACTGGACTTTACAGAACAAAGTTCCAGAGGGAGTAGAGCCTGATGCTCACAGACATCCAGAAATAATGCCCCTTCTTCCCACTAGACCAGAAACAAAAACCATAACTTATGGGGCTTTGGATAGAAGTGGGCTACAAATAGTCCTAGATAAAACTGTACTCCAGAACTGCCAGACAAATCAAAAAAGCAAGAGATGAAAGACTCAAACTGTTTCCAAGTAACTTAACATCATTCACAAGCAAAGCTGAAGATTTGTAAGAATACAAAGTATATAGCACCTAACAAAGTAACATTCACAATGTTTGAAATCTGTTCAGAGGATATCAGACATTCAAAGAGGAAAGAAAACATGACCCATAACAAAAATAATAATCCATGAAACCAGCCCATAAAGGACACAAATATTAGATTCGCAGAGAAGGAAAATAAAATCATGTTCATAATTGTTATCCCACATGTTAAAAAAAATTGAGATATAAGATACAAAAACCAAAATTGAATTTTTAAAAATTAAAACTGTAATGTCTGAGATGAAAAATGCAATAGATGGGATTAGACATTGCAGAAGGAAAGATATGAGAAAGGAGTCTATGAGATTGTTTCTCAGGCAGAACTTATTCATTGTATTCTTGCTAACTGCCTAAAGTTCTGTTAACTTTGTTACTATTCCAGGTATTGGAGAATTTAATGGATGGGTACCATCAAAATTAGCTTATAAATACTGTTTTATCAGTAGAGACTTCATGTCAAAATATCTTGGGTTATACTTTTATTGAGAGAAAACTCTAAATAGTTATTGTTGACAAAATATTTGGTTATGGAATTGTGTTGTTAGTTTATGAAATTTATGTGATAAAAATAATAAAAATTCAGAGTAATTATTTTTATGTTGCTTCATACATGTGTGATTTCTTTTCCTAGCTTACTGATAAATCTTGTGAAGGTATCAATTTGTCTTTTTATATTTTTTGAATCTCCCTAAAATACTTAGTATGGTGCTTGTGATAGCGCATGGTCCGTGGTGTTTGCAGTGTGAGAGAGGGAGCCCACCAGCCCTGATGTGCCCAAGTTTAATCTGCTGCAAAAAAGGCAGTAGCAGAAGTGTCTCTGAACCAAATGTAAATAAACAAAGTCTGTTAGAGTTTGAAATGAGAGTGGGGAGGGAGGCAGAAAGAAGCTCACCTTACTAAGCTTTTTAATCCTATTTTTTAAAAAGAGAAATAAATTCTGCATATCAATCCCCAGAGCCCTGTCTTTGTCCATAGCCAGTGTTGATTAGATCTGGTGCCTTTTAAGTAGAAAGAATTTACATATTCATATATTAGAGTAGATGGGGGGTAGGGGTTTAGAAAGCAAATGGCAGAATTAAACACATGGCCTAAAGAAATCTTTCCTCACTCTTAATAGAAGCCACACTACATAGGGATAGGGTATTCATTTTCCCATTTCTAGGTCAGAGAAAAAGTGCCTTATTTTCATTGGCAAAGGAACATCAAATAAGGAACAAGGTTTTGGAACCCCAAGTTCCAATATGTGTTGTAAGACTTTCGTGGGAAGGATTTATAAACTTTACAAATTAGAATAGACCCACCATAGAGTCAGGCCAAAGTACAAAGAGCTTTCAGTAAATTGCTTATTGGCAAGATAGAGAAAGCTATTTTCTGCAAACTAAATGGAATCTTATAAACTGTCCTGCCTTCTGAGTATTATCACTAAGCTGAAATCACTCTCGTGTGCTGTGTTACCAGAGGTGGTGCTGTGCTTGGCCTCTCCTGCTACAGAAGGAAATGCAAAGATGGATTTCTAGTTCCATAAGCAAGAAGTGCATGATCAGGGAGGGGATGAGCTATATATTAAGAAAAAGCTCCCAGATACTTAGGAAGTCCCTCTGTTCTGATGTTTTATTATTAGTGCTAAACGGTATTAAGGAACAACAATTTAAAGATTTCTTGTTCTATCTTTAATGTTTATTTGAATTACCAGAAAAAGAAATTCTGTATTACAGACAAAAATTGGATTCAAGGTACTTTGAAATCCTTACCTATCAAGTGTAGCACAGGCACAAAAAGAACAGATTAAAGTTGATAGCACCAAACCCCATTGATGAAGAGGTGGAGGGAAAAGGGATGCTTCTAACACAGGGAACTACTAAATTTTATCAGTTCAGCAAAGCTAATGAGAAGTGGGGTCATGATTATATTGAAACTTTAGTAAAAGAAGAAGGGGATACTCAGCTGTGTCTGGGAAAGATGCAGTGAGCTATAGGACTTGGACAGGTAGTGGCTCAGAGCTAAAGGAAGAGAGGCAAGAACTCAAAGAATTTGCATCAGAAGAGCCCTTAACACAAAGATCCCATGCACCTTTTCTTCAACTGAGAATACCTTGTGGTACTAACAAAGGAAGAAACTATACTGACATAGAGAATCAGTCTCTGATTTGTTAATTTGGATTCAACAAGAAAAATGTTTTTAATGAACTCCTAACAGTGTATTCACAACTCTCTTCAGATCAGTTTTGACTGATTTCTTAAATCCTGAAACAGTGGAGCTCCAGAGGAGACACAAGACCTAGTTACTTTAATTAACACAGAAAACAAGAACTAGAGCAGAAATGGGAAACAAAGAGCTGGGTGAGCTCTGTGATTGCTGTAGCTTGTTCATGGAGAGTTTCCAGACTGTGGGCCAAGGACAGATAACAGAGCCAGAGCCTAGCAGATACTCAGAGTACAGGAGACTGGGGAGACCAGGGCTGCCTAGAACTCAGGAGGCAGTTTCAGACAAGAGGGAATAGCACAGGGGATTTTGCAGATGGTACCCATGAGCACCCAACAAAATACTGATTACCATGTCTGTGAGGAAACTAATGGATACATAGTCCAATATAGATGAATCTCAACTAATAACTAAGTGCAAAGAAAACAGATTTTGAAAATGTATGATTCCATGTACATAAAATTTTTGAAAATGCAATTCATAGTGACATAAAACAGATCATTGATTGCTAGGGATAAAGTGAGAAGGGACAGCAAGAAGGGAGGGTGTGTGAGCTTTCTTTTACTGCAACAAATACTGAGATAATCAACTTGAAAAGAGAACATGTGCTTGGCTCAGTTTTGGAGGTTCCAGTCCATGACCAATTGGCTCCATTGCTTTTGAGATTGTGGCTCATGGTGGGAGTGTGCAGAAGAACAGAGCTACTGACCTCTTTGCCAGGAATTGAACAAGAGACAGGATGAGGAGAAGCGGGGCTTCACTGTCCCCTTCAAGGGCATGCCTCAGAATAATCAGAGCTCCCACTGGGCCCCACCTCTTAAAGGTGCCATGCTAGGAACTAAACCTTTAATACAAGGGTCTTTGGGGGACATTCCAGATCCCAACTATAGCAGAGGGCTATGATTGAAAGATTGCAAAGGGGTAGACTTTTGGGAATGCTGGATTATGTACATGACCTTGAATGAGGAGACAGTTTCACAGATTCTTACTTATGTCAAAACTTATTAAATTGTATACTTCAAATACATATGGTTTATTTTGTCAACTATATGTCAATAAAACTCTTTTAAAACCTCCTTTAAAAATAATACAAATAGGGCTAGGGTTGTAGCTCAGTGGGAGAGTACTTGCCTGGCACATGTGAGGCAGTGGGTTCGATTCTCAGTACCACATAAAAATAAATAAAATAAATGTAAAAAATAAAGACTCTTGGAAAAAAAGTGTTCCTTTAAAAAAAAAATACAAATAAAAAGCAGAGCAGCTGCCTGCCAGTGAAGATTTTTTTTTTTTATTGGTTGATGTAACTTTACTTATTTATTTTTATGTTGTGCTAAGAATCGAACCCAGTGCCTCACACATGCTAGGCAAGTGCTCTACCACTGAACCACAATCCCAGCCCCAAGATTTTTGGTATTCTAAAGTATTGGTTTTATTTGTTTTTTGTTTTGTTTTGTTTTTATTTTTATTTTTATTTTTATTTTTATTTTTTATTTTGGGAGGTACCAGGGATTGAACTCAGAGGCATAAAGTATGGTTTAGAGATATATTGGTAAGATTTGTGTGTTTATAAATTACTCTTGTCCATGAAGATATCACTTTATGCAATTTTCTATTTCAGGACTCATGAATCAAGCAAGCAAACATGAAAAATGGATTAATGTTGCTGCCCCAAAAGGCACTGTAAGTTTTAGAAGTCAAAGCTGGTTTCAGTCTCTGAAACTACAAGACTAAGAATGGCTTGATCTATATTTGTGCTATTAAAACAATGATTAGCAGATCTGTAACTATAAAAATGCTAATTCTGTTTATATAAACGCTAAAAACAACAGCATTGGGAATTAATACTGGTAAATAGTTTTTTTGAGGAGGGGGCTTTTCAAAATTTGTATTTAGTAAGTGTGGAGATTCCTCAGAAAACTTGGAATGGACCCACCATTTGATCCAGTTATCCCAATCCTAGGTTTCTACCCAAAGGACTTAAAATCAGCATACTACAGTAAGATAACCACATCAATGTTTATGGCAGCTCATTTCATAATAGCTAGATTGTAGAACCAACCTAGATGCCCTTCAATAGATGAATGCATAAAGAAACTGTGGTACATATACATAATGGAATATAATTCAACCATAAAGAAGAATAAAATTATGGTATTTGCAGGTAAATGGATGAAGTTAGAGAATATCATGCTAAGTGAAATAAACCAATCTCAAAAAACCAAAGACCAAATGTCTTCTCTGATAAGTGGATGCTGATACATAATAGGGAGCAGGGGGAAAAGAATGGAGGAATGTTGGATTGTATAGAGGAAAATGAGGGGAAGGAAGGGGGTGGGGGAAGAAAAGATGGTGGAATAAGACAAATATCATTATCCTATATACATGTATGATTACATGAATGGTGTGACTCTACATCATATACAACCAGAGAAATGAAAAGTTGTACTCCATTTTTGCACAATGAATCAAAATTCATTCTGCTGTCATGTATAACTAAGTAGAACAAACAATAAAAAAAATAGAAAAAAATGTTATTTCTTGAAATAAAGTAATTAAAAAATTGTACTTAGCCACTATATTAACTTCCTATTGCTTTGTAACAAAAAACAGTAGTCCCCCCTTATTCTCAAGAAATATGTTCCAAGACCCCACAAGTGGATGCCACAGATAGTACCACACTCTATATATACCATGTTTTTTCTTTTAAATACATACACAAACTTAATACCTTTGTTGTCTTACCTAAGCATTTGTGCACTGTAGCTGTAACTTTAGTAGTTTGAGTTGCAACCACAAAACTAGTATGTTTCTTTTTCCCTCTTCACACTTTCACAGATGAAATATTCATTCTTACCATAGATTTTAGCTTACTTTTTTAACTTATGAATTATTTATTTTTGGAATTGTCATCAACTGCAGGTGACCAAAACCATGGAATGCAAAACTCAGACAAGGGGGACAGTTATATCACAAATTTAGCAGCTTAAAATAATACTCACTTATCAGATCACAGTTCTGTAGGTCAGGAACCCAGATGGCTGAACTCTCCGCTCAGGGTATTACAAGGCCAGAATCAAGGTATTAGCCACGCTGATTTCTTATCTGGAGGCCCTGAAGGCTACTTCCAGATTCATTCGGATGACAGGTAAAATCCAGTTCATTGTGAGTTTATGACTGAGAGATCCGTTTTCTTGCTGGCTGACTGCTAACAATCACTGTAAGCTTCTGAAGGTCACCTTTATCCCTGCTTATGTGGCACCCTCCATCTTCAAGCTAGCAATGACATGCTTGAGTCCTCATGCTTGAGTGTCTGACTTATTTTTTAAAAGCTGAAGAAATCTCTACTTTGAAAGATGAGGTCAGGCCTACCCAGCATAATTTGTATTTTACCATATCTCATATGATCATGGGAGTGATATTTGATCATAGTTTCCACTTCCACTCAAGGTGAAAAGATTATGCAAAGACATCAGTCATAATGAGTAATTATCTTAGAATTCTTTGTGCCATAGCTCTGTGACAGGTTTTCTACTGAATATCTCTTACAGCATGATTAGAAATTTAAGTTGTAAATAAAATCTTATCATAATTGTGAAGCAATTGCTATTGATTCTTAATATGTTTTATGTAATTTAATATATAACTTGTTAGGAGAAAAAACAGTTATTTTATTGCCTGATGTATGGAGATAGATTTTAAATTTTATAATGGTATAAAGTTATTTCATGATTTCCATTTCTTTTCAACATTATTCCTGGAACATTTAAATTATACAATCCTGAATGGACCTGTTTATTGGATTATATTTTTATGAGTAGGATAAATCAACACTAATTTTTAATAACCATTTCTAAATGCTGTGATTTAGAATAATTTCCTTTTGTTATTTCATTTCTTTAAAGTTCTGTTTTTAACTTATTTTTCAAATAAAGGCAGCTTTGTGGGATATATCAATGTCTTCTTTTAGTTCAGTCTTTGTGAAATCAGAATTTGTAAAACGTTTGAAAGATACTCATATGCTGGTATATTTGAGGTGGTTGTGTGTGTGTGTGTGTGTGTGTGTGTGTGTTATACTGTCAAGGAGAGGAACCTGTAAGGCAGTGAGTCAATTTTTATAATCTTTTTTTACCCTCATGGAATTATATAAACATTTTCATGTCTAAAAATAAAGTTAATGAAATTAGCCAACAACAGGCAGAAGGTCATGACTACACTTGCAGTCTACCATAGCTAAAATTATTGTGGCATTGTACATACAGTTCCCTTGCATGGATCATTTTTTCTAACACCTACCCCTTTTCTTTCAATTCCGTACCTCTACATTTATGTCACCTGAATGAATGAATGGGTCTTCTGTTCTTGTTTCAAGGAGGGTGTCACTCAGAAAGTTTGGGAGCAAGCTTTGCCTGTAAAGTAACTTGCTGGGTTTCCAGAGAACATAATGGTATATTTTTCCTCATCCTGGTCTTACTCATGCAGGTACTCCTTTGGAAAGCAACTGCCTCTTCTATAAATCTCTCCAGTTGTGTGCATGAGACACCTAGGAGTCAGACTTATGAAACTTTTATGCAACTGCCAAAAATTTCCAAATTTAATTAAAAATTTCACTCCTATCATAGTCATCTTAAGTCTACTGGCTCAGGTCTTAAGATTGTCTACTCATTTGATTCCCTTGCTGTCCACTCCCAGGAACCTTTCCACCACTTATTTTAAAAAGTCAAGCAGAGGTGGCACAAGCACATAATCCCAGCCATTCAGGAGACTGAGGCAGGAGGATCGCAAGTTCAAGGCCAGCTTCAGTAACTTAGTGAGATTCTGTCTCAAAGTAAAAAATAGGGCTGGTGTTGTGGTGCAGCGGTCGAGTGCTAAGTTGAGGCACTGGGTTCAATCCTTGGCACCATATAAAAATAAATAAATAAAATAAGGTATTGTGTCCAACTGCAACTATAAAAAATTTTTTTAAAAAAAAGGAAAAAAAAAAGGGTTGAGGATGTAGCACCCCTTGGTTCAACCCCCAGTACCAAAGAAAAAAGGAATTAAAAACAAACAAAAGGCAGAAAGAAAAGCTCTTTCAAAAAAGAGGGAGGAGATTAGCTGTTTTAGTCAGCTTTTTTTCTGCTATGACCAAAAGACCTGACAAGAACAATTTTAGAGGGGGAAAAGTTTATTTGGGGGCTCACAATTTCAGAGGGCTCAGTCCATGGACCAGCTCCATTCCTCAGGGCTTGAGGTGAGGCAGAACATCATGGCAGAAGTGTGGTAGAGGGAAGTGGCTCAGAACATCACCCCAGGAAGCAGAGAGAGAGAGACAGAGAAACAGAGAGAGAAACAGAGACAGAGAGCTCTGCTTGATAAGGACAAAATATGTTCTCCAAAGGTATTCCCTGAATGACCCACCTCCTCCAGCCATACCCTACCTACCTAGAGTACCACCCAGTTAATTCCTATCAGGGGATAAATACATTGATTAGGTTAAGATGTTCATAACCCAATCATTTCATATCTATACTTTCTTGCATTGTCTCACACATGAACTTTGGGGGGACATATAATATTGAAACCATAACATTAGCTAACAGAGTACCCTATGGTAATACTTGTACAGCCCTTTTAAAACTTTCCAAAATAATTTTCATATCCTTAAGTTTTTATCTTTATTTCAAATTTAAGGTAAACAAGAAGACAGAATAACCCCAATTAAGAGATAATTGAGGAAATAGGAAAATTAAAAAACTGTCTAATATTACTGATGCAGCCTGTGTGTGATAGCCAGAATAGAGCTGTGCTTTCTCCTGGACTCTGTCAAAATCAGTGTCATAAACTATAAGGGTAAAAGTCTATTGATGAAAACTTATTAAAAATTGATATCTAGAAATGCAATTAACAGCCCATATCTCCTGGCAAAAATTGAGGGAACATCTTTTTTTTTTTTTGGAACCAGGGATTGAACTCAGGGACACTCTGCCATTGAGCCACATCCCCAGCCCTATTTTGTATTTTATTTAGAGACAGGTTCTCACTGAGTTGCTTAGGGTCTCGCTAAGTTGCTGAGGCTGGCTTTGAACTCGGGATCCTCCTGACTCAGCCTCCCAAGTCTCTTGGATTACAGGCATGCACCACTGCGCCCGGCTGGGAACATCTTTTTTGACACAGTTTGGTTTTAAAATTCCTCCATAGTGCAAACTTGATTAAAAAGATGTGTCTGAGACATTATAGGAATATCCTTTCTGTTCATAGACAATTCTTGGTTCTGTTTAATTTCCCCCTGTTAAAGTGTTTAAATGAATCCAGGGTTAATTTGTATTTAATTCTGTTTTGTTGTAAAATATCTGGAAATCACAAAAAGGAGCTCCTTTCCTTTGAAAATGTATGTCTGTCTTTTATAATAAAGCTTCACAGATCCCTAAAGTCATTGCCCTGGCTCAAATTTTTACTTTCACTTATATGGCCATCCTTGCTCTTTTCTCCTATCTAGAGAGAAATTTATAAATTCTTTTCAAAAAATGTACATCTCTCAGGGTTGTTTCCTATAACATAACCTTAGATTTGATAAGTCAAAATTATAGACTTGATTAAATTCAGTTTAGGGATCATAATTAGAAGAACCAATGTATTTAGAAACATTTGTAGGTGGAATGAAAATCAGAAGGTGACTTACTGCTTGTTTACACTGTTACTGAGATCCAGCTAGAAAAGATACTTTCATCAAGTGAAGAAAGGTTGCCAGGTTCTAGATTTTTGGGTTTTTCCTGCTTGAGACGAAGGTCATACTGCTTCCTCTTCAATACTGTGCTCTGACTCTTTCACTAAAACCTCTGGGACTTCTTTACGTGGTTTTATGTGTTGATGATTAAAAGGTTTGCCATTACCGTCATAGCCAAACCAACTTGGAGGATCACTGCAGCTGTATTCCTGCTGCTGGACTACAGACGACATTTTGTGAGCTGCCTCCCTGGAATAACAATGATAAACATGAGCTAGTTGCCAAAGTTAATTCCTACTACACCATTTTCAACTAGACCACATCTGGAATTAGAGAACTTTGTCACAAGTTGAATTCACTGCAGAACTCTCTCGCCTTTCTGGATAATTGGGCTGATAATCAGAATTTCAGAGCCTAAGCAGGTCTGGTTCAGCCAGTTCAGAGTACCAGTGAGTGGGTAAGGAAACTGCATGGCCATAAAGTGGGAACACTGAGGTCACTCTATTTAGAAAGCTCCAGCAAGCCCTCTCCTGGCATATCCAGAGTTTCTAATGAGGGAGTAACTTAACCAGCCAACCTGTGAAGGCAGACCAGGCACCAGGGCAGAAGCTCTTAGCCCAGAGTTCACAGATCCCTATTGGATTCATGGATGAACTAACTTCAGGGAGGTCCTGGAAGTGCATGTAGTTTTGTCCCTAATATACATTTCCCTGAGGAGAAGGCCTGTGACTCAAAAGGGTTGACAGGGAAAGAAGGGGAAGGGGAGGAGTGAGGGAAAGAAGGCATCAGAAAAAAAAGTTTATCTAGCTAGAAAACAAAGCCATTTTGAGGACAGAAGGGCTTTCCTAGGAAATTGGTTCAAATTGCAAGACCAGTACTAAAAAGAAAATGAATAATTGGTCACTTGTGTTGGATAGAAATGAGTAACTATGATGTTCACCATTGAAGGGGCTACTTTCCCCACTACTATTGCAATTTGTTACACTTGATTAGTAATTGCAGAAATAAGTCATTGATATGGGGCTGGTATTACTACATACTTGGAGTTAAGTTTGTGCTAACTGTCCATATGAGTTCAGGTAGGACATGAAAATGGAAAAAGCAGAGATATGTTAGTTTAAAATGCTGTTAATTGTAACCAAACTCAATAAGGAGACAACCAAAGCATTGCTAATTCTCCCTCTTACCACATTGCTTTTTGGCTTCATATTTGCACTCACACACAATTTATATAAACTTAAAGAACAATTTGAGTACAAGTAATTGTTATGTACTTATTTCTAGTTCAGAACTACCAGTTCCCCTGTGCTAAAACTTGGCAAACAAGTATCTTTTCTTAATATTTATTCTCAAAGTGTAAAAATGGTAGGTTATAGTCAAAAATAAGGTTTTATATTGTTAATTTAAAAAATCTTTTTAAAGGAGCTATTCTATTTTAAACATCTTATATAAATATATGTCCTCTAAGTAGAACATTATTAAATAAAAAGAATAAGCTCATATCTTTTGCTTTCCCCATATTCTTCTGATATTTCTTCTTTTTCAATTCTATGGAATTGAGACTACTATACATCTTATATGTCTTCTGCAAGATTTCCCTCCAAAGACTTACCAAAACAAAATACCAAGTGTTGGGGTAATTTGAGGCATAAAACATTGGCATCATCAGTTTCAAAGGGTAATAAGATGTTATAAGAAGCAGCAGAACTCTGTTGTTACCCTTCGCCCCAACTCTCCCTGTCTAAACTTTATCCATTTTTCAAAACTCCAAGCCAATCTAGCCTCTAGCATAAAGATTCAACCCAACGCATTCTGCCTCTGAACTTCTTTAGGAAGTTGATCATATAATTAATTTCTTCCCAATATAGAACTTCATGGTATTGTTTTTAATTTTGAACTTTGTTATTTTCCTTTGGTTTAAGACAACAGTAAGTTGTTTAAGGCTATAATTTCTTTGTATCTCTCAAACCTAGCATTAACAAGCCAAAGGAAGAGATTTCAGTAACTCACACTGAGTGTGAAAGTCCTTTTAACTCTCTTGGCTTCTGCTGGTTTGCTGGTCTAGAAGAGGCATTCTGTTAATTCGGAAGTATTCAGAGGTAAAATGACTAGATTTTGGAGAGTGATAACCTAGTCAATCCATTCTAGTTTACATGACTGACTGGGAGGTAACTGTAGACAAATGGGGTGTGGCTGGAGGGCATGCCCTGGAAGGAGGGTTGATCTTCCCTCTGGCCCGTTCCCTGGCTCCCTTTCTCTCTTTCTGCTACCTGACCTCACCAAGAGCTAAGCAGCTTTCCTCTGCTGAGTCCTTCCCCCATGGTGTTCTGGCTCACCTTGGGCAATGGAGTCAACTGTCTATGGACTAAAACTTCTGAAACCATGGGCCTAAATAAACTTTCTCTCCTTTAAGTTGCTCTTGTCAGGTATTTTAGACACTGCCATGCAAAAGCTGACTAAAATAGTCCACATACACTGTGCATTTCCAATTCCACTCAAGGATCTAAGTGGAAAAGGAAGCTGCTCTACAGCCCCTAGGGATGACCCTAATAGCTGCATGCAGTCAGGCCTTACCATTTCTGTAATCAAAGTTTTGAGGCCAAATATTTCAGGAGCCCCCAGACTGATAAGCAGTACCCTCTTTTAGATGTTGGACATAAAAGCAGATGTTCCTCGAGCCTTACAATTTCAAACAATGGATTTTTCCAGTCACTCTGCAGTGAGGACTGTCTTCTGTTGTTAGACAAAGATATAATCAAAGGACTCTAGGCCTCTTTCCTGCTGGAACTGAACTGATACAGAGCTTCTAAGAAGACTAAAATACGGTAGACAAAGAAATGTGTAGACCAAGCCCACTTCCTTCTAGCCCGTAGGGCCACGTTTCTACCTGCTTCTTGCTGATAGGGACAGGCAGGCTTTGTAACAGAAGACAAATTAGGATTTGTTGGTGTCTTGGCTTAGATAAAGAGATTTTTTATATATTTAGCTATAATTAGAATTTTACATTGGTATTTGAGAACAAGGCCCAAGTAAGTAATAAATTCCGCCTTGTTTTGGTTTCTTTGCATATCTTTTTAAATCTAGGAACCTTGCAATAGAACCAAGTAATTAATGGCACAATTTGGCTATTACTAGATATCTTGGGTCTTCTTGTCCAGACACCATATTAATCACTTGTTAATATTCATACAATGATTAGGTTCAAAGAGTTCCTTGCCAGAAAGTCTCCATTCATTCTACCTAAAATTCCCATTATAAGAAGTTCAATAATATTATCTCCCCACAATAGTGATTGACAAAATACAATCAAGAGATGAGATGCTAAACTCCTTTGAATAGCACATTAACGATACAACAAATTCAGCAGGGACTCCTAGGACCTTATTTCATGGCATCTTCATTAAATGAGGTTATTGATATTTGTATTAAAGTTATTTCCAGACTTATCAGAATGGATTGAGTCTCTACCCTTCTTCAAGAATTTTCAAGGACTTGCTCCTTTCTCTTTTACCCAGCTCCAGTTGGCTGACCTCTTCTTGCAGACCTGGACTCAGGCATGCCTGCTTTACAAATAATTTTCCTTCCTTCCCACCTCCATCCTTTCCCTTCCCTTCCCTTTCCACACACCCTTGGACCAGAAACCATTTTCACACTCAAGTGATGAGGGCCATGGTTTAGCTCATTCCATGTCTACTTAGTTAGAAAAGTTTATGAAATCTACATGTCTGGACCACATTCTGCCTGTTTGACTTTGATAATGTTATTTATTTTTTTAAAATATGTTTTGGTTGTCAATAGACCCTTATTTTACTTAGTTACATGTGGTGCTGAGAATCAAACCCAGTGCCTCCCACATGCTAGGCAACTGAGCTACAACTCCAGCCCTAATGTTAATTCTTAATATGAATTTTTCTAGGCTGCAGAAAAGTACCTGGCCTTTAGGGAATGGTCAAGGATTCTCCTTTGAGTATTTCACAAATTACTCCATCAGGTCAATTAAAATACTTATATTTTTCACCCTTAGCAATAGGAAAAAAAAAAAACCTTTATTTTGAGCTTGTTTAATCTGATTATTTCCCTACCTTAGGGGAAATTAACTAAATGGATTGTATTTTGAGAAAGGAACAGTAGAGGAAGATCTAAAGAGAAATTACAGTGGCACAGTTAAGCTTGGGACACCTGCTTGGTCAAGGAAAGGAAGGTACTTAAAGTATAAGTGCTACTGGGAATGGGATATGAAACCACGAGGACCATTTTAGAAGAGAACTTCCACACTTCTACTCAAAATGTTAGCTTTAATTAGGCAAAAAATAAATAAATGAAATTTCTTAACACTAAAAGCGCACTGTGTATTACAAATGTCATAGCCATATATTTCTCAGAAAGTCATTCTCAAAGCTCTTCATGCTCAGCAGCATACTTACATGGAAATGCGCCTGCAGTATTGCATCTTAAGGATCCGGAGTTGTTTGCAGCCTATCTTAAGGTCCTCAAGGATTTGGTCAGTAAGTAGGACACAACCAGAGATATCCAAAATATGCAGGTAACAGCATTTTGCTGATAACATTTCTATTGCCAAGTTGGTAATCTGAACACACAACCAGAGGAAGAATAGTCTTAATTAGGGCTGCCACAATAAAATATGGGTGGCTTAAACATCAAGTATTTCTCAGTTCCTGAGGCTGGGAAATCCAAAATCAAGGTCAAGGTCAGATCATGTGCCTATACGTTTGGTGTCTGATGAGGTTTCTCTTCCTTGTTTGCAGATGTGTGCAGCCTTGCCATATTCTCACATGGCAGAGAGAGAGCACAACATCCTACTCTCTTCTCATAAGGACAAAATCCCATAATGGAAGCTCCACCTCATGATCTCTTCTAAACCTGTTTACCTTCCAATGGCTCCACCTCCTGATACGGTCATATGGGTGTGTGTAAGAAAGGTGGAATAGCCAGGTTGTGGAAGGGGTGAGACAGTAGGTGAGACAGATGTTTGGAGCAGGGAAAGGAGGGGGAGCAAAGTCACGAAGACTACACAAATCCTACCCAAGTTGAGGGTCCCCACATCTTGCAAGTTTGACAAAAGTTAAAACATATGAATGAGGGGAAGGGAAGCCCAAGATTCAGTCTATAACAAGCAAAATCAAGACTCGCAGATTCTCTTTCACCCACATGATGGGTCAAGTTAGTGGTGTAATTCCATTTCTAAATAAGATCAGAATAGCATAATATTTGCCTCAAGTGGCAGTGATTTTGCTGTTATCTTAAAAGTTCACTGATTTGGATGAGAAACTTCATCAAAATTTCCTTCATGACACTTGTCACACCAAAATGAGCAACTTATGAAATGCCATAGAGATGGGGTTTGACTTTAAAATCCATCCTAAGGCTAAAATCCACTCAGTTTGGAAACTTAATAACACTGTATGTTTCAAACTTATAAAATATATAACCCCTGAATTAACTTGCTGATGAGATCAGATTACTATGAGAAGGGTATGGACACATCTGATGGATTGTGTGTAAGAAAGGTGGCATTGTGGGAGAAAAATGAGCAGAAGCCACAGAGACTATATGAATTCCACTCTGAGAAACTCTGTTGAGTATTCCCACATCTTGCAAGTTTGACCAGATGTTCTGCAGAGGTAATTCAACTCCACTTCTTAGTTTATTTCACTTACTCTGGGCCTTAGCCTTTGAATTTATAGCTGAGGGGAGACTTGCTGCAGAATCAACTAGATTACTCTCCCCAAAGGAATCTTTTCCAACTGGATTTAATTTCTTATTTTATGTTTGAACATTCTAAAAAACATATGTCATGAGACTTGGCTTTTGTTTTTCAACATAAAGTCAGGAGAATTATGCAGAAAAGCCCTTCGATTCAAAATGTATGCCTTTTAAGTTTGGAAAAATAGATGGTGTCATTGTCTAAGTATGCCCTGTTTCCAGATCATGCTCTGGACCAAGGTTCAAATTGCAACTGATTCTAATGAAAATGCCTTCAGACATTCCTGCTATACTATATGGGTCTCTGAGGCTTTGCTGTCATTGAAAAAAAAAAAAAAAAAGAAGGATGAACGAAAAATGTCCTCAGCACTGTAGATTAAAGTAGGGACAATGAGATGACAGAAGAATCTAGGGCAGGTGGAG
The DNA here is from genome assembly GCA_020662805.1 of Glaucomys volans. Taxonomy (NCBI): domain Eukaryota; kingdom Metazoa; phylum Chordata; class Mammalia; order Rodentia; family Sciuridae; genus Glaucomys; species Glaucomys volans. The sequence goes on from JAJEJO010003699.1 coordinate 253,007, forward strand.
CTCAGGATATTAGTAGGTTTTGCTTAATGATGAGAGGTTGAAAAGGAGTCCCATATTTTCTATAGATTGGAAGCTCAAGATGTTCAATAAAGGAGGTGACATTTGGAGTTTTTATGGATTAAGGACTAGGAACTGGGGATGGACATGGTTTGGCTACATTCCTAACTCAGATACAAGGTGCTGGTCCCAGCCCCATGGGGCAGAGATTATATTACCCTGACTCACCTCCCTTTGATTCTCTGAAAAAACATTTTGGCTTATTCTTTAAATGCATTTATTTTATATTTTAGAAATAACATAAACACAGACCCAAATATTAGCAAAAATAGCAAAGGAAAAACAATTACATATTTATCACCTCAACATAACTACTTTAAATATTCTGGAGTACTTCTTAATTAGTGTAATTTAAGTTCTAGGGAATTTTTAAAGATATTCAACATGCTAAACAACACAACTATCAACTTCCCCAGCACCCCTCTCCCTTGCCTTCTTGGAATGTGTTTCTGCCCTACGAAGAAGTTCAGCCAGGATAAGATCATGTCAAGCAAGCAGAAGCTATCTCAGCAAAGATCCCTGGACCAATCAGCTCTAAGTAGAACCAAGAGATGGCTGTAGCTACCTGGCAACCCTGGGTACAACCATGAGCAGAAGAACCACTCAGTCCAAACAAAAGTTTTTGTTCCTGTTTTGGTACAGGGAATTGAACCCAAGGGCACTTAGTCATTGAGCCACATCCCCAGTCCATTTTAATATTTTATTTACAGACAGGGTTGCTAAGTTGCTTAGGGCCACACTAAATTGCTGATGCTGGCTTTGAACTCATGATCTTCCTGCCTCAGCCTCCCAGACTGCTGGGATTATAGGCATACACCACCGGCCAAAAATAGAATTGTGAGCAAATTAAATGGTCTTTTAACCTATCTATTTTTGGGTGACTGGTTACATAGCTAATACATTGGCCAATAACACATAATGGGAATCTCACCTGTTCTAATATACTATAAAATATGATCCACTGATCTTATAACCATTTTGAAACCTTTGATTCTCCTATGACCATTTTGAAATCTCCAAACTGAATTTCCAAACATGTGAGCCAACTGCATAAGAAAATCAAGATTCGAAAGGGTAGGACTGTCTTGGGGAATCCCAGAATTAGCAAACATCTTCTTCCTCTCTCTTTACACTGAAAGTCTATGGGACCAGGTTGTGACTTCACTAAACATTAAGTCATTTGCCCAGTGCCTATACCTTTCCACTACTAATTTCCCCATCTAAGTATGATTAATTAAAAACAGACAATCAAAAAGTGTTGTTAACACTAATATCCCAGTGTTATCAAAGCTCTGGAGACATTTCTGATAGTGTTTATGGTATGCTGTTTCATCATATTACCATGAATATGAGAGAAATTCTGTGCATGGTCTGTGCATGCGTCAGGGGAGAGCAGCAGGGCTTTGTGATCTATACCTGCAGCACAGTTCTCCTGGTGACTTTATACCCACCCTTCATTCTCTTCATTTTCTTGTTTACATTTCTCAGGAATAACTGTAGGCTGTGATGGGAGTACAACATCCTGAGATGGGGCACTGGCTTGAATAGCCTGGACTCCGTTCTAGCCCTCTTGGAAACGGTATGTCCTTCAGTGCTTCAGCTCAGTGTCATTTTACTCCTGGGATAGAAAACCCATGGAAGGCCATTTTCTGAAGCTCCTCAGCTATGGTGCAAGTAGAATATGCATTGGAGACTTCATTCCCCCCTGGCAACCTTCCGGACCTACTCGGCTTCTATTGTCCCTTGCTACTTGCCTGTAATAAACTGCTTCATGTATCTTGTTACATATGAGTGTGTTCTTCTCACCAGACTCTGACAAGCTGGCAAGCAGCATGTGATGAACCTGCGTCACATTGCCTACACCTCCCTGACAGGCAGAAATGCAATTCCACAGCCACGACTGCGGCTTGGTTAGGTTGCTTTTTCTCCCTCAAGAGTGATATTGTATTATAGCTGAGTAATATTCCATTGTGTATACATACCACAGTTTCTTTATACATTCATCTATTGAAGGGCAACACCTGTTGTTGCCTGTATTCTTAATAAAAGACATTCTAATTGGGGTAAGATGAAATCTTAAGGTGGTGAATAAAATTATGGCATTTGCAGGTAAATGGATGATGTTGGAGACTGTCATGCTAAGTGAGATTAGCCAATCCAAAGTCTGAATGATCTCTCTGATAAGTGAATGATGATGCATAATGTGGGGAGGCAAGAATGGAGGAAGGATAGATTGCATAGAAAGAAGGGAGGAGTGGGGTCAGGGTGGGAGTGTAAGAAGAATAACAAATGAGACAGACATCATTGCTCTGTGTACATGTATGAGTGCACAGATGGTGAGACTCTACTTTGTGTACAACCAGAGAAACAATAGCTGTACTCCATTTGTGTACAATGAATCAAAATAAATAAATTTAAGAAAAAAACGAGTGCATTATAGAAATATTTGTCATTGTTCAGGGATTCACTTCAATTTTTCTCTTTTCCCATGCCCATTCTTTCTTTCTAACCATTATTGATTCCTACCTCAAATAATGTCATAGGGATCAAGGATGACAGTGTGAAGTAACATTACACTACTGAGGCCACTGAGGTGGGCCCATAGCCACCAGTCTTTTTTCCTGATCTATACTATATTTGCATTCCTTGGCATTTTCATATAGGTATAATGAGGTCAGAGTACTGACTCACTGTGGAGGTGAGGTGGCTGCTGGGGAAAACTGGCCTTTCAAGACATATGTATAAGATAAACACTTAACCTTTACCTGTGGGCTTGTGGGAAACCATGCCCAGAATGATGAGCCAGATACTGGTGTATTTTATCGCCCACCAAACAATGAAAGTAGAATAAATTGAACTGGGGCACCAGAGGTGAAGTGAAGTGAGTTGAGGGACATTCAGATTGTCCCAAATAATGGTCACCACATTTTAATCAAGATACTGTCACAATCTAACAATTCAGATGGCAAAGCTAAACCTTTCTATTCCTTTACAGTAGAGTTCTAAAATAATCTACTCCCATTCCTTTTCCTCCCCCTAGACCTTTGATGCACAGTGATACATTTTGTGACATCTTATTTATGGAACATATACTTTAGCTTCCAGGCTGCTACAGAATATCACAGTTTAATGAAATAATTTCCTCAGTTTCTTCTTATGAAAGAAGACAAAACGATCCTCTGCCCTATTTCCTATTCTCGTTGGAACCTTTCCTTTTCTCATCCTGCTACTTTCTTCCATAGTTAGTGGAGTCACTAAAGAGCCTGTGCCCATCTGTCCTGTTTTGCAGCCAGGGCAGTTCCCAGCAAGCCATGTGTTACCCACATGTCCCTTTGCTGTGAAACTGAGAACTCCTGTGAGCTCTCACTGCTCAAGCAACAGTCAGGTGGTCCGTCCTGCTAGTGTGCAGGGTTCCTTGATCCAGTTTCTAGAACCAGGTGATGCTGACCAGAAAGACATCTGGTGCCCCTAGCTCTCTAAACAAGAAGGTTATTAAAAATAATTTTGCTGTGAACTTTCTGGCTTAATTTTGTCATGGTTTACCACATGTCCTCCCCTACTGCCTCCTTCTCTTTATTGTGGAACAATTAACTGTGGAAGATTTAGGAAGTTCCAGCTTCTCTCTCTTAATCCACTCACCACACAAACTAAAAAACAGAAGCTGAATGTGTAGCCTTGCTAGAGTACAGGCATCTTAAGAGATGGGGTGACACTGTAAATAAAAGCCTATGGGTGTGCATAACAGAAAAGAACAAGGTTGCTAATAACCTTGCAATCCCTGAGTATTTTTTTAAAAGATTGAAATATTTTTGAACTTGTGTGTGTGTGTGTGTGTGTGTGTGTGTGTGTGTTGCTGGGGATTGAACTCAGGGCCTCACACATGCTAGGCAAGCCCTTCACCACAGAGTCACATGCCCCAGCTCCTCAAGTTTTTCCTGTTAATGTGCTTTGGTCTTTATCTTCCACATTAGAGACTTTCCTCTCCATCTGGTAGTCCTTGACTGTCGTTCATGATTAGTAGTGGAGGGCTAAAGAATGCCTGGAAGCTCGGAGTGCACATTGTGGAGCTTCTCTACCATTAATTAACTTCAGTGAAGGGTGGTAGGATGGTTGGTTGTTGGAAACCACCCCTCCAAGGTAAGTATTTTTGGTTTTTTTCATCTTGGGCTAGCCAGGGTCTCCAGAGAAGAGACTTCAAGTCTGCCTGGAGGAAAAGATCTGGTAGCCACGTTCTGGATGCTAGTGGGGAAAGTACCTGAGTGTCTCTGCATTTAGCATTCAGTCACTTCATCCCCCTTTTCACTTTTGTATCCACCCTCACAGCTAAGCATAGCGTCTCCCAGTCTGGTTGGGTGCTTCTGACCTAGTGAGTAGATGGCAAAGATGGTGTTAAACATTCTGCAATGCCAAAGGCAACCCCAACCCCACTATAAAGAAATATCTTGCCTGAAAATTTAATAGTGTCAGGGCTGAGAAACCTGGATTTAGAAAATGAATTTCTCTTTGGTGCAGTGGCCACTCCTCTAATTCTAGTTATTCAAGAGGCTGAGACAGGAGGATGGCAAGAACAAGGCCAGACTGGGCAACTTAAGGAGACCCTGTCTTACAGTAAAATAAAAAGGGCTGAGGATGTAGCTTTGCTTTAGAGTGTCCCCCAATTCAATACCCAGTGGAAGGGGAGGGAAAGTGATCTCTAGGCTTTGTTTGGGGTTAGGAACAACTACCCAGAGGTGTAACATAGAGGAGGAAATCTGAGAGGCTATGTGCTTCTCAAGAATTTTTAACTCAGTCTTTCTTCTTTAACCTCATCTTTCTTGCTTTAACCCCTTCTTAAGCTAGTTCCAGAGGTACAAGGTACTGCAAAGTTAAAAGATTGTTGTATAAATCAGATTTTTTTCCCCCAGCTTTCTTTACTTTGACTTAGGATTAAAGCTATCTCTGGTCTGCTAAATTTGTCTATTTTCAAGCTCCAAAAATTTTGTTGCTCTTTTCATGTCCAATTTTCCTTTCTACATGGGCCCTCACTCTTCATCTGCAGCTTTATTAAGGTCTCAAGAACAAAATTATATTTACATATTCAATTCTACTATGTTCATCCAAGACTTCTAGTTCTTGATATGAAGATATAACCATAGTATGTTAAGAGGAAAGAAAGCAGTTTACAATGTGTTTTGGAAAGTATGAGTTGATTCTTTAAAAAAAGAGAAGACAAAATACAAACCTTCTGTAACTGTTTCTATCTCTTTCTACAAAGACAAAAATCTATAAAAATAAGTATAAAATGCCAAAAATGGTTCTATTTGGATAATGGTGGACAGTGGGTTTTTACTTTTTCCTGTGAGCTTTTATATGTAGTCAAAGTTTTTACAATGAGTATGTATTTCTTTTGCACAGATGCCAAGAAAAATTATCAAACACTCAAAAATGAGAAATCTTTCAATATTATACTGTACAATATAAACAATGTACATTGTTAAACTGACCCACTTGAGGAAATCTTTAGGGAATCATTCATTTGTTTGACATACTATTTAGTATTGATTAAGTCTCAAACTCAAGGAAGTTACACGTTAAACTCAGGAAGCATCGGATGTTAATATATTATGTTTTGATTGAAGAGAGAGGCAAATTATTTCTATCTGCTGAAACTATATCCCCAAGGTTATGATTGTATTGCCTTATTAGCCATTAACCAACCTTAGATCTAACATGACAATCATAATCCAACAATCTTTCTTCAATCTCTATACATATCAAGTTCATTATAATGCTGTTTGCAATGACTTTATTACTTTTGTTAGTTCTCTTATTAATGAATTAAATAAATATTTAATACATGTTTATGTTTATATGGGAATTATGTTTTTAACTTTTTGAAAATTCTACTTTAATGTATATGAACTCCTAAAGCTATTTCCAGTTTGGGGATATGAAAAGCAATTCTGTAATGAATACCTCAGACATAGCTAAGAAACCCATCCTATGATGAGTCCAGCCCATTACTGCTGCTCTTCCTGGGTTCTTTGTAGTGCTTGCATTTGACATGTTTGAGCTCTGACTGACTGCTGCTCATACCTGTGGACAGCCAGCAATGCTGAGAGATGTGAGGTAAGTGCAGTAAATGGCCACTGTTTTAATAATCTCTTCTGACAGCTGGAGACAATAAGAGACATCCAAGTGTTCCAAGATCATGCAGCTTTTGCAGAATACCTGCAAGAGAAATCCCTAGGTTAGAGGGTGTTTGTTTGTTTTACTTAGTCTTTATTCAAATGTTGTATACATTTAGGGCCATCTTACCTATGGCACTTTACTTAGTATACATTTCAGTCTCCCAAATATAGATGTTTCCTTATTGTCACAAACAAAATAAAATAACACCCCAAATCTCTTTATAATAAAAGATAGCCCTAAAAGAGAATAAAATTATGGCATTTGCAGGTACATGGATGGAGTTGGAGAATATCATGCTAAGCAAAATAAGCCAATATCTAAAAAAATTAAAGGACAAATATTTTTTCTGATATGTGGATGCTGCTCCATAATGGGTGGTGGGGGTGGGGTGGGAGCAGTGAATGGAGGAACTTTGGATTGGGCAGAGGGGAGTGGGGGGAGAGAAGGGGGCAGGGGAGTGGGAAAGATGGTGGGATAAGATGGACATCATTACCCTAGGTACTTGTATGATTGCACGAATGGTATAACTCTACATCATGTACAACCAGAAAAATGAATAGCTGTGCTCCACTCATGCACAAAGAATTGAAATGCGTTCTGTTGTCATGTACAATGGATTAGAACAAATAAAAAATTTTTTAAAAATTTATTGACAATCCCCTCAAAAAAAATTCACATATGTTTAACAGCTTAGTAATAAATTCAATTTCCTACTAATAAAATTAAGTTTTTTGAAGTTCCCTCTGAAGAAGTTTGACTCACATGATAAGTATTATTAGAGTTATGTTCAGCCAGATGAATAGAGGAAGAGACATCTGAAGGTGAGATTAGATGGCAAACTGATTTCTGGGGTTGACAATGGAAGCTAATGAAAAGAGTGCATTCTTTGAGTTTTAAAAATTTCATTTTCAACATTTATAACTGCTGAGCACTTAGCAAGTAGATTGGTTTTCCTAAGCCCCAGTTTTCTCTTCTAATTAGGGATAATAATATCTACTCTCTCACATTATTCTGAAATTCCAAAAAAAAATTCATCTGAAATTTCTAGGACTAATAAAAGACCTGAAAGTCATTAGGACTTAGGAATCCTTCCTTTTATCTGGGTATTCCTTAATTTTTATTCCCACTTTTCAGTAAAAACAAAGAAACCTGAGGGATAAAAGTAAACCACGTGGAACTAATAGTTAAAAGTTTACAACTCAGCAGTTTAAAAAGAACAAATGATCCATGAAGGTAAACCCTAAGAGTAATCACCAAAAAAAAAAAAGAGAGAAAGAAATTAATAAGTCAAGACAAGTAGAAATTGGAAATCAAGAACAATTCAAGATAATATTTATAAGTCCTTCCCCCAAATTTCAAGAATTAGAACTATACTCAATTATTCCAGAGATGTTGCCTAATTTTAAAGCAGCTTAAGTTCTTAAAGTATTAAAAGATCTCAGTGAATAATAGCATCATTATAATTATTACATTTTAATAAACTTATAGGGTTACTATTGAAATATTACTTTTTTATATGTAAAAATGAATGTCCATTGAACTGCTTGTCATTTTCCTTTCAAAACTGAGGCAAAACTGACCTGGGCTACTAGCTCAGTTCATGGCCATCAGGCTTACTCTAGAGGTAGAACCACCAGTGGGGTTTCTCTCACACTGCTTATGCCTATTTCCTTTTGTTTTAGCTCTAAGATTGGAAAGAACGAGTTATCCAGTATTCTTCAGCAAGTTCATAGAAGAAAAGTAATTTAGCACTGGGTCATGCAAAGTGGGGTGAGAAGCCTGGCTCTGCCACTGTGTGGGTTACTACACCTCTTCAAGCCATGGCATCTCATTGGGTAAAACAGAAATAATATTCATGTTCAAGGGTGGTTGTGGAGATGATATGAAATTACATACACACACACACACACACACACACACACACACACATATACACCTAAGGGCTTCTGGCACAATATAGATCCTCAAACAAAATTTTGAGGATCCTCTATAAAATTTTACATTGTATGTAGTATTATTTGAGAGGCAATATGTAGCACATGGGTTAGTGCTTGGCACACAGTAAGCACTCCATGAATTTTAATTAGTGCTTCAGCAATACATACATTAAATTGGAATCATACAGACAAGGTTAACTTGGCCTATGAGCAAGGATGACATGCAATTTTTTCCCCATTAAGAGGGAAAAGGTCAGGAGATCTACTGCACAACCAACAGGGTTACTATAGTTAATAATAGTGTGTTTTATACTTGAACATTTCTGAGAGTAGACTTTTTTTTAATGTTAGAAATAATGATGAGATGATGTATATGTTAATTAGCTTGGTGTATCTATTCCACAATGTACTCATATATTGAAACATCCTGTTATATTCCGTAAATAAATATTATTTTATTTGTTAATTAAAAATGTAAATCATTAAAAAGAATAGATGTTATCTCTTATTGGAATTTATGTATGACACTAATAATAATAATAAAGATGAACACTTATGTTTTCAGAAAAACCCAAAGATTCTGGTCATTTAACCTTAAGTCATCTTTTTCTGACCACAACAGCCAACAGTGATTATTCCTTACTGTGATCTCATGCAGAACTTGTCCTTTTCAACTGATTCAGCACTTATAGCATTTGACTCATTCTTGTTATGAATAACTTTGCATGGAAATCTGTCTTGTCTAGTAACTACATGATGTGGAAAATTAGAAGCAACTACTAGTTAGGTCCCTAACACTGGAGATAAACAAGCTCAGGGGGAACACCCAGGAAGACACAGAAGGGAAGCTACTCTTGAATGGAATCAATGGGAATCAATGGTCTTGAATCTGAGCTCAGAGATTCACAAGCTTTTCAGTAAGAATGCAGTAAGTCTCATGGTACTGTGTGCAACTCGCTAGTTTTAATACCCCCTCACAAACACCATGTTCTAAACTAGAACATAGTAAATTCTCAATAATTGCCAGGTGGTTGGTAAATCCTACACAAGTGTCTTCCAAAAAATTAAAAAGTCTATTTTAATAATACAAGAATGTTGCAGGGAACAGGGTAACATTGCTTTCTACTTAGAGAATGGAATAGAGTTTGAGGAACCAGAGAAAATTGGTAGCAAGAAAGACTACTTACTGAATTTACTGAAAAATGAGCAGCTTTAAAGGGAAATTAAACCCTCTTCGGCAGCCTCTGCCATTGTCTTTAGTCTATTCAAATCAATTCTGCTTTATGCCTTTTTAAAGCTCTTAATGTTCTTTGAAACAATTTCTCCAAGGCTTTAAATGAAATAACTTATGAAATGATTACAAGCTGTATGATACATGCATGGTAGGATTCTCATCCTTGGAAAATCTGAGGCACAGTGATTGGTCCAAGGTGTATGCTAAATCAGTGGCAAATCCAAGAACTAAAGTCAAAACTTTTCCTCTCTTGTAATTCACATTTTCCTTAAGAGACATGGAAGTCATGTTAAGTACTTAAATCTGCAGGCATGTTTCAACACAATCACTCATGAAATCTCATTTTCCCCTACAGATAAATTTATCTTATGCACTCTGGCTCAGTGCTACAGAATCATTCATATATCAATGCCATTTATTTTCTTTTCTTGGAAAATGCACACTAAGCTTCATCTAAGTCAAAGGTATTTATAGTAAGGATGGAGAGAAAATGCAAAAATTCTCAAGTTTGACTTCCATCCCATGTCAGCCAATTTTGCTCTGGATTAATAATCTTAAAGAAAATTTCCACAGCTCCTAATGAGTTAAATCATTTCTTCTCTGTGTCTTCTGAGCTGAGTCACACTGTGGGGGCTTAATGACTACATTCCTACATTGGGTATGTAGAGGAGACTTTCACTCACAGTTGTTGATGGTCACAGTAATGGTTTCTGCCAACATCCTGACTTCAACCACCTCGACAGGTGGCAATTCTTAGCCTTCAAAAAGCTCATTTCATGGTTCATACTCATGACATATTCTCTTGACTACTTGTCTCAGTAGGTCCTGATTAGTTCTACTGAAAAGTTAATTTGTTTTTTCTCCTTGTCAGTTGATAACTCTGGTAAAATGTTCTGCTTTCGAGAACCAATTTCTATAATGAAGGCTATTTTGGGCTGCTTTGAAGGCTAAAAATACAACTTTCACAATTTTAAGTTATAAACTGAATATAAAACTGCAGTTTCTTAGGCATCATATCCCATGTGGGTAGAGGTACAGTCCATCAAGATGGTGTTCTTCCCAACAGGCACTGGAGCAGGTAGGTGTGGTCATGGCTTGGGCAACAAAACCCAGTCGGCAGAGGAGCCTGAGGACCCTCCTGGTGAGATGCCCCTCCTGCCTCCTACCCTCTCTGTCAGGAAACCAGGCTGAGCAAGACCTAGCTAAGGCCCGACCTCACAAGATCACTCTGTTTTTCTATGTGTAAAGGATTCTGTGAAAGGGAAAAGGGCAAGGCCAAGACCCAAAGAAATGATTCCCAAAGATACTCTCATAATAAAATTTGCTACAAAATTATATGGTGCTCTGGGGAAGAAGCTTTAGCTTCAAACCAGCTGAAATGTGGCTTACTCTACAAAGGCTTCCCAATTCCTCATGTGGCAGAAGTGCCTCTTCCAAAGTCTTTCTGCCTCCATTTTAGTTTTTATGTAACTGTCTTATCTTCTGCATTGACTGTAGATTTTTGAGGGCAGAATCGATGTCCACTTTCTCTTTGTAGCCTCCACACCTGACCTGTACACTTATTTAAGATGGGAGAGTATCTTAAGGGAATGGAGAATGCTTCTTAGCACATTTGTGAAGGTAATGAAATCCCATAGAGGGCAGATGGCCCGCAGAATATTGTCTGGTCCTTCCTTTCATTCTGTTCAGTAACTGCCAAAGGCACTGTACAGGGTTGGTTAAGAACAAGGCCTGAGAGCCAGCCAGCCTGAATTCAAATTCTGCCACTAGAAGTCCTTTGTCTCTGGATAAGTCATCCAACCTTTCTACACCTTAATGTTCTCTTCTGCAACATAGGAATGACATGATACCTTAATATGGCGCTTTCACAGAGTTTTGGGGAAGAGTAAGTAAGCTAACATGAATAAAGCAATTCAATAGTACCTGGCACATAGTAGGTCATCAGTAAATAGTAACTAGTAATACTTGTCATCATTTTCCCTGTGGTTCCAGTTGCCAAATTTTTAAAATCATGAACACCACAGTAAAAATATTTTCAGCATATACTTTCAATAAATTCATATTCATATACTTTGTAAGTCATTTATAAAACTAAATATTTTATGCATTATAAACATATATACATATATACATATTTATACATATAAATGAACAAATGTATGTGATAAAATAAATCTAAATAAAAGACCTAGAAGTTCTAACATATTTTCATCACAAAAAAATATATCATCTTGTTCATTTGCTTTCTCGGGAATACCTACTCAATAGGAAACCTTTGATTATTAATAAATTTTGACAGATTACTGTCTGCACAGATTCTGGGCATTTGGTGGAAATAAGGAAATTCTTAAAATACAAAATGTGATGGGAGTGATGGGTAAAGAAGGGAAAGGGTAATGAGTGAAAGGGGATATATATCAGAAAAATTTAAGGGAGAATGACCAGGAAAATATTTTTTTAAAAAAATCTTTGAATTATATTTGGTAATTAGAATTTGTTGAAAAAACAAAGTTTTATATTTTGTCTCCAAAATAAAAATGAGCCAGGGTTGGACAAAGGGCAATTAGGTTTTCTGTTGTTTTGTTTTGTTTTTGTGGCCTATGGCATAACCAAAATTTTTTCCTTTTTTTGTTCTTTTTGTTTTGTTTTGTACCGAGGATTGAACCCAGGGGTACTTAACCACTGAGCCACACCCCCGGCCTTTTTGTATTTTATTTATTGACAGGATCTTGCTAAGTTGTGTAGGGCCTTTCTAAGTTGCTTAGAGCCATGTTAAGTTGCTGAGGCTGGCACTGAATTTGAGATCTTCTTGCCCCAGCTGCCCAAGCCACTGGGATCACAGGTGTGTGTGTGGCAATTTTTTCCATTTTTTAAAAATAAATGTCAGTGGCCCAATTACCTGGCAGTCCTTCAGGAACCTCTGTGGGATGAGAAGTTCAGGAAAATTAAAGAAGCCATAATTATCAGCCTGAACGAGTTGATAGGTTTCTATCTACACAGTCAGCCACCCCATTTGTTTGTCTTTTCTCTTATACTTTCTCAAGAAAATGGCAATGCAGAACTTTTACTCTAAGATCAAAGTCACAGCCTCCTCTTATGACCCTTCCTATTTAAAGATTTCTAAGAAACAATGAGGTCATGAATCATCAGTACTTCTTTGACCTCCCTCCACTTGGGGATTTAATAGAATAAAAGATGATCTAATTAAGTCTAGTAGAAAAGCACAGTGTCGGGAATCTGAAGTTGTATTTGTGAACTTAAACAAGTCTTTTGACCTCAAGTTTCTTCATCTTGAGAAGGAGAATAAAAACAAATCTATGTATCCCACAGGCTTATTTGAAGATGGAAAGAACACACACACTCTAAAGGCCCTTGGCAGAAATAACACTGTACAAATGCTGGCTTTGTCTGTCACCAGTGGACACAGAGAGATCCTGGAACAATCCTGCCTGCCACTTTAAGACCTAGGAACAGCACCTTCAACATGATGAGGGCTTTAGGATGGAAAAAATATAATGAACAAAATTAAACTGCCTTTGATGGAGAAGGTTATCAGAAAGCACAATATGGAGAATTATAACTCTTTAAGACATGCCAATGTCACTCAGTTCATATCAGGTTAGGCACAATGAGCAAATTCCAGGTATGTCACATATAAGAGGGATCTAAAACAGATTGGCAGGGATGAAGTTTGGTTCAACATACAAAATTCAATAAACATGATTCATCACATCAATAGAGTTAAAGACAAGAATAACATGATTATGTCAATAGATGCAGAAAAAGCATTTGATAAAACACTGAATTCATGTTCAAAACACTACAAAAACTAGGGATAGTAGGAACACACCTCAACATTGTGAAAGCTATCTATGCTAAACCCAAGACCAACATCATTCTAAATGGAGAAAACTTGAAAGCAGTCTTTCTAAAAACTGGAACAAGACAGGGATACCCTCTTTCACCACTTCTATTCAACATAATTGTGGAAATTCTAGCCAGAGAAATTAGGAGAAAGAAATTAAGGGGATACAAATACGAAAAGAAGAACTCAAACTATCACTATTTGCTGACGACATAATTCTATATTTAGAAGACCCCCCAAAAAAACCTCCACTAGAAAACTTCTAGAATGACCTAAAATTAAAAAAATAAATATTTTTTTAAAAAGAGAACTTCTAGGATTAATAAATGAATTCAGCAAAGTAGCAGGATGTAAAATCAACACCCACAAATCAATTGCATTCCTTTACATTAGTAATAAATCAACTGAAAGAGAAATTAGGAAACTATTCCATTCACAATAGCCTCAAAGAAAATAAAATATTTGGGAATCAATCTGACAAAAGAGGTGAAAGACCTCTACAATGAAAATTACACAACATTAAGGAAAGAAATTGAAGACCTTAGAAGATGAAAAAATCTCCCAGGTTCTTGGATAGGCAGAATTATTAATGTCAAAATGTCCATAGTATCAAAAGTGCTATACAGACTTAATGCAATTCCTATTAAGGTTCCAATGATGTTCTTCATAGAAATAGAAAAAGCAATCATGAAATTCATTTGAAAAAATAAGAGGCCCAGAATAGCCAAAGCAGTCCTTAGTGAGAAAAGTGAAGCAGGAGGTATCACAATACCTGACCTTAAACTCTACTACAGAGCTATAGTAACAAAAATGGCATGGTATTGACACCAAAATAGACATGAAGACCAATAGTACAGAATAGAAGACACAGAGAAAACCCCACACAGATAAGGTTATTTCATATTAGACAAAGGCGCCAAAAACATACATTGGAGAAAAAATAACCTCTTCAATAAATTGTGCTGGGAAAACTGGAAATCCATATGTAATAAAATGAAATTAGACTCCGACCTCTCACCTTGAACTGCTGAGAGCCATTCATGAACCATGTGTGTAAATTGAGAGATGTTGAAGACATTAAGCAGGGGAAACCTGGTCTTTCGAACTCCCAGTCAGAATCCACTGGTTTGAGAATGCCTGATTCAAGTGGCAGCCTGTCTTAGCTCACTGCTCAGGTTCAAGTACAAGCACAGGAGATGGGAATGATCTCCTAGAGCCAAACAGCCTGCTTACCCTTACTGCATCTTGTTTTTCTCAAAGAGGCTTCTACCGGCCCCTTTTGATCTGTACTGATATAAATAAAGCAAGCACAGGGTCCTTCCTTTGTTAGAGCCAGACCCTTCTGGATGGCTCAACTGGCCATGCCCCTGCTCTTAACATATTCTTGCCTTTTGTCTTTATTTCTGATATATAAATTTCATAGTTTTTATTTCACAACCAGCCAATCCCCCCAACAGGAATCCTTTCCCTTGCCCACATGGGACATGAGTGGAACTGCACAAAACTCAACTCCAAGTGGATTAAGGACCTAGGCATTAGACAAGAGACCCTGTGCCTACAAGAAGAAAAAGTAGGCCCAAATCTCCATCGTGTTGCCTTAGGAACTGACACCCTGAATAAGACTCCTAAAGTGCAAAAAGTAAAATCGAGAATCAATAAATGGGATGGTATCAAACAAATAAACTTCTTCACAATAAAGGAAACAATCAAGAACAACATGAAGAAGAGCCTACAGAATGGGAAAAAATTTTTGCCACCTGCACCTCAGACAGAGCATTAATCTCCAGCACATATAAAGAACTCAAAAAACTTACCACCAAGAAAACCAAATAACCCAATCAATAAATGGGCAAAGGAATTGAATGGGTACTTCACAGAAGAAGAAATACAAATGATCAACAAATATGTGAAAAGCTGTTTAATATCACTAGCAATTAGAGAAATGCAAATCCAAACTATACTGAGATTCCATCTCACTTCAGTGAGAATGGCAATTATCAAGAATACAAGTAACAGTAAATATTGTTGAGGATATGGGGAGGAAAAGTACACTTAAACATTGCTGGTGGGATTGCAAATTGGTGCAACCACTCTGGAAAGCAGTATGGAGATTCCTTAGAAAACTTGGAATGGAAGCACCATTTGACCCAGTTATCACACTCCTTGGCATATACCCAAAGGACTTAAAATCAGCACATTACAGTGAGGTGGCCACATCAATGAGCATAGCAGTCCAATTCACAATAGCTAAGCTATGGAACCAACCTAGGTGCCCTTCAATAAATGAATGGATAAAGAAAATGTTGTACATATACACAATGGAATATTACTCAGCCATAAAGAAGAATGAAATTATGGCATTTGCCAGTAAATGGATGGAACTAGAGGCTATCCTGCTAAATGAAATAAGCCAATCCCAAAAAACCAAAGGCCAAATGTTTTCTCTGTTATGCAGATGCTGACTCACAATACGTGGGGGGCAGAGGAGGAGTGGAGTTTCAACCCTTTGGACAGGGGGGAAACAGAGGAAAGCGGGGAATGGGAATGTGAAAGACAGTAGAATGAATCAGACATAACTTTCCTATGTTCATATATGAACACATGACCAGTGTAACTCCACATCATGTACAAACACAAGAATGGGAAGTTATACTCCATGTATATATGATATGTCAAAATACATTCTATTGTCAGGTATAACTAAAAAGAATAAATAAAAAGTATATATTAGAAAAAAAGATTGGTCAGTTTTAAGAAGCATAAATTCATATTATTAGTAGAAAAGTGAAATTCTGATATTTGTTTTTCCTGCATTTTTATTTTTGCCTTCAGACAATCTGACAGGCTTTGCTTAACTTTCATCTTACATGATAAACTAATGTTCCAGGGGTAGTTTAAGGGGCAGAAGAGGCCTCCCAGGGATTATCTGCCTTTTAACACATTCTCGTGTAGTTCTTCTCTGGGTTGCACATCATGAAAATAGCAGATGTGTGCACTGAGTTAGCAAGTTCAGCAGAATTGCAGTTGTCTGAGAGTGGTTCTCCTCAGTGGGAATGGGCAAGAAGCCAGGACTGGTGTGGGGTGTTCTCAGCTTCAGCTGCTTCTTAGCCAAGAAAACATGGTACCCATGGCTCCAGAATCCCTTGGAACCTTACAGACTATGTGAAACCGACAAGCTGTCAAATATCATATCCTTTGAAGTCTGGCAGATTTCTAATTTTGTTGAATTGCCAGAACATACTAGAACACTGTCAAGGGAAACAGAGAATACTGAGTTTGTTTCTTTTGTCAAAACCTCTGAAGAAAGAATAATACCCTGGGATCTTGGCAGGAGTTGTGAGTCCCAGTTGATGGCAGGTGCTTTAAGTCTCCTGGGGGTATGCTCTTTGATCATAAAGTGTAGGAGACCATTCTTTTCATGGATAGTCATAGCACAGATTTTTTCCAGGTTCTGTGGGGGTTGCTTTTCCACAAGGTGCCAAAAGATTGTCTCCTTACTTCTACCAGAGAACTCCTTAGTTCTCTGTCCTTAGACTCTGTAAAACAATTCTGAGCCTGAGACCCTCTGGGACCTTCATCATGGACCTTTTAGTCCATTATTTCCTAGTTCTAATCTGGAGTATTAGATGACATTAGACTTTCCTGAGCAGTAGGGCCAAGAGATAAAGGGTCCAAATGTCAAGATCTGGATGTTCCACCTTCCCATACAAGGAATTTCAGAGATTCTGCTGCACCAAAGACCAAAGATTAAGGCCATTTTGGAAAGGAATCCTCCCTTGCAACCCACAAACATAACTTTATCCCTGGAGAAGAGGTGGAGTTATTGAAATCTCATACTTTGATAATTATTGAATGACTTAATCTTGGAAACCAAATAGAAATCGATGTTGACTTTTTAAAAAATGGTTGCTATGTGGCGCCAACACATCTAATCCATCTTTGGCATTCTGAGTCAGTATGTGTCAACAGCTACTGAAATCAATTTTGGTTGAGCACTAGGGGGTGGAATCTGTGAACTGATAAAAATGATTAAATAGACTATTCTATAAGCAATATTTTATAACTAGTTAGAAAGTTTAGTGATTCAAAATAAGTATTTAAGATCAGAAAAGATTCATGGGAGAGTAATCCAGAGTTTGGGCTCATGAACTCAACCCCCACCCCCACCCCTTTTATTGTATTTTATTTTATTGGTACCAGGGATCAAACCCAGGGGCACTTAACCACTGAGAAACATCCCCAGCCCTTTTTTTAATTTTTAATTTTGAGACAAGTGACCCAGGGCCTCACTAAGTTCCTGAGGCTGGCTTTTTTTTTTTTAATTGTTATAAAGCCAATTATTCAAAATCCAAAATTAAGCTATTTCACATCATTTACCATCTGACAAAGGGAATTAATTTACTAAGGACACTTGAAGTGCTTGACTCTGATTCTTTGACCCTGATGCACGAAGGTGAAGGTGCACCTCAAAGCCCTACTCAAACATGGGTCCTGAGCTGCCTAGTCAGGAGGGAGTGAGTCTGGTGACCTGCCTGTAAGGTTGTGACAGGAGAAGTAGGGACTTTTATTCTGCCATGTCTGATAAAAATCTTATTTTTGTTATTTTGGTAATTATGTCCTCATTCATTTTATTTATTTATTTATTTTTTATTTACTTATTGATTCACTGAACACAAATGGAGTACAGCTATTGTTTCTCTGGTTGTACTCAAAGTAGAGTCACAACATCTGTGCATTCATACATGTACACAGGGCAATGGTATCTGTCACACATTCTGTTATTATTCTTACCTCCCCACCCCGACCCCAC
>JAJEJO010003699.1:271711-326989 GCA_020662805.1 Glaucomys volans
GCCATAATTTTATTCTTCTTTATGGCTGAATAATATTCCATTGTGTATATATATCACAGTTTCTTTATCCATTCATCTATTGAAGGGCATCTAGGTTGATTCCACAATCTAGCTATTGTGAATTGAACAGCTATGAACATTGATGTGGCTGCATCACTGTAGTAATCTGATTTTAAGTCCTTTAGATATAGGCCAAGGAGTGGGATAGCTGGGCTGAGGCTGGCTTTGAATTTGCTTTCCTCCTGCCTCAGCCTCCTAAGCCACTAGGATTACAGGCATGTGCCACTGCACCCAGCTCTTCTTATACTCTAGAGAAAATAAAAAACAGGCTTTCCATAAGCCATAGAACACCCTGGGGGAGGAAGACTCGGATACCACTGTTGCTGAATGAAGTAGGTTCTTCTGGACCTTTCTCAGAAGGACCATGTGCTAACTGATTGCACCACTCAAGCTCTGTATTCTGGACCTTTCTGACCTCAGTTTCTATGTAGGTCTATACTAGTTCCAATGACTTCAGTTTTCTAGCACAGATAGTCCAGTGCACAAGACTAAGAACTCAACCACCAGCCTCCCATTTACACTTTGCCACTAACCCCACTTCTACAGAACCACTTGACTTCCTAAACATGATGACTCCCACTAAAAGTCAAATAAACAGCAATGGTTCTTGCTCTCCTGTTCTCCCAACTATGAAACAGTTTATGATCTGTCCCACATGGCTGTTCTTCCCAGCCACTAATTCCTTGAGTCCTCTTATCTACCTCCCTTTATATTTGTAAATCAAAACAAATCTGTTACTAAAGGTCAAATAGAAAAGAAAATCATGTTTCTAATATAAAATAATGGATAATAAAAGGTTAAAACATATTGAATATTAAAGAAGAGAGGAACATGTTATTTCAAATGTCTAAACAAAGCCAGGGCAAGATTGAAGTTCTCAGAAAAGAAGGGGCCTAAAAGGACAATGAGGGAAGTAGAGGTTCTAGCATTTCTTTTACTGCTAATATTTCATGGAAAGATGTTGTCAGATACCTTTGTAGTCATCAGAGAACATGACATCTAAGCTGTATCACTAAAAGTCATTAGTACTGCCATTTGCAAGATACCAGAAAACCAGCTTGGGAAGAATCAAAGGCATAAGCCAGGCACAAAAGACATAAGACAGCAGATGACACTGGATATTTCTCTTGTGTAGTTATAAATACAATTGTTATGATTTGGATATGAGGTATCTACCAAAAACTCCTGTATTGATACAGGACTATGACTGGATTGTAAGAGCCATAACCTAATCAGTCTATCCTAGTGTAAATGGACTGGGTGATAACTGTAGGCAGGTGTGGCATGGTTAAAGGAGATGGGTCACTGAGGGCATACTCTGGAAGGGTACATATTCCCTGCAGCCTCTTGTCCACCACCCCACAGCTTCTTGACCCCACCATGAACTGAGCAGCTTTTCTCTGGCCCTTCCCCTATGATGAGCTGCCTCATCTTGGGTCCAGAGCAATGGATTGGCCATCTATGGACTGAGACCTCTGAAGCCATGAGCCCCAAATAAATTTTGCATCCTCTAAGTTGTTCTTGTTGGGCATTTTGGTCACAGAGATGCAAACACTGACTAAAAGAGAAATTGATACCAAGAAGTTGAGTTGTTTCTGTGACTAATCTGACCATGTGGTTCAGAACCTTTTAGAGCTGGCATGTGGGAGGAATTTTAAGAAGTTCAGAGACACAAGCTGAAAAAGCTTTAAAATGTTGTAAGTGGAGTTTAATGGGTGATTCTGGTGGGAGTTCAGAAGACCAGAATGCTGACAGGAATGTGGATTGTACTCACAAGTCTTCAGCTGGAAATGAGGGCTCTAGGGAAATTTGACTAGAGGTCACTCATGCTAAATTCTGGCAAAGATGTTGTCTACTTTTTGCACATGTCCTGAGTCTGTGTGAGGCCAAATTTATAAGTTATGGACTAAATAATCTGGCAGAGGAAATTTTAAGACAGCACAACAGTCAGTGGCATGGATATTGTTAATAGCTTTTAGCCAGGTTTGTTGAAAGAACCAGGAGAAGAAAATAGAGCTAAAGGATTTTAAAAACTTGCAGTTTGGCTAGAAAAGTGCAAGTAGAGTTGGGTCCAAGGAAGGTGTGCTTATTGAAGAGATTATAGCCCCTACAGAGATGCCAAGTATTTTGTGCAAAGATAATAAGAAAGATGCCTCAAGGGCATCTCAGGAATTTGCAAGACTACACCCACTACAGACTCCAGGATATAGAAGAGAAGGTTCCTTTGAGAAGAGAATATGGAGGCATCCTACTTGCACAGAGGAGCCTAGGAAGTTATTTCCTCATGCTGAGTCACACAGGCACTCAGAGGACACTGTAGCCTAATTCCAGAGGGCCTAAGTATTGTATAAGCTGGCAGTAGACCCATAGCATCATCCATGTGGTGCTGGTTCTGCAAGAATGCAGGATGCCAAAGTAAAGGAGTCATGGAAACTTTCACTGAGATTTCAAAGGAAGGCCTGGGAGGCTAGGCAAAGTGTAGCAAAGTCAGAGTCCTTGCAGGCTGTCTCTGAGAGGGATATGCATGAAGTTGTGAAGGTAAAGCTGAAGGTGGAATGGGGACTGCAGGAATTAAGAGATGCCAGTAACATGGACTGTGTACCAACAAAAGTTGCTGGCTATGGAGAGAGCCAGCCTAAAAGAGAGAACCCATTTGTGCTGGCAAGACCAAAGGAGTGGAGCTATCCAAACCCTTTGGAGAGTACATCTTCTAGTCATGTGTCCTAGATGCTATATATGGAATTAAGGGACTTGTTTTCCTGGCTGGGTTTCAGTCTTACTTTAGCCCCATGCCTTCTTTCCATGCCCATTCCTCCTTTTTGGAATTGGAATGTTTACTCTGTAACACTATCATTAGATATATGTAACTTGTTTTTGATTTTTACAAAGTCTAACTCTCAAGAATTTTTCCTTAGTCTTAGAAGGAGACTTTGGACTTAGACTTTTGAGTAATGCTTACACTATAAAGACTATGGAACTCTTAGAGATGGACTAAATGCATTTTGCATTGTGAGATAGACATGAGCTTTTGGGGATCAGGGCAGAATGTTATGGTTTGGATCTGAGGTGTCACCCCAAACCTCCTATGTTAATGCAGGAATGTGAAATGATTGGATTGTGAGAACTCTTGCTTAATCAGTTCATCATAGTATGAATAGACTAGGTGGTAACTGTAAGCAAGTGGGGTATGGCTGGAGGAGGTGGGTAACTAGGGGTGTGCCCTGGAAGGATATATCTTCTCTGTGGCCCCTCCCCTACTGCTTCCTGATCCCTCCAGGAGCTGAGAAGTTTTCCCTTGCTGGGCACTTCCCCCATAATGTGATGCTTCACCTTGGGCCCAAAGCAATGGAGTTAGCCCTCTATGGACTGGAACCTCTGAAACTGAGCACCAAATAAACTTTCCCTCCTCTATGTTGTTCTTTTCAAGTATGGTTGGTCACAGCAATATAAAAGTTCAGTAAAATACACAACCCACTGTATTTTGGTTCCAGAGTTTTAAAAACATGTCCATCTATGTTAGAGATACTTTTTTCATAATTAATAAAAGATAAGAGGGGTTATGTTTTAGTTTGGAGAAAATTGACAATTTATCTAAGTCTAAATCTTCTCTTTTCCAAACCACATGATCTCTGGAGAGAATAAATAAATCTGCATAGGATTCATATATTCTTCATGACTAAGAGATGGAGAACACTACAACTTTCAAATTACCTGTAAATAGAGTAAAAACAGAAACAAATTCCAACAGAGTTTCCTTAGCCTTTCTTAAGCTGCCATAAACCTGTAGACGGTATGAGAAGGGAAACTTTAAAGACTGTCCTAAGAGTCATTCAAATGTGAAGGGAGCTTAGAAGCACACACTTTTCTTTTCTTTTTTTTGGTATGGGGATTGAACTCAGGTGCACTTAACCACTAAGCCACATCCTCAGCCCCCTCCCCTTTTTTAAAAATTTTGAGGCAGGGTCTCCCTAAGTTGCTTAGGGCCTTGCTATGTTGCTGAGGCTGGTTTGAACTTGCAATCCTTTGACCTCGGCCTTCCAAGCCACTGAGATTGAGGTGTGTGCCACCACACCCAGTAGAATCACATTCTATATAGGAAAAAAATGAACTTTTCTCTCTCTCTCTACACGCCACTCTCAATACTTCCAACACTTCACTTTTAACACCACATATGTGTTTTTTTCACATGTGGATCAATTCTCAGCTGTGTTCCCACAATGTAACTTAAGTCTTCTTTTTGGAAAAAAAATTTAGTTGTAGTTGGACACAATATATTTATTTTATCTATCTATCTATCTATCTATTTATTTATTTATTTATTTATTTATTTTAAAGTGGTGCTGAGAATCAAACCCAGTGTCTCACAACTGCTAGGCAAGTGCTCTACCATTGAGAAACAATCCCAGCCTCACAATGTAACTTAATTTTGATACTAACTGGAGTCAGTATAGATCCCACAGGTTAAGAACTCAATACCACTATGATAAAGGACAGGGATGAGCAAGGGAAGACCTGGAAGGTCCTAAGTGCAAGAGCTTCTGTCCCCATTGAAGCACATCACCCTCCTGGCACATGAACATATTCACCAACCTGGAAGTTTTCCAAACCCCATAGTTCAGGAATTTTTTTACATATTCATTATCACTTATTAGCTCAATATCAAGCTCCTTCCCCTTTCCCAGAGGATGGGATGTGAGGTTAAAGTTCCAACCTTCTAATCATAGTTTGATTTTTCTAATCACCAGCCCCTAACAAGCAACCCTAAAGTTCCTCTAGGAGTTCTGTGCAATAGTGTTAAAAACCAAATATTAGAAAAAATGATATACCTAGTTCCCCTACTGCTCAGGAAATTACAAAGGGTTTAGGTGCATTGCACCAGGAAATGGAGACAAAGACCATGTTTATATATTACAAATCACACAATCATAGGAAAAGAAAGTGCAACAATAAATGCCGAAATGTTGAATAGGACTTGGTAGCTCATAAACTTTGTGTGACTATGGGAAAGGTCCTGAAAATGGGGGTACCACCAACCTCCCAGGAAGCCAAGTCAGATGCATGGACATAATTTTAACCACCTCTTCACCTTCATTCCCCATCCGAATGAGCAACAATTCCATGATTTTTCTACCTAAATGTCCTCTCTTGTTCAGGTTGCCATCCTCTCATCATGGGTATAACAAAGCCTCTTGGCTTACATTCTTACCTTCATTGTTGATGCTTTCTTCTCTCCCCCTTGCCCTTCAATCAACATTCCATGTTACTTATTTAAAAAATTTTCCAACAGATAAACTCCCTGGCATGCTGAATTAGGTACCCCAACTGTAATTCTTCCATAACTTCCTACACGCTTTTATCACAGCATAATGACTTAAAGAATCACTTTAGAATTAAACATTTTATACCATAGGTTATGTGCTTGCTTGTTTCATGACTCGGGAAACATTTCTAACTTCTATAAAACTAGTCTTTGAAATGTAAGTATTACTAACTCATAAAGCATGTATGATACATAGAAAATACAACAAAGTCTAACATGTAGTAGGTGCTAAATTAATGTTAGCTTAAAATTGCCACATGATATTAGATTGTTCTGATTATAAATGTGCCCAACCCATGAAACCTTGCCTTGTCACTTAAAATAATTTATAATGATGCTTGTTGTTTTTTTTTTTTTAAAAATAGATGATTTCAGCATCTACTACACAGAAAACCCAATTAAGAATGCTCAGATCAATCACTGAACAAAAAGGTACACTTTCACAAAACTAATTAATCTGAAATAAGACAGTTTTAAATGGTCTTACATGAAGGCAGGCATGGTCTAATTAATCGTCTAAGTTATTTCAACTTGGTAATTGCAAATAATATCCTACTGTTACTAAGAAAACTTAAGAAACTTTTTGAATGGACATGACCAAAATACCTGAACTTTGGAGCAGCCATAGACTCCACCGACTGAGCACAGCCCACCAGGCTGCACCCTAGAGAGCACAAAGGGCATGTTCTTACCAGCCCTGGTGCAATGCTGGCTAACACTGGATGCCCCAACATGAGTCAATTATTTCTTTGAAGAGCATATTCAAAATTATTTCTTTATGAAGAACACTGGCTGTCAAGATTACCTATGTTTGACCAAGTATAAAACAATTATCAAACTATTATACTAACAATTTTTAAAAATTTACTTATATATGTTGGTTTTTCTTGTAACTATATAGAATAACAGGAATCATACCAAGTACTTAGGCTTTTTGTAACATTTACTACAACATGAAGAATATTTTAAAATTATGCTCATTTTTACAAGGTATCTAAGGCCCAGGGAAAGAAAGTAGCTTCTCTAAAGTCATACAGCCCAACAGAGCCAAAGTTGGAAAGTCCTGTCTGACTCTAGAGTAGATAGTGGCAACTACAACTTGTGGGGCAAATCTAGTCTGCCATCTATTCTTGTATGACCCACACACCAAGATTTTTAAATGGTTGAAAAATAGCAAAAGAATAATATTTCATGACGTGTAAATTACATAAAGCTAAATTTCAGTGTCCATAAACAAAATTTTATTGGAAAACAGACACTCATTTGTTTCCACATGTCTACGGCTGTTCCCACATAACTACAGCAAAGTTGAACAGTTGTGACTATTTGGCTTGCAAAGCCTAGGCCATAAACTATCTGGCCCTTAACAGAAAAACATTACAGACAAGTTAACAAAAAAGCCAACTCCTGCTCTAGAATGCTAGCTCCTATGTTTTCACAACTGTAATCACTATAACAGTGATGAATTGCTGTGAGGCCAAGTATAATGCGTAAGATCATGTGGCCATGTGGAAGGCAGAATCTGTATAAAAGTCAGGACTTTTGACAGCAAGGACCACACCCCTTATATGACATCATTATCTTGCCTTAAGAAAGTAAGTCCATGCACTTCCATAGGAAAAGAACCCTGTAATTTAAGTGGATGATTAATTTTTGAAATCAAAATATAAACAAAAAGATCATTCATTAACAAACTGATTTTTATTTTTGCTGTGAATACTGACCACCGTTTACTGGTTTTAGCCTTAAAACATATACACACACATTATACACACACACACACACACACACACATATATATATTACAGAACACAATCGTATAGCATCTCAACACAATTTGAATATAAAAAATACATTGACATATGTCTGTTATATATACTAAGATATATAGATACATATATTTAATTTACACACATTAGATGTATAGTTATACATTTGCATATATACTTACATGTAAACACAGAAAACCTAACATGAAGTGTATATGCATATAATTTATACATACTACACAATAGGTACACATTTATATACACATTTACATGTAAACATGCCTAGATGCACACTTTTCAGTGCATACATGTGTTAATTTTTTGGTGGGTCATATGGAACCTGATTTTCACTTCCTAATTACCCTCCTTAACGGCTTCAATCTATTAACACTGAAATAATTAGAAAATGTTGTCCAGTTGCAAGATTTTTACCAAAGGTACTTTGCAAAAAGAAAAACATACCTTCATATGAATGGATATTACATTACTGTTATTTTAGCATACTTCATAAAAAAAAGAAACAAGAAGTGTGAACTTGCTTAAGGGAGTATAAAAAGTAACCAGAGTAAATAATTGGATTTATTCCATTAGTTCTATCATAATAATTTAATACAGAATTTGCAATTTATCTGTTTTGTAACACTTCCATTTAAACTTATTCCTCTGCCAAACTTGACATTCAATTATTTAATTTCATGAAATGCTCAAGAAAAATGTTTCTTGAGAAATGCTTGATTACAGCTATATCAAACATTTCTTCCAAAGTTGCATTTCAAGAGCACCATATAATTCTAATTTAACATAATCATTGAACATGTAATATTTTCAGAGAAGAACTAAAGCTGGAGAAAGTAATTAAAGCCAGATCCTAAAAGTCAATACATCTGAGGCCCCAGACACACAATCTGCAAGAGCTGTAGCTTCCAGTAAAACTCCAAAATGAGGTAATTTTTTTATTATTATTATGTTTACAACTCTTGCAAAACCTAACTAGGGTGAAAATCTTTCCATTTTTCATAAATGTACTGTAGGTTTTCAATGTTTCATGCTAAAAAGAGAATCTTCCCTACCTTTTATAAGTAGAGAGAATTTCAGATAAATTATGAAAAATCTAAACATCTAATTTAATTGCTATATTTTACTCTTTTACTCTCTCTTTTATAAATCCAGATAAGGAATTGTGAAATTGGCAAAAGTCACTTCCTCCTTCTCTTTCTTTCTCTGTTCCTTTTTGAGACTAAATTCAGCTGGAGAAGGGAAGGAAGAAAAAGATTACTGCAGGCCCAGAAGTGTGAACCTTGGAAGAGTTAAAACTGGCTAAAAACCCAACACACACACACACACACACACACACATGCACAAACACAAACACATACACACACACACACACACACCCCATTTCAAAACAGAGGAGAAAAAAAGGAATGAGAGATGATGAAAATAAAATTTCCTTTTCATGAACTTGAACAAAATAGCTGATCTTATGCAACTAATAACTGAGTATTTATTTCCATGTTCCTATATTCCGTGCTCCTTTAAAAAATTAATCTCTTTTTAGATCACTGAAATTAAAGACCTACCAATTTTTAAAAGGTTACATTTTATTGAAACTTTTAACTTTGATTTTATTGACCTTTATTCAATGTAACTTTGATTTTATTGACCTTTATCAAACTTTTAACTTTGATTTTATTGACCTTTATTACAATGTAACTCCATTCATTATTTACTGAACACCAGTTATGTACCTGCAACTATATTAACTACTGGAACTACGAACTCAAATAAGAGATGATCTTTTCTCTCAAGAAACTTAGAATCATGTTGTAGAAATTGGTTTCTCAACCTCAGTATTATTGACATGAGGGTTAACTCATTCTTTGTTGTGGGGAATTCTCTTGTATACTGTAGGATGCTAATATCACCTCTGGCCCATGGATAGATGAATGAATAAATGGATGTGTGAGTAGATGGATAGATGCATGGGTGGGTGGGTTGATGGATTGATGGATAAATGAATAATGATTAATTAGGCAGACAGATAAATGGATAGGTAGGTAGGTGCATAGATGGATGAATACATAGGTAGATAAACAGAGGAAAGGTAGATGGCTAGATGGGTGGGTGACTGGATGGGGACACATTGTATATGGGTACTTATTTATTGTTATATACCTCATAAGTATGTACAAATATTATGTGCCAATGAAAAATAAGAAGAAAGTGAGCTATGGTGTAGTTCAGTGGTATAGTGCTTGCCTAACATTTATGGGGCCCTGGGTTCAGTTCCCAGAATCACAAATAAAAAAAAGAAAAGAAGAAAGATGCTGAGAGGAAGACAACTAGTTCTCCATAGCCTGGCTTTCTGGGCACAATTTCCTGGATAGGTGTGGACTGATCTGGGGCCAGAAAGAACAAAGAATATATAAGGATAGGAAAGTTATGTCCAATTCATGACCAATGTAACTCCACATCATGTACAACCACAAGAAAGGGATCCTATTTAGAATAAGTTATACTCCATGTATGTATAATATGTCAAACTATACTCTACTATCATGTATACCTGAAAAGAAAAAATAAAACTAGAAATGGAACCACCATTTGAAACAAACAAACAAACAAAAAAGAACAAAGCAGAATACTTTACTTGTGGGATTAATCCTTTTATCTCTGTAAGAACGTTCCTTCCTCCCTTTCTTCCTTTCTGCCATGGTTTAGCCTCAGGTTCTCCTATGTGGTGGGGCCTTTCAGACTCTCAATATACATCAAACTGGAGTTTCCAATGTTAACAGTTTCCACATGCCTAGTGACCAGTTTCTCCCTTGTTTCATACATGCCTGACACATGATTTTGGTGGTTTTTAATCTTGACAACACATCTTGTGCTAAAAATGACACAGTGTTTTGCTCACAATGTCTGCTTTGTGACTTCCTGCATATCTCTCAGGACCAGGTCTAGGAAATGACCTTTCTCATAAATTACTGAAGTATCATTTGAGCACATAAACATTTATCATACCCAATTACCTTATGCTGTCCATTCTCATAAAGAATGCTACCAACTATGTTGAGTAGCTTAAGTTCCAAATTGTTAGGTATCTGGTATAGGTTTTTCAAACTCCCTCAATGTTCATGGTTAGATTATATAACATTTTTAATCTATTGAACACTCTCTATGTATGAGAGGACTTTAAACTCATAGCAGTTTATCATTCTCCAAGTAAAATGTCCCTATTTGTCCCGAGTCTGACATGAGAAAGAAAGAGAAAAATGAGAAAACAAATCCTCTCAGTCATATTGGGCTGTAAGACCCAACAAAAAGCCCAGAGTTGATCTTGGCTCAACCACAATCACATATGTGCTATTCATTTTTTTACCCCCTTCTTTTATCTACTATGACCTACAAAGTTTATTTAATTTATTCTGAGTTTTCCATCATAGTTTTTTAACAGAAGATCTTAATTATCTTACCTGAACTCCCCAATCAGTGATTCTGTGACACTCAGATAAAGAAAGTTCCTTAAGTTTCTTATGTCTGGAAAGTATTATCAAACCCTGAAAATATAAAGATCATTTTGTTATTATCATTTAGTATGGATAGACATTTGTGTAAACTAACAGCATTTTAAAATATTTATGCAAGCCTAAAAAATTTATCTTCTGTTATATTTCTTTACACTTGACAGAACAAACTCAATTTGGATTAAAAACATTATTGAATAATGTTTGTCTAATATTTTTTGTCTAATATTTTATAAAATAGTTTGTAAATTTCTAAACACTTTTTGTAAAATATTGTAAAATATGTTGCAGAATTCCAGAGCCAGAAAACTCCTTAGGAAGTTATTACATTGCTACCTGTTTTCAGACAAATATCTGAATCAATATAAACAACTCTAATTTACTTTATCTTGAAGACACTTTATGTAGCTAATGAATCTATTTGTCAATAAGTCCTGATTTATTCCTAACCTACAAATCTCAAAATCTTTAACTCATTTTATGATTCTTAAGCCATTGAAGAGAAAGGGACTAGATCTTTATATAAAGGACTACAAAAAATCTCTCACTCATAGCCCACTTCTTTTCAACTTTAACACATTGTTTCTTTTGATTGAATATAAAATAGATGGCACTTTTAGCCCTTATATGTTTTGATGTGTGATTGTGATGTCCTCAGTACTTTATCCCCTAAACCCTCAGATAAGGAATTGACAAATATGGCTTTATAGGTGCCATCTTCCTATTTTGTCTTTAGGATAACATTACTTTTATAATTCCATAAAGTATATATCCCAAATCAATCAATCAATACCCCCCCACACACCTTTTTCTTTTCCCATTCTATGATTCCAGAGTCAGCTGGCAGGGAAAACGCTGGAAATAGCTATAGCTTTGTCCTTTTTATATTTTGTTTGCAAGACTGGTTTACATATATTGATCTTAAATGCAACATTTAGGACATAATTTAAGACGGAATCAGCAAATATTTGATTGTTTTTTTCTCTCTCCTTTAGGCCCTTCCATTTAAAGAAAGAAAAAAAAGCCCAAATAAAGGAAAAAAGTGCTTGATGTAAGCCACTGTTTAAACTGTGATTTGTAATTTTGTTTGATGGTTTTATACAACATCCCAAAATAAAATCACTCTGTTCATTCTTTGGATTTTATTGTGACTATAAATTCTTTTTCTAGGACATATTATGTTTTCTGCCTCCTTGTTTCAAAACAAAGAATGATCAAACCCTGTGGAGCTCTTGAATGTGGTCTGGGTTCCAGATGTGGAAGATATTTTATTCATGTTAGAAGAATTGGAAGACCTTAGATATTCCCCCCCCAAAAAACAAATAGTTTAAATGAAAATATCAAGTAAGAGATGCAAAGTTTGTCTCTTTGCCCTATAAGTTGATAATATCCAAGAATGTTTTATTATCCTATGGGAAACCTATATTATGGAATTATACCTAACGTTTTCATTTAGAGTTTACTTTCACGTAGACAAGTTAGAATTTTTAAAGATTGGCTGCAAATGAAGTGCACTTGCTAAAAATAACCTTTATCAGCCTGTGTACTCTTTACCATTTAATCAAAATTATTAAAAATTAAAATATTAAAATGGAATGCCATGTTTAATTGTTCACTAAAACACAATTTTCCTTTTTTTATTTAACACAGTTGTTACAGAATTCCTCTTAAAAAGGAAACTATTGGCCTTGTTGATATTAATGCTTGTTTTGCTTTGCTTTGCTTTACTTTATATAATTTGATACATGGCACCAAAGTTTTACTTGTGGAAGGGATGGACAGAGTAGAATTGGAAGACAATAAGGAGGAGAAAGGATCAAGCAGGAGGAGTGACTGGGCCTCAGTGGATAAAAGGCAGGTTGATGCCCACTTCCAGGGAAATTGAGGCATTATTGTAATGTAAGTCCTCCTTGGTCTCCAGAAGTCAGTCCAACACCTGAGTCCTTTGGCAGGAAGGTTTTTGGTTTATTTTCCCAAAGAGTAAAAAGAGGCTAAATTTCATAATCAGGTGAGGAAACACAGAGGAAAGTGGCTGGTTTGGTAATCTGTTGAAATCAGCTGCAGTGCAGACTGTGTGAGAATGCAATTCCCAGCAATCCTGGGGAGCACTCAGCTCCTTCACAGCCATGGAATCAAGGGATCTGAACCTGAGAGATCTAGAAGTCTGACACAAACGTGGCTTACATTATAGCTCCAGTATCAGGTTCATTGAGGGAAGTGTCAAGACAGAAGGCTCAAAAGAACAATAGGTGCCAAGTTGCAAAGCCCTGTACATTATTCTAAGAAATCTGACTTCGCCCTATGCAATAGAGATAAACCAAACTTCCCCTTTCTAGGGGATGTGATACACAGTGACCATAATGTAAGAGAGAAAAATGGAGGAACTTTAGATTATGAAGAGGGACATGAGAGGGAGAGGGGGCTGGGGTATGGAAAATGGTGGAATAAGACAGACATCATTATCCTATATACATGTATGATCACATGAACGGTATGAATATACATCATGCACAACCATAGAAATGAAAATTTGTACCCCATTTGTGTACAGTGAATCAAAATGAAGTCTGTAAAAATTTAAAAAATAAAGAATAGATACATGTTTAAAGAGATGTACAGGGACAACTGCTTCCAGT
This sequence comes from Glaucomys volans, assembly GCA_020662805.1. NCBI lineage: Eukaryota > Metazoa > Chordata > Mammalia > Rodentia > Sciuridae > Glaucomys > Glaucomys volans. The sequence continues at coordinate 285,021 of JAJEJO010003699.1, forward strand.
TGGAAAGAAAAAGCAGTGGTCTAGAAAAGACTTTTAAAGAGGAAGGAGAGTTTGAGTTAAAAGTGAGTATGATTCTGACAGGCAAGCAAAATAATGGGACCAGTGTTTTCAGGCTCAGGAAATGGCACAAACAGAGACTTCATTTGGAAAGTGTGAGTTGTTTGGAAGTAGTTCAGTTTGGGGTCATTGGGATTAGTGGGAGGGAAAATGGAATACATGCACACAAGACATTTGGGAACAGAAAAATCCTTGAATGCTACACTTTTCTCCCCAATTTTACATCTGGAATTGTTTAGTTAATGTAGACAGACATCAGCAATGAATTAGTTACCAAATGTTGAAATGGTGTGTATGTATGTGTGCGCGCGTGTGTGTGCGGGCACACATACTATGTGGCTGAGGTGTACTACCCTGGTTCAGGATATCACCAACATAAACATAAACATCCTTCCCTCAACTCTTTATTTTGAAAATATTCAAATTTACAGGAAGATTCAAATAAAGGTACAATGAATATCTATATATCCTTTACTTAAATTCACCAGTTATAAACATTTTGCCATATATTGCTTAGTGACTATGTGTATGAACATATTTTCATTCATATATGTCTGTGAATATAGTTTTATATTTATACATGTATATACCTATCTTATTTATTTCAGTTGAAATTTCTCCAAATCATTGGAAAATAAATAATAATAAATTAAATGTAATTTAATACATTATAATGCTTTGCCCTAAATATTCTGTATGCATCGCCTTAGGAATTTTTTTTGTAACTATATAGAATTATATATATATATATATATGTATATATATATATGCTATATATGTATAAATACACACACATATGTCACTATCACATCTGAGAAAAATAATAGTAATACAATAATGGTTAATAAAAATAAATATTCACTTTTGTTTTTAAATCTAGGACCTAGTCATAGTTAATACATTATATTTGGTTGTTATGTCTTTTTAGCTTTCTTTCTTTTCTTTTCCTTAAGTTTTGTCTTTTAAGACATTGACATTTTAAAAAATTTTATTTGTTCTAATTAGTTGTACATGACAGTAGAATGTATTTATACATTTTGATAGATCATACATAAATGGAGTGTAATCTCTCATTTTCATATTGTAGGATCACATTGGTCATGCAGTCATACATACATGAGGTAAGACATTTTTGAAGAACCAGGCCAGTGTTACTTAGAATGTGTCATACTCTAGATTTGTCCAATTGTTTCTTATGATTAGATTCAAGGTAAACTTTTTTTTTTTTTTTTTTTTTTTTTGCAAAAATGCCACCTGAGCGCTGTAGCATCCCATTGGGAGGTGGTCAGTTTGTCCCACTATTGGTGATGCCACTGGGTCACTTGGTTCAGAAGGTGACTACTAGATCTCTTCATTAGAAGAAGTATATTCTCCCCTTTTTATTTAATGGATAATCTGTGGTGTGATTCTTTGCAACTTCAAGGATACTATTCCCCAAAAATCTTTCAGACAATGATGCTAGTATTCAGTGTTGATCATTTTTTAAAATTTTTTTTAGATGTTAATCGACCTTTATTTTATTCATTTGTGGTGTTAAACAAAGCTAACATTCTGGAAATAGATTTATTCTTTATAACTTGCATATGGTTTTTCTTCTGAGATACTGTACTTTTAGAAAAAGTCTGGAAAAAATTGCCTAGGCATTATGGAATTTGAACATTAGAACAAAATATAATGTTGTAATTTATCTGGCTGCCTCATTGCTATAAATCATTCTTGTTTATAGCTTGTTTTTAGTTTAGAAACAATTTAATAACAGGCATAATGGAACAGTAAATAAGCATAAACGTTAAAGACTCACTCTTAAAAAACTATAAGATTATAAAAGATTGCATAGTTAGTCCACCTTTTAAATCATTTTTCTTCATTTTTCAATAGTCTTTAGGAACAGTAGCCTGTGGACTTTAAGATAGACATACTAAAACAAATCTCCACAAAACAGTTGTGAGATAAACCATTGCAAAGGTGTAGTCTGGGGACTTTATAAGTAAAGAGATTTATTTGTCTTCTAATCCTGGCAGCTACAGCTTCCAAACAGCATGGTGCTGGCTTCCTTGTAGGAGTCCTCTTCACTGAGTCACAGCAGCAGAGTCCAGGGGCCTTGCTCTATAGCAACCTACTCCTATGAGAAAATTTTAATTCATTCCTGAGGGCGAAGCCCCCATAACCAAATTACCTTCTACTAAGCCCCACCTCTTAAAGCTTCCCCTGCCTCAGTATCACCTCACTGGGAACCAAGCCTCCAGCACATGAACCTTTGGGAACAACCCATATCCAAACCTATTGGGAAATCAACTGGCCAAGACAACAAAAAAATGTCCAGTTCAACAGGGGGCTGGGGATATAGCTCAGTTGGTAGAGTGCTTACCTCTCATGCACAGGGCCCTGGGTTCAATCCCCAGCACCACCAAAAAAAAAAAAAAAAAAAAAAATGTCCAGTTCAACAGAAGGGGAAATGAGGTAGAAAAAATCCTGAGGATTATAAAATCTTCAAGGCAAGTGCCTATGTTACTCCTCTTTTTATACTTAAATCTAGAAGACTACCTTAAATACAGCAGGAACTACAAAGAAAAGGAGTAAGGAATGAATGAAGTAATGAATAAATGAAGTTTCTCCAGAGTGCTTGTCCGCCACATTTCCTCTGTTCCCAGGGCATGCTCTTTAGCACTGAATCATGATGACCCTCCCTCATGCTCCATACCTTCCCACCTGCCTCCTCCTCCACTGCGAATGAACTCTGCCTAATGTTAAACACATCTACTGAAGCTTTCAGCTGTTCCTCAAAGCCAACAAGCCTCACCTACTCCACCACAGAGACAACAGACCAGCAGGGCTCCCACCCCAACTCACTGGTGCTGTTGAGACACATATCTCCCTTGCTACAGCAAACAGACCTCACCGTGTCTTTATTCAAATAAGTAGTCACTGAGAAGCACCGAGAACTTACCTTGAGCCAGGTACTATGCTAGGCAGTTTACATGCATTGTCTTGTCCTATTTTATCCTTACCATAACACTATGAAATAGGCAATATTAAAATTACTGTTTTAAAGAGAAGGAAATGGAGGCACAGAGAGGTTAAGTAACTTGTGCCAGGCTCAGTGTGGTGGCACTAACCAGCAAGTGAGCCCACCTCTGAATTCATGCTTTTGTAACTTTTAACAGTGTCAATGTTCTTGTTATTTGTCACTAGACTGTACCTTGACACAGCACTGTGTCTTTCAGTTTAGTACTCTCAGAACTTAGCATAGTGTCTGATACACAGTTGACTATGAATAAATATTTATTGAATGAATGAGTAGTCTGTGAAATTATCTATTTTTTATGGATCCAATTTTATCTTGCTGGCATGCTCTCGAAATTTTTGGATGGAATGTACTTCCTTTTGGAATTGTTTGACTCTGCGTCTACATTCCATATGTCTCTCTGAAAGATCCGCTCTGTTTGTTGCTGTCTACCACATTCTTGTAGGAATAAAGAACAAAACTTACCCTTGGAAATATGTGTCATCTCAATTAGCACAGCCTCTCTCTATTATCACCAACAATACTGTCTTGCACAATATTCTTCAAAATTTGTCATAATCTCCCAAGAGATCTTCCCTTTTATACTGCAATTAGCAATTATAATTTTATAAAAATAAATTACCTTTTCCTCTCAATTATTTTCATTCATTTTTACTTAGTTGTTACTCTGAATTTTGTACATTTATTTTTTAGAATCTATCAACCTGTCTGACCTACTGACCTACAAGTCTGAAGAATAGCAGACTTTGTCCAACACATAGAAATAGGTCACCTACATACGATGAGTGTGGAGAGAGAGAAAGTTAGTGTCTGTGTTACCTGGTTATAGAGCAGCTCACTTTGAGCCTGCTTGCCACCACCTAATGTGGGTCAATTGGAGGGCTATGCTGTCAAATATTCTTCTTGAGGGAGGTGATAGGCTTCTATTGGTCACTTCTGTTTGCAGTTTTTAGTAGATCCTTTGTTGGAAACAGGAGACAAGGGACTGAAGACCGTATGAGGAGAAACCACTGACATGACTTAAGGGACCAGCAGATTCACAGAAGACCCCTGGCCGACTTCTTGTTATGTGCTTTTTGAAAATTCAAGGCAAATTCTTTTGTCTCCAAGTTACCCTGCTTCCTTTTAACTCTCTCATTCTTCCTCTTTCTTGAATCCCAAGTGATTTCATGTGTTTCCTGCCTCAGAGGTTTGCTTCACTGAACCTCAGGCTTTATTTGTGTGTGTTCCACGCAGATGGGTGGTCTCTTGCAAGTGTATCATCTGATTAAGACATGCAGCTGTAAGCACTCCCACTCTAGCTCAGAGTATTGCTGAGAAAATGCGGAATTTAAAGAAGCCTTAAGTGTTTGGTCGAGAGGAAGGAAATGGTGCCAAAGCCATTCATTCACTCACTCCTCATCAAACACTGTGTGTGCCCCTGTGAATTGTCAGGCATTATATTAGGCATCCTAAAGATGATATGGTCCAGCCTCTGCTTTCAGGCGGTTTACACTGCTGTTGGGAGGCAGGTGTAGAACAAATAGTCAAATATAACCAGCTGATTGCTTTGGTGAAGGCACATAGGAAATGTAGTAGAAACCAGAAAAGATTCTATGCCAGCCCAAAATTCCAGGAAAGCCTCTCAGAGATGAAACTTAAGGGGTAGGACAACTTAAGGGGTGGACAAGGAAGAGAGAGGGAATAACTTGCAGAAATGGGGAAAGGGGAAGAACATGACATGTTTGAGATACCATAGGAGGGTCAGCTCTGTCCCTGGAGTCGAAGGTGAAAGGCAGGAGTCAGCTTGAAGTGGAAGCTGCAAAGATGAACAGGAGCCCCTTGGCAGAACGAGGTCCACCACACTAGACTGCAGATTTCATTCTGTGAGCAGTGTGGAGCCCCTGCAAGAATTCTGAGTGAGGAGACGAAAGGCTCAGAGTTGCTTACTGACAGATCACACTGCAGCAGAGTGGAGACTAGATGAGAGGACAGTGGTCCTTAAGGTAGGAGAAGTTAGTGACAGCAATAGCACTTGCACTAAGACTGTGGCAGTGGGGATGGGGAGAAGGCAGGGGACAGATAAAAGAGATAGACTAATAGACTATGACCAAAGATTGCTACAGTTTTCATAGTCGTCTTTCTATTTCAGCATGTAATTTTATTCACACACTTTTTGGGTTGATTTTTGTTTTGGCTAAAAATATCTGAAACTAGACAGCCTTTTAACGCATCCAATTAAAATTAACATGGAAACAATTCCAACATTCATTTAGCATTGAATATTTATTTATTTATTTATTTGGCACTGGGGATTGAACCCAGAGCCACAGAGCCCACTGAGCCACATCTCCAGTCTTCTTTTATTTTGAGGCAGGTTTTCACTAAATTGCTTAGGACTTTGCTTAGCTGCTGAGGCTGGCCTTTAACTTGTGAATCTCCTGCCTCAGCCTCCCAAGTCATTGGGATTAGAGGCATGTGCAGCTATGCCCAAATTCGAAATTTTTTTTTTGCAATCCAATTTTTGTGTGTGTGTGTGTGGTACTGGGGATTGAACCCAGGGCCTTGTGCTTGTGAGGCAGGCACTGTACCAACTGAACTACATCCCCAGCCCTGCAATCTAATTTTAAAACAATCTTTGCACTACCAATCATTTAAAAGCCACATTATGGTTTGTCAACCAAAACCTCACGTGTGAGACAAAGCAGGAAGTGTTCAGAGATGACATTAGATTATGAAAGCTGTAACCTAATCAGTGGATTAATCTACTTGATGAATTAATAGTGTGAATTGACTACTGGGTGGTAATTGTAGGTAAGCAGGTATGTGCCTTAGGGATATATTTGTCCCTCTGCTCACTCTCTCTGTTTCCTGGTTGTCATGAACTGAGTAACCTTCCTCCAGTAAGCCCTCATGCTATGATGTTCCACCATCATCTCAGGTCGGAGCAATGAAGTTGGATAACCATGGACTGAACCTCTGAAACCATGAGCCAAAATAAACTTTTCCTCCTTTAAGTTGTTCCTGTCAGGTATTTTGTCATAGGGGGAAAACAAAATAAAAACAAAAACAAAAACAAAAAACCCTGTCTAACACAAGTCATTATTACTATGAGATCATCTAACTAGATGATAGAATTAGGGACTGTGTTGTAATGTGACAGAGATAAGATAAGGAACAGTAGGAACTAAATGTCACTTATTGAGAAAGGCATCTAGAGAATAAATGTCACCATGTGATTTGTTTTCTTAAAGAAAGAATGCAGCAACAATATAAAACCACTGATACCACACAGAAGTCACCTAGATTGAGAAGTGATTTTCTGATAATTATGGACAACATGACTAGTGTTTATTATAGGGAAAATAATGCCAAAAATATTAAAAGGCACTATCAGCTATTTCAAGCTCCTTTAACTCTTGTAAGCATTATATCATTACTTGCTCAGCATCTACCTACTCGGGCACGTGAAGAATAGAAGAAGGAACATCCCAGACAGAGGTATAATATGTACAAAGGTCCTCAGGTAGGAAAGAATTTGGCTTAAGGAACTAAAAGGAGGCAGAAGGGGTAGATGGGAGGGAATGAGAGGAGTAGGGCTATAAAGTGATATCAGAGGGGTAGGTGGGTATCTGATTAATAGTAAATGTTCTTTCAAATTTTGGTCTTTTCTGATTTTCTCTACTTTACTAGACACTGTTGGTTATTCCCACTCCAGTCCGCACTGAGCTACACTCATTTGGTTACCTTAAATCTTCTTCTTCATTCCCAGGGTCTCCCTGAGGATCTTGGCCATAGTCACACCACTGTGCTAATGACTCCCATAACCTGCAGCTCCAGTTACCTATCTTTCTCCCAAGTCTTTGGCCTGAATATTCCACAGATTCCTATTCCGATAAAACTGAAATGATTTTTCCCTCAAAACTTATTTTTTTTAAGTAGGACCTCCATCCACCCAAAGCCAGATTTTAAAAATTATTCTTATCCTCTCACCCTACCCTCAGATCCTCATTTTCTATAACCAATCACCAAGTTCTTTCAGTTTCACCTAATATTCTTGAATAAGTTCTTTCCACAATAGTTCTAGTCTCTGACCTAGTTCAAGAACTCTTTCTTTAGTTACTAAAATACCCCTACTGGTCTCCCTGCCTCCAGTCTTTCTCCCCTCTGTTGTATCTCCCAGAGAACAACCCAAATCTATCTAAAATGGGAGACTGAATATGACTTCCTGACAAAATGCCCCTTCCTCATCTGTTGGTTCGAGTTCAAGCTCCTTGGCACAGCATGAAACACTCTCAGTGATCTCTCCTTTTCATAGTACATTCTAGCAGGACTAAGCTGCATAGAATTCCCTGAACAAGCACGCAGCTCTGTTTCGGGCAGGCTGAGTTAAGAGATCCTTTCCTCTGCTTACCTCCACCACTACACCTGCCACATCCTATTTAACTTACCTATGCCTACCCTTTCAAACTGGGCTGCAGAGAAAAGGTGTTATTTCTGTTTGGTAACTGTTCCTTCATTCAATGAGGATTTATTAAGTGCCTACTCTTTTCCAGGGTTCTGGGAAAACAGCAGTGAACAAACCACAGCGTCAGTCCTCATGGATCTCACGTTTGTGAAGGGACCTCAGTAGATTACCTACATGCTAGGCACTCACAACCTATTACTCATAATGAAAATTTTTGAAATTTGGGCAAATGAAAGACTCTTCTTAAACCACTAAGCACAACGTCTGGAACATTTGCTCTGACTCATTTTTCCTTTAAACAAGGAATATGGCAGTGACTAAGGCAACTTGAACTACAGATTGAACTGCTGTAATTGTGAGTCCTGCAGTCTTCAGTAAATCCTAGTATAAAACGTTTTCCCATATACATGGAGATATATATATAACCTCATGTTCAAATAATCTTTGGGGAGGAAGGGAATGAATAACATCCCATTTAGTTAGACATTTCTAAAGGCTGTAGAGGATTAAAGATTTCTCATGGTTCCTGGCCCCTGACTGTCTCCCAAACATTTCTTAACACTCTCCTCACAATCAGGCCACTCAGTTATGTGGCCTTCTAATGCCACACATTTTTAAACCTCCATACCTTGGCTCACCACACTACCCCTGCTTCCTTCTCACTTTCTTTCCTTCTCTGAGCCAGGTGAGGTTTCTCTTCTCTTTGTTCTCCATACCCATCATACTTCATAGACACATGGCCCACTAGAATGTAGGTGCCAGGAGGAGGATCCATGCCTGGTTGGTCCACTCTGGCAACCCAGCATCAAGTACAATACATACTTGTTAACTAAATTGAATAGTGGGATTTCAACTGAACACTCACTTAGAAGAATTTATAATTAACATAATTATTAGAAAACATAATAAATGTTCCCCCTCAAGGCACAATTGGTCATATTTCATCTCTGGCAAATATCTACAACATTCCAAAATTTAAATTCTGAATGTTTTGTCTGTGGTCAAATTTGCACTTCATTAGACTTATAGTCCAGGCTGGTGTGTAGCTGCCCAAGTTGACATCTGGGCTGACTCATTTTAATTTGACTGTTTGAGGTTAGCATCCACAGCTGTTATAGCACTGTTATTGTCAGTCATTTGACTTTGAGATCAGAGTGTAACTGACTCAGAGGAAGAAAACAACAGCCTTCAGAAGACCTGATTTTCAGTCATTCATCAGAAAACAACTAGTATTCTTACCCAAGGATGCCTATTTATAGCTCTTTCATGTGTATTCTTCAGAAAAAAATAAAAACAGGTTAGAACTTTAGGTTACATTCCTCAATTTTAAACTTAAACACAGTTGGTAAAATTTTAATATACGTTCTTTGGAAATTAAAAAAAAAAGTCTGAGCCTTCACTCCACTTACTCAGCAAATGTTCTCCAGGCACTTGGGGCTTGAGATAAGTGCTATGGTAGAATTAAATCTTGATGTTTCGTTATGTGCTTTGATCCTCTACTTCTTGTTACTCTGTGACCCTTCAGACAACAGCTGGACACTCTACTCATGTATCAGGGAAGGGTTCTGACAGCAGAACACAGGACAAAGAAGGCTGGGCCTTTAAGTTTCAAAAGCCTAAGCCCTGAAAAATTTGGGGCATAACATTTTAAAAAACCATGTAATCATTTTTCTATCCCTAGATTAGATCAAGAATCTATGACAAATCAGATATCACTTTCCTATGTTCATATGGGAATACATGACCAGTGTAACTCTACAACATGTACAACCATAAAAATGGGAAGTTAAACTCTATGTATGTATGACATGTCAAAATATATTTTACTGCTAGGTATAACTACAAAGAACAAATAAAAAATATTTTAAAAAAGAAAGGAATCTATGACCAAACAGAATGAGAGGAGCATAGACGAGAGAACAGGGAAGTGGAGGAGAGAGGGAATGAAGAGTAAATATCCAGAGGAGAGAAAAAGTGGAGAAGGGGAGAAGAGGAGAGAAGAGTCAGAGGGAAGCAAAAGGAGGCGATGCTTGGGGATTCCCCATATAGGGGTCTGTTCTGGACTTTCCCAGATCTGTTCAGCTGATAAAGTTGGAACCTCTGAATAAGACTGGGAATCTCAGCATACATGAAAACCTACTCCACCTTTCCATCGTGGGTTGAAAAAAATCAACTAGACATCAGAATTTTTCTGTGCTCATTATTATATCAGTTAAGATCCCATAAGGAAAACAGAAACAACTCTAGAGTGTGCAAAACTGAGGGAATTTAATTTTAACAAGAAATTTGCTATATCTATGGTGGACAAACTGAGAAACTAAATAGTCTAATGGACTCTAGATAGTCTAGAGCTTCACAGCAGTAGGAAGCCACTACTGCCACTATTCGGGAAGGACAATGAGAAGAGACGGGGTTTTTGAACCCCAGAGCAGAGGTCACCCAGGAGAACTGAAAGCACAGCAGGCCTGCTCAGAGAGTAGAACACAAAGGTAATGCAGCTGATGATGATAACACAAGAAAGAGGGTTGGGGGACGCTGGCCTTCCACTCTACAAACCCTCAAATCCCTCAAAAATGCCTCATAAGTACCAAACTCAACTTGGAATCTAGCTGACATGGGTCAAGCACCGTAGCAGAGCAAGGGGAGGGTGTGTGTGGCATGAATGTGTGACAAATGCACCCATGATATAGGAGCAGAATGTCTGCAGGAGTTGTCTAGGACAGGGGACCTAAGGCAGCCTTGCAGGATCACCACACTCCAGCAAGACCCAACAAAGCAGACATGATAATGCATCTTAAAAGCCTGAAGGAGCCTTGAATGTGGGACAAGGAAGACATATCAGGGATCCATCTACACAGAAAACTAAAGACAAGATGGGTCCTTGGACACCTCAGTGAATTCCAGCCTGGACAAAGACAATAATGAGAAGACCAGACACTGATTCCACCATAATGAATCAACTACATATAAACTTCCCACTCCAACATGCATATCACGTTTGGATAAAACTCCATGGAAGGAAGAGGAGACCATATATTAGAATGGAAGCTTAATCAAAGTTCACTTAGATAAAGACAAGGACCTAGACCAATAACAGACACATCCTGCATCTAAAAGAGCAGGGGAAGGATAGACACACAACACAAATGTCTGTAATGCATGAGAAACAGATCATGTACCGAGGCTGGATATGTACATAGAGAGGTCCAATATTTGCCTGACAGGCACAGCTTCTCAGAAAAGACCTCAGAGACCATTAATATTGGCTCTCTCACTCTTTGAGGATGAATGGGAATTTAGCAAGAGAATGGGGAAGGATTCCTCACCTCTGCTGTTTTCCTATATCTCTCCCAATGAACTGACTTTCAAGAAGATCCTATATATTTCTTACTTAACTACAGTCCACTAAAGTCTTTCATGGTCACATGGTCAACCTCTCAGATTTACCCTTATTTGATCTGGTAAATGAGGCAGTACTAGTAGATATGGCCTGGGTTTCAACGCTGATGAGTAGTATCAGCCACTAGTAGGAAATGAGATCCTTAAAACGGATCCTTCTATGGACCTGATGAGGCCATTTCTAGACTTTGATATTGAACTAAACACTTACATCTCAAGGTACTGAGATAGTTCATAGGATGCACAATAAACAGGAAAAACATACTTAAGTCATTTAAAATGTACTATCTCCACACTGACCAAACTTCAATGATAAAACAAATTTCATATTTTCATGTAATACTTTGATCTGTTGGGACTTTTTCTGTGTTTTTTTGCTTTGTTTTGTCTTGTTTTGTTTTGCTTTTTTGCTTTAGAGTACTGGATCTTGAGCCCAGAGGTTCTTTACTGCTGAGCTACATCCACAGTCCTTTTTATTTTTTATTTTGAGACAGGGTCTTGCTAAGTTGCCAAGGGCCCTGCTAATTTCTGAGTTTGGCCTTGACCTTGCAATCCTCCTCTTTCAGCCTCCAGAGTCACTGGGATCACACTGCTAGATTTCGCTGTTTTTTGAATAGAGAAATAGACTTGATTTACAAATAACAATATTCCTAAACTTTCTGCTTATAATTTAATAACAATAAAACTAATTGTTGTTCTCCATGATTTACAAAACAGAAAATGTTTATAGTGCAGAAAAAAATTAAAGTCATCAAACTGTTTTGAATATCTTTTTACCTCATTGGAGATGACTGTTCCAGAAAGATCTAAGGATATCAAGGTAAAGATGTTTACAATATATTCAATTGCCAGGTCAGTCACCTGTTCACAATGTCTTAAACTCAAGTAGTTTAAATTACGACAGCTGAAGGGAAGCAGCATAAAGAATTAATTTCAGTTTTCAAATACATCATCAGTATCAATTTCTTGAAACAAGGATATTCCTTTTCTGAACATAAATGTAAGCCTAAAGGTAGAAAATAATTTGGCATTATATAGTTAGATAAAAGTAAGTTAGATAATCATATGACTTTCTTTCATTTCACGTTGCAAATTTTAACAAACAAAACAAAAAAATTGTACAAAATGCTAACCACCATGTTTGTACCACAATGAGTAACTACTAAAAGTGCAAAGTTAAGTTCCTCACTTAATCATTACAAGTTTGCTGCAGGAATTGGATTTCATCCTTGGAGAACACAAGGCCTCTGCCAAGAGGATAAAAAGTACTTCTTGGGAAATGCTGGAGCAAAGGTTTGCATGCAAACAACATCTTTATACAGTATAGAAAAATCACACTTATCTAGATTTTCACTACTTTATGAATAATTCCATTTCAAACTTTCTCTTAGGTGATAGTAATAAGAAACATCTCAGATGTAATCAAAAGATTAGTTCAGTCTCTGAGTTTATCTTTGATTTGGTTTCACTAAGGATGTGAGGTTTGGATCAGCTTCTGGGCATGTTCTCCAAATGGCTGGAGTTTTTGATTTTAGGTCTAACTATGATATCTTCTATTAGCAAATATCCAATTACTAATGCAGTGTTATATAAGATTGCTTTTATCATACCGCTCTGATAGTTTCATAATAGACACATCACCCAGTTGTATACAGTTGCTTAAATTGAGCTCTCTTATCCTTATGCTTGCAGGACCATCAAGAAATTGCCTTAGTCCCATATCACCAATCCTGTAGAAAAGAGTGAGAAAAGCTTCACTTGTAATTTATATGTATATGAATATATAAATATACATATATGTAGGCATCAAAGTAATAGTTTCTATAACCAATATATTTCAAAAATAGAAAATAATATCTGTAAAGTGGTATTTTGTTAAGATTTTAAAACCAAATTTATGTACCACTTAATATAAAAGAAAAACATTATTTGTATTCATTTGTCCATTTAATTAGGTGGCATAATAATAACACAGATAGTTTCTTTCAGGCTAAAATTTGATCAGGTTAAGCAAACCTACCTGATTCTATAAAAGAAAAAGAGAAAAATTTAGGGAAGGGAGAAGCAAAACATACAAACTATTGCCATAATCTTGAAGAATTTTCACAAAACACAAGGTCAATTCAGCTGGATTGGAAACTCAATAGGTGACCTATGGATCCTTTCCTTCTGAGTCAGAAAAAAACAGATACTGGAAGAAGTCCTTGACCTCAACCTTCCTACACTGCCCCAATCAGAAACACCTGAATGTCAGTCCTCCCTACCATGTCAGTCCTGCTTCAGAAATGGATGGAGATCTATTTGGCTCACCACTCCCTGTCTTCCACTGGGACTCTTATTTCTACCTTCAGAGACCACCAACTCCTTTTAAAGACCATTTCAAGAAATAAATAAGGATAGAAGATTGTACCATTGTGAACTAAGACATGTTTTCACACAAACCTACAGGTCAGTCAGAAAGAGCATTGGGAACATTATATGCTGGTTACTGACACTTTCCATGCCCTCCTTTTGGCCAGATTTGCAAAGAACTGAGCAGTAAAGGCAGAAAGTGATATCCTATTGGAGTTGAATGGGCTGTATTAGTGAATAATACCCTACAGTGCCAGCACTTGAGAAAGCAGTTGAGGGCCTGGTGAGGGGGTTTGTTAGGGGACATAGGAAGGAAGAGAGTCCAAATACAACCAATTAACTTATCTACTGGCAAACAGCAGGACTGGAATATTCACTGAGAAATGTTTTCACTAAAAATAAAATATAGCACAGATTAGTAAGACTGAGAAAGCATACTGCATAACTCTAGAAAAGATTTTAAGAAGAAAACAGAAAAATGTTAGATCATTTTGAGAGAGAGATGAGTAATTAACAGAACTGGCTAAAATAAAAATAGCCTAAGTTGCATTCTCTGATGAAAACATGGCTGCTAGAGATAAGAAAGGTGGCAAAGAAACTAAATAAGAATAATATCCTAATTTATTAAGAATAATAACCTAATTAAAGGCATCAAAACCAAGAACTTTAGAAAGTAGAGAGTACATTTGAAAAGTTCCTTTGGAATGCTAAAGATAGGATGAATAATTTAAAATAAACAAGACAGAAAGTAAAGAACCAAGATTCGACTTTTAAATAAAGAAGATTCTTGAAAATGGAAGATTATAGAGTAGAGGAAAGCTGCACCCCAAGTTGCACTGTAGTGTGGAACCAAAGCAGCAGGTGTATAGATACTCAGCAAGGTGGGTGAAAGAGGGATTTCATTAAAATTTAATATTGGATACTCAAAGTAGTGTAAGCACTCAGAAATTTGGGTATAATAAAAAAGAAAGAATACATTGGAGCCAACCCAGCAGTCCTATGGGCAACACTGGCACAAATTCCACCACAGAAAGAATGAGGGTGAACACAGTTTTGGTGCAGAAAACCTGAGATAAAAAATGCTGCCTAATCTTAGGTGATCTGGAGACTGCACTGCTTGAAAAATGGGCTCTACATGTCAACTGGCCTGAGAGAGCTGAGGTGGAGCCATTTTGGGGCAAGAGACCCCCGTGATGATTGCAGGAATTGGGAGACCAGGGGAAAAAAACAATAAACAAATAAATAAACAAACAAAAACCATAGTCACAATATCCTGCCAGGTTCCTATTGAGTAACTTAGCCTGGGTCTAGCAGACATGAGTAAAATAGGTACAGAATAGACTGTACCCAGGGGAATTTGAGTCAGAAGGGTGAATGGGAGCCCAACTCACTTCTCCTTTGTGTCTGGTGGCTCATATGACCAGCTGACATGTGCTGGGAGTCTGAGACAACAGGGGTGAATACACTCAGGGACTAAAGCCAGGAAGGAGGATCATGACCCCTCCTGCCCCACAAGTGGATTCTTGAGAGGCCCCTAAGAACCAGACCTATATCAGAGACCAGCTATTGTCCAGCCCTGAGATGGGTCAATCTAGTTTCTCCAAAGAAGGCACCACCCAACAAAGCTTCTGAGACTTGATTAGACCTAAGCCCCACCTGCTGGGGCTTGGGTTGGGGCCCAAGCCCCAACTCCTCTCACACAATGCTGCAGAAGCTATGCTCTGGGAGTACAAGAAACTGATCCCTATGAACAAAATGTCATCTGAAAGTACTTCCTAACCCATCCCACCTCATACTGGTGATTAGGAAGGCTGAGTCTTATATCGAACAGTTTCAGCCTTAGGTTGCTCCAGCTGGTAGTCCAGAGAGCAACACAAAAACAGAAAGGGATATAAGAACTCTGGGACAGCTTTAAAAGACCAAACCTGAGGATCACTGGAATAGAAGAGAACATGGAGATACAAATTAAAGTCATAAAGAACATTTTAAATGTGATACTTACAGAACTTCCCCCACATCAGAAATGAGATAGACATCTACATACAGGAGGCTTACAGGACCTAGTCAAATAAGAAGCTCTCCAAGACATATCATAATCAAAATGCCTAACAAATAAAATAGGAAAACTATTAAAAGCCATGAGAAACATCAGGTCACATTTAGAGGCAAACTAATAAGACTCACTTCTGATTTCTCAACTTAGACCCTAAAATCAAAAAGAGACTGGAATATTTCATTCCAGTCCCTAAAAGAAAACAACTGCCTGTCAAGGTTACTATGCCCAACAAATCTCAGTTTCAAATTCAAGGGGGAAATAAAAAAAAAAACTTTACACAACATTAATTAACTAAAAGAATTAAAGAGCACTGAGCCAACACTACAAAGAATACTCAAAGATGCACAGAGAGAAATTGAAAAACAATTCCCAAAGCTCCCAAACAGAGGAAGCTCAATAGTAGAATAATTCACTTAATGAGAATCAAGACAAGGATAAAATATAACAAAAAATCAAAATGGCTGGAAACCACAAACACATATCCATACTAACACTGATATGTTAATGGTCTCAATTCCCCCAATTAAAAGACACATATTAGCAGAATGAATCAAAACCAAGATCCAACTATAAGCTGTTTACAAGAGACTCATAGGCAAGATACCCAAAGGCTGAAGGTAAAAGGATGGCAAAAAATATTATATGCGTATGGTCCAAGAAAATAAGCAGAAGTAGTTATTCTCTCTCATATCTGACAAAGCATATTTCAAGCAGAAATTAATCATAAGAGACAAATAAGTCCACTACATCCTAATAAAGGGAATAATCCAACAAGAAGATAAAATGATGGTAAACATTTATGCCCCAATTTTCAGTGTACCCAATTACATAGGAAAAAATACTCCATGGCATTAAATCCTACATGGACCCCAACATAATAATACTGGGTGATAGCAATATACCCTTATGTCCAATAGACAGGTCATCGAAACATAAAATCAACAAAGATATCATCAACCTAAACAACATTATAAATCAGATGGACTTTATGAATGAATGTCTACAGAATATTCTGCCCCCTAGTAGCTGCATTTACCTTCTAGCTGCACATGAAACTTTTTCCAAAATAGATCATATTTTAGGCCACAAAGAATGTTTTGGTTTAGATGTGGTATTTCCCAAATGTTCACATGTGAGACAATGCAAGAAGATTCAGAGAAGAAATGATTGGGTTGTAAGGGTCTTAACCCAATCAGTGGATTAATCCCTTACTAGGGATAAACTGAGTAGTAATCGCAGACAGGTGGGGTGTGGCTAGAGGAAGTGGGAATTGGGGCATGACTTTGGGTATATATTTTATCTGGCAGTGGAGACCTCTCTGGTTCCTGATCAACATGTGAGCTGTTTCCCTCTACCACACTCTTCTGCCATGAGCCCCAAGAAATGGAGTCTGCTGTCTATGAATTGAGACCTCTGAAACCATGAGCCCCCAAATAAATGTTTCTTCCCCTATAAGTTTTTCTGGTTGGATCCTTTAGTCACAGGAGTGAAAAAGCAGACCAAAACAGAAATTGGTACCAGGAGTGGGCTTGTTGCTATGACTAACTTGACCATGTTGTTCATAAGCTTTTTGAGCTTTTTGGAATTGGTGGGAGGAATTTTGAGGTGCTTAGTGGTGCAAGCTGGAAAGGCTTTAGACTGTTGCAAGTGGAGCTTAATGGATGACTCTGGTTGAGCTCAGAAAACCAGAATGCCAATAGGACCGTGGACAGTGAAGACAGGGCTCACAAGGGTTTAGAGGAAAAGGAAGCCACTATTGGTATTTGGACTAGCGGGCAATCCTGTTATGTTCCGACTAAGAAGTTGTCTGGATTTTGCCCATGACCTGAGACTTTCTGTGAAGCTGATTTTAAAAACAACAGACTACTTAATCTGGCAGAGGAAATTTCTAGATAGCAGAACATTCAGGCAGTGGCATGAATATTGCTGGCAGCTTTTAGCCAAATTTATTGTGATAATCTGGAGCAGAAAGAAGAATAGAAAGATTTGAAAAATTTGGACTTGAAAGACCAGAGTAAAACTAGGGCTAAGGAATTTGCAGTTGTTAAAGACAGTACTGTCACTGAAGAAATGCTAAAGATTAGCCTAGAGACAATAAGAAAGATGGCTTGAGGGCATCTCAGGAGCTGGCAAGACCACACCCATCTCAAACTCAAGGGTTAAAGATGAAAATTCTCTTGAGATCAGTGGGGCACCCTTCTTGCACAAGGAAGCCTAGAAGGTTTTTGCAATGTGCTCACCCACCCAGACACTTAGAGGCTGCTGCAGCCAGGGTCCCTGAAGGCTTGGATACTGCTCAAGATGGTGGCAGACCTTGGCATCAACCATCTGGTACTGGCTCTGCAGGAATGCAGGATGCTGGAGTTAGGGGTTCATGGAGGCTTCCACTGAGATGTCAAAGGAAGGCTTGGGAGGCCAGGCAAAGTACAACAGGGTAAGAGTCCCTGCAGGCACTCCCTGAGAAGTGGAGATGTGAGGAGGAAGCCAAATGTGAAGATGTAAGGAGGAAGCCAAAGCTTTAGTGGAGACCCCCAAGATTAAGAAATGCCAGTAAGGTGGGACATTGTCCTAGAAAATCTGCAGAAATTGAACAGAGACAAGCCAACAGAAAGGCCACTTGGGCTGCAACCAATAAAACCACAAGGGCGGAGTACATAAGCCTTTTAGAGAGAACATCATGATGCTATGTGCCCCAGATACCAAACATGGAGCTATAGGACTTATTTTCCCAGCTGGAGTTTGGTCTTGCTTTGGTCCTATCCTTTCTCTCTATGCCCCTAATTTTTTGAATGGAAATATTAACTCTGTACCTTTATATATTGGATACTTGTAAATTGCTTTTAATTTTACACGAACTTACAATGTGAGATTGCCTTGACCCTCAAAATTGACTTCAGACTTGAACTTTGAGCAACCTTGGAACTGTTGAGACTATAAGAACTCTTGGGACTGGACTAAATGTATTTGGTATTGTCAGATGAGTGAGACCTTTTGGGGGCCAGGGTGGAATGTTATGATTTAGATGTGGTATTCCCAAAAATACCATGTGAGACAATGCAAGAAGGTTTGGAGGAAAAATGATTGGGCTATAGCCTTAACCTAATCAGTTAATTAATCCCTTATGGGATTAATTGAGTGACAACTGCTAGCCAGTGGTGTGTGGCTAAAGGAAGTTGTTTATTGTGGGCGTGGCTATGGGGTATATTTCTATCTGGTAAGTGGAGTCTCTCTCTTTGCTTCCTAATCACCATGTGAGCTGCTTCCCTCTGCACACTCTTCTACCATGATCCCCAAGGAACGCAGTCTGCTGTCTATGAATTAAGACCTCTGAAACTGTGAACCCTCAAGTAAACTTTTCCTCCCCTATAGTTGTTTAGGTCAGGTTCTTTAGTCATAGAAGTGAGAAAGCCAACTAAAACAAAGCAAATCTTAGCAAATACAAAAAAATTGATATAATCCTATAAACCCTATTATATCATAATTGAATGAAGCTAGTAATCAATAGCAAGAAATAGAAACCACAAAAGCACATAGGGATTGTACAATACTCTCTTAAATGAAGAATGGATCAAAGAAGAAATAAGAACAGAAATCAAGAAATTCTTAGAACTGAAGGAGAACAGAGATACAACATCAAAATCTCTGGAACAGTATGAAAGCAGTTCTAAGAGGAAAATTTTTAGCACTGGGTGCCTACATTAAAAAATTAGAGAGATCCCAAACGAATTTTAAGTTTATGCTCCACCTGAAGGGCTTAGAAAAAAATCAACCCCCCAAACAGAAGAAGACAGGAAATAATTAAGATCAGAGCTGAAATCAATGAAATTGAGAATAAGAAAACAATACATAGGATTGAAGAAACAAAGAGTTGGCTCTTCCAAAAGATAAATAATATTGACAAACTTTAGTCACATTAACCAAAAGAAAGTGTAAGAAGACACAAATCAATAAGATCAGAGGTGAGAAAGGAGATATCAACACAGACTGTTCTGAATCCAGAGAATTATCAGAA
Source organism: Glaucomys volans (assembly GCA_020662805.1). Taxonomy (NCBI): domain Eukaryota; kingdom Metazoa; phylum Chordata; class Mammalia; order Rodentia; family Sciuridae; genus Glaucomys; species Glaucomys volans. The sequence goes on from JAJEJO010003699.1 coordinate 304,369, forward strand.
ACTATTTGAAAATGTCTACTCCAATAAACTAGAAAATTTGGAAAACAGTGTCAAATTTCTAGACACATATGACCTTCCCTAATTGAATCAGGAAGATATAGAAAACCTAAACAGACTAATATCAAGTAGTGAAATTGAAATAGCAATTAAAAGCCTTCAAAAAAGAAAAGTCCAGGACTTGATGAATTCTCAGCTGAATTCTTCCAGTCCTTTACAGAAGAACTAATACCAGTCTTCCTCAAATTATTCCATGAAATTGAAAGGGAGGGAACACTCCCAACTAGTCTTTATGAAACCAGTATAACCCTGATACCAAAACCAGACAAAGACACATTAAGGAAAGAAAACTACATACCAATATCTCTGATGAAAAATCCTTAATAAAATATTAGCAAATCACATTCAAAAATACATCAAAAAGATGTGACCAAGTGGCGTTCATTCCAGGGATTCAAGGTTGGTTCAAAGTATGAAAATCAATAAATTTAATTCGCCACTTAAACAGAATTAAGGACCAAAACCACATGATCATCTCACTAGATGCAGAAAAGCCTTTGATAAAATTCAACACCCATTCATGTTAAAAACACTGGAGAAGTTAGGGATAAAAGGAACTTAACTTCAACATTATAAAGACCATTTATGACAAACCCAAAAGTCAAATCATACTAAATGGAGAAAATCTAAAATCATTTCCTCTAAATTCAGGAACAAAGCAATGCTGTCCCCTCTCATTGCATCTATTTAGTATAGTTCTTGAAATGCCAGCCAAAACCATCAGACACGAAAAGAAAATTGAAGGGATACAAATAGGAAAAGAGTCAAACCATTTGTTTGCAAACGAAATGATCCTATATCTAGAAGACCCAAAAAAAACTCTACCAGAAGATTTTAGAGTTTATAAATGAGTTTAACAAAGTAGAAGGATGCAAGATCACCACCTGAAAATCAGTAGCTATACTCCAACAATGAATCAGCTAAGGAAGAAATCAGGAAAAACAGCTCATTCGTAGTAACCTCAAGAAAATTTAAATACTTATAAATTAATCTAATGAAGGAGGTAAAAGAGCTCTCTATTGAAAATTATAGAATGCTGAAGAAAGAAATTGAATACCTTAGAATATGAAAAGACACCCCATGATCTTGGATAGGCAGAATCATATTATCAAAATGGCTGTATACCAAAGGCAATATTCAGATTCAATGCAATCCCCATTGAAATACCAATGACATTCTTCACAGAATTAGAAAAAAATCTTAAATTCATTTGGAAGAATAACAATATTTGGAAGAATAAGAGACCTAGAATAGCCAAAGTTATAGTAAGCAAGAAAAGTGAATCAGGAGGCATCACAATACATGATCTGAAAGTATACTACTGAGCTGTAGTAACAAAAATAGCAAGGTATTGGCATCAAAAGAGACACAAAGACCAATGGAACAGAATAGAAGATACAAAGAAATATTCACATACCTACATCCATCTGATACTTTTTAGGTGCCAAAATATTATTTAGTTTAGCCTTTTTAACAAATGGTTCTGGGAAAATGGGATAGCTACATGTAGAAAAAAGAAGTTAGAGCCCTATTTTTCATACTGCTCAAAACTCAAATCAAAATGGATCAAAGATATAGGAATTAGACCAGAAACCTTGCAACTGCTAGAAGAAAACAAGTTCAACACTCCATCATATAGGTGCTGGCAACAATTTCCTTAATAAGACCCCCAAAATGCAGTCAATAAAACCAAGAATTGGTAAGTGCTATGCCAGAAAACTAAAAAAACTTCTGCACAACAAAGGATTAAGGCATGAAGAGAGAGCCTACAGAATGGGAGAAAATCTTGGCCAGCTACTCCTCCAATAGGGGATTAATAAACAGTATATACAAAGAACTCAAATAACTTAACCCCCAGAAAACAAATAACCCAAGCAAAAGAACTGAACAGAAACTTCTCAAAAGAAGAAATACAAATGGTCAACAAATACATGAAAAAATATTCAACATCTCTAGCAATCAGGGACACATAAATCAAAACTACACTAAGATTTAATCTCACTCTAGTCAGAATGGCAATGAACAGCAATAAATGCTGGTGAGTATGTAGGGGAAAAGGTACTCTTGCACATTGTTGGTTAGACTGCAGACTAGTACAACCACTTTGGAAAGCAGTATGGAGATTCTGCAAAAACCTAGGGATGGAACTACCATATGACCCAGCTATCTCACTCCTTGGTATTTTCCCCAAAGATCTTAAATTAGCATACTATAGTGATACAGCCACATCAATGTTTATAGCTAACTTATGGAATTAACCCAGATGCCATCACTAGATAAATGGATTAAGAAATTGTGATATAAACTGGGCCTGGTGGCACATGCCTGTAATTCCAGCAGCTCGGGAGGCTGAGGCAGGAGGATCGTGAGTTCAAAACCAGCCTCAGCAAGGGCAAGGTGCTAGGCAACTCAGTGAGATTCTGTCTCTAAATAAAATACAAAAATAGGGCTGGGGATGTGGCTCAGTGGCCAAGTGCCCCTGAGATCAATCACCGGTTCCAAAAAAAAAAAAAAAAAGAAAAGAAATTGTGATATATAATGTGTGTGTACATATACATATATGTGATATATATACACATATGTGTATACACACACACACACAATGGAGTTTAACTCAGCCTTAAAAAAGAATGAAAATATGCCACCTGCCAGTAAATGGATAGGAATGGAGAATATCATGCTAAGTGAAATCAGCCAAACTCAGAAACTCAAAGGTCAAATGCTTTCTCCCATAAGCAGAAGTTAAAGTAAAATAAAGGAAAGGGGAAGAGAAGGAAGGGATAACATAAGAACCATCAAATATAAATTAATAGACAAGTGAGAGGAAGTCCACTAGAGTAGAGAAAGTAAAATGGGAGAGGGGAGGGAGAACAGGAAGGAAAAGCAGGAGGAAGAGGGGGGGTCATGAACTGAAATCAATGTCCAGGCATGCATTAGTTTGTCAGGATGAACCCAACCACTGTACACAACTACAAAGCTCAACTTAAAAAAGAAGGTTCTTGAGAAATATTCAAGAACAAATTTTTTGAATTAGTAACTAGAGATAGTAAAACTTTTAATATAGCAAAACATAATTCACATATTTAAAAGAAAGAAAAGCCAAAATTTAAAAAATAAGCAAAAATACTTATACAAAGAGACAAAAGAAGACCAAATATATCAGTTTTATAATAATATAAGTAAAAATAAGTTGAAATACCCCTGATTAAAAGAGATTCTCAAACTGGATTAACAAAATCTAATGTATAAATAATATATAAGAAACACATTCAAAATAAAATGACAACAAAAGCAAAACTGTTTCCAAGATGTATTCAACAAATATAAATAAAATGAATACAGCGGTGGCCCTTTTATGCTCAGTCAAAATGCACTGGCAATAAAAATAGTGATTAAATTCACAACTGGGCTTTTTATGATGGGCAAAGAAGAAAGAGATTTAAAAAAAAAAGTGCACCTTATACAATAGACTCGATTTCATTGACAGATAAATCTGATGGATGCCATTTATGGTTTCACAGATAATTTGAGGGCTCTTCTAGTACTCTCAGACTTGTGGACAAAACTAGAGATAAAGCATTCAAATATGGCTAAAATATTAACAACTTGGTAATTTTATATTGATTAAAACTACCCCCCAGTGAAGATAATTTTATTAGATTTAGACTCCTGAGGGGTCACTCTTTCCCCGCTTCAAATGGTGTACAAAGAAATGCTGCCATATATGGAAAGTCTCAATATATTAAATAGTAAAACATATTCCAAAGCAATAATAGCAATAGATAATGCCTATTGAGTACTTATTATGTGCCAGATACTATTTAAGTACTTTATATTAACTTATTTGATCCTTGTAACAATCCTATGAGGTATATATTATTTGCTACTTTGCAAATAAAATACTGCACAGAATTAGAGGATATATAAATTGATGGAACAAAAAAGATAGCCTGAGAATAAATATATGTAGACATATATATACATATATACTGTACATATATGTGTATTTGTATATATATATACATGCAAGTGTGTGCATATACATTCATATTAGAACCAAGAGGAGATCAAAAGTCAGTGGAAAGGGATTAGTTAGGAAGTGATCCACATTAATTGGTTCTTCAAACCTAGCTGTGAACTAAAATCAATCATGTTGTTTTTAAAATATATATATATATACGAGCTGAGATTCCACTACAACAAATTCAAATACCAATAGGTCTTGGATATCTGTAATTTTTATTTGGCTCCCCCAGTGAGTCTCATGCTTTGAGATTTTTACTTTTAAATCATATACTACATTCTTTTTTAATTATGTTTTTGTTACTAATTCCTAAGTTAATTGCATTTTAGTGAGTGAATACAGTTTATTGATATCAATGGTTTGAATGCTGTGAGAACTTGCAATACAAAAATTTCATACATGGTCCATCTTAAAGAACTAATTAATCTTTGATTAAAATGCATTTTGCCTATACAGTGGAACATGTGTAATCCCAGGGCTCTGAAAGCTGAGGCAGGAGGATCCCAAGGTCAAAGTTAGCCTTAGCAATTTAGCAAGGCCCTGAGCAATTTAGTAATATCTGTCTCAAAACAAAAAACAAAAAGAGCTGGGGATATGGCTCAGTGGTTGAGAGCCCCTCGGTTCAATCCCTGGTAACAAAACAAAACAAAACAAAGCATATTCTTTGACTCTCAAACTTACTGTTTTAGGTGAATCTTTTATAGGTGAATTTTAAAAAATCTAATCTGGTATTGAAACTCTGTCTTTTTGCCCTGGGTTATACACTCTTATTTTTTCATGTTTTTCCCCCTGCTGTTATTTCTTCACAGTTATCTTTCAGCTCCATACTTCTTTCCAATATGCTGATTATATCCTTTGCTGAGTATATCCTTTGAGTTTATTTCAATACGCGTATTTTTTATTTATGAAAGTTTTTTCCAAATCTAATAATTTTATCATATTTTTTGCCTGCTCATATTTCTGACTCCATTATTTATTTCTTCAAATATTTTATAAGTAGTAACTTTGTAGTAATTTAATAATCTGTCTGATAATTCTTATATATGAATTATTTGTATGTCAAAGCTGGTTTGCTATTTCTGGTGACTCATTCTCACAGTGATTCATACCTTTGTGTATTTGACAGTCTTTAATTGTGAACACTTATTCATGTGATCTTAACATTTGTCCATAGGAGTTTTGTATTAATTTCTTCCAGGAGCCTGGGTGCTACCTACTTGAGATCACCTTGTCCAACTTGAAGAGGTCCGAGACCCTGTAGAAGTTTCTGATTCTGCTTCCCTAATCCGAGTCTTGCTCAAAGTTGACATTTTCAACAGCAATGTTGATATGTGCATTTATGCTCAAAGTAGCTCAATCTTTACATTTGCTTGCTATTCACAATTGATCTCAGTGAGTCCATTCATTGAGAAGGCTGTGCAGAATCAGGGGACTTGGGTCTATTGGATATTTTCTTACTCTTTGTGGGCTCAGCAATGTATTGAAAACATATTTTCTAAAAGATTAGATTGTGACCAAAAAAAAAAAAAAGCCCTTTGAAATGTCTTGACAACTATACTTTGAAAGCAGAAAATATCCATTTAATTTAAAATTAGTTTTGAGCTTGGTGGCACACGCTTGGAATTTCAGCAACTGAGGAGGCTGAGACATGAAGATTGAAAGTTTGAGGACAACCTCAGCAATTTCGAGGGGCCTAAGCAAATTAATGGAACCATGTCTCAAAATAAAAACTGAAACAATCTGGAGGTATAGCTCAGTGACAAAATGTCCCTGGGTTTAATTGCCAGTACTACAATAAAATAAAATAATATTAATCTGCAGAATCCTGAATGAAATACAAGAATAAGATTTTATTGTATTTCACATATTTTACAGAGAGGATTATCCAACAGAGAGACATATACATGTTATACATGTATCTCTAAATCTATCACTATGTCAAAAACTGACCCAAATTTTGTGGCTTAAGTGGCAAACATTTATTCTGCTACCTCCCAGTTTCTGGATCTGGGGAGCTGAGCATGGACTACCTAACTGGTTCTCACTCATGCTCTCTTGTGAGTTTGCAGTCAAGATGCCCAGTTGAGGCTTCAATCATCTGAAGGCTTGACTGAGGCTGGAGAATCTGCTTCCAAGTCCACTCAGATGGCTGTTAGCCATAGGCTTCAGTTCTTTACTAGATTAGCCTTATTTCTTAATCCACAATTTTTCCCATTCCAAATGTTTATGTCTATACCAGACCCCTGTCAACATATGCTGCCTCCCTATTTTAACAATAGGGAACATAGGTTAAGATTTTATGTAGCTTAGCCTATTACTCTGACCTGTGTTGTGTGTGCCTAATATTAGCTAAAACTTCACTGTAGATAAAATGCTATTTTGATCTATAATGTTGTCATCTGGCCTTGTGAAACTCTAAGAATAATCTACACAGGCAAGTTACTGAGATATCTACTAAAGAAGAGGTTTTACTAAGAATTTGATCCTTGTTTACCTGAGAATACCAAGATAACAGCCCAATACTATGACCCAGCTAAAGAAAGGGTTTCAGTAAGAACTTACTATCATTTGTCAGAAAACCCATACAGGAGAAATCTGACCAGAACCAAAGCCTGCAGTTATATTGATTCCTCATAAGCAAGTCAGAAAGTTCATTTGGTAAATGAACCTGTTAGTTGAACTAGCTGTGGGAACTTCAGGTAGGAAAGGTAGCCCAAAAATTCACTCAGTTTTGCAAGGCTCCACCATTCTTCATATCCTGAGCTCTGTCTGACAATTTCCCTGCAATCCCATGTAACTGGTCTGAGTCTGGTGCCCAGCCTTTGGGTTACCACATAACTCTGCACAGAACTTTCACATTAACACTTGGCCTGCTGACTTTCATGTTTATCCCACCAACCAATGAGCTTCTTGATGGAAGAGATGAGCATGTCCTAGATAAGCAATGTTTCTTGAATATACAACTGAATGACTTCTTACCTTACACAGTTTGCCAAATTCAACACAGTCAATTGCCTCAAAGGTGAAAGTGATTTGAGGCTGCCATCAGTTATTCCCTTGCAGTCCACCATGTAAATGTGATGGATATTTGGATAATTCTTGTCTATAAATTTGAAACATGCATCAGTAATCCTTTTATTTCCTGATTAAAAAAAATAAAAAAAACAGGTACTGTATACATAATGGTAGAAGAAGAAAAGTAAAAAATAAGGTTGAACCACATTTTTTGTATCACAGACCTTCAAATCGGATCTTTCTAAGGTCACAAGTAGAAAGAGCTTTGAAAGCACCATCAGAGATGTGTGGTGAACCAATGAAAACCACTGATGTAATACTTTGGCACTTCTCAACTAAAGCCTTTAGAAGAAAAAAAGGTGATTAAATAAATTAAACATAGTATATAGAACAAATTTAGCAAGGTAATGATGTCATATTTTTCTCCCAATATTTACTGAAATGGACACAGTACCTATTAAATTTTCCTAATTTCAATGAAAATGGGATTTTTTCAACACATTTTAATATGCTCACATTTGAGTAATGCAGAGGAATTAGAATTAAATCATGTTACAAGATTATGAGAAAATGGAATGCTGAAAAAAATCACTACATTTGGCAGTTTAACACAGAAAATTAAATTTAAACTAAGAAGCTTGGGCCTGGTTAGTACTTGGACAGGAAAATTAAATTTTGTATTTAGGCTATAATGTCAAAGTTAAATTTTGTATTTAGGCTATAACATCCCCAAAACAAAAATATTCTAACTATGAAATAAGGTTTCTTAGGATTTTTAAGGATTTAAATGTTCAAATGTTTTTGGAGGGGTGTATATGTTTGTGTGTGTGTGTGTGTGTGTGTGTGTGTGTTAATTTTTAAATTATTTTCTTACTATTAATTAAAATGAAAATGTTTCAGAAATTCAAACAAATAGAATGTGTGCTCATCTAATGAGACTGAGAAGAAAATGCACTTTCCACTACCTACTTTTACACAGTTGTCTGTCAGAGTTGGCATATCATTGATGGTCAGGTGCATAACTCCAGAGCAGCTACTTGCAATGTTCTTGAAGCCTTGGACTGAAATCTGAATTGCACAAAATAAAAATTTTAAGTGAAAATCAGAAGAGAACCTATTAGTATGGCCTCCAATAAAACCCCAAGATATTAATAACCAAAGGTATGTCATCATTTTGTTGCTATTTTAAAACTGAAACCATAAAAATATGGCATAAATAACAGAGGAAGAGAGGATCTAGTCTTGATATGTTCTTTATTATATAATTTTTTAAAGATTTTTTAGTTTTAGCTGTAGATGGACACTATATCTTTATTTTATTTTTTATGTGGTGCTGGGAATTGAACCCAGTGCCTTGCACATGCTAGGTGAGTGCTCCACCACTGAGCCACACCACTAACCCTTTATCATATAATGTTTTGATGAGGTGAAATTCACATAACAACTACTACTTAAACCGTTTAACTGTTCACAGTGTTGTACAACCACCTTCTGTATCTAGTTCCTAAATTTTTCATCAACCTAAAAGGAAACTGTAAGTAGTTGCCCCCCGCATATTGCCCTTTTCTCAGCCCTGGCATCACTGATCTGCATTCTGTCTCTATGGATTGACCATCTGTAAATATTTCATATAAATGGTATTATATAATATGTGTCCTTTTGTACCTGACTTCTTTTATTTATCATAATGATTTTGAGGCTTAACCACACTGGAGCATGTATGAGCACCTCATTCTTTTTATGGATTTATTACTTTTGCTAATAGTCTGACATATGGATATGTTACATTTTGTTTATCCATTTGTCTATTGATGAATATTTGGATGTTTCCATATTTTGGATATTTTGGACAGTTTTGCTATGTGTTTACATCTATTTGCTTGAATATCAGTTTTTAATTCTTTGGGGTATATACCTAGGAATAGAATTACTGAATTCTGTAATTCTAAGTTAACTTTTCAAGGGAACACAAAAATTCTTTCTTCTGTGACTATACCATTTTATATCCTTGTTTATATCCAGCAATCTAATTTCTACAATTGCAAATGGAAGGTTCCAATTTCTCCACATATTTACCAATACTTATTTTCCATTTATCTCAAGAATTTTCTAGAAGGTTTGAAGGGACACTTAACATTGTCATTTTAATTTACATATTCACAATGACTAATAATATTGAGCATCTTTTCATTTGTTTATTAGCTATCTGTATATATCTTCTTTGGGAAAATGTCTGTTTAGATCTTTTGCCTATTTTTAAATTGGACTTTTTTGTTATTGAAGTGCAAAAATTCTTTATATATTCTGGATACTATACCCTTATTGGATAAATTATTTGGAATTATTTTTTCCCATTCTGTAGATTGTTTTCTATTTTAAAAAATGATGTCTCTTATGGATAAAAATTTAATTTTGATGAGTCCAATTTATCTTTTTTTTTCCTTTTATTGTTCATGCTTCTGATGTCATATCTAAGAATTCACTGCCAAATCCAATGTCATTAAGATTTACTCCTAATGTTTTCTTCTAGGAGTTTTATCATTTCAGCTCTTATATTTAATTTCTATATTGGTGTGAGGTAGGGGTCCAACTTATACTTTTTTTTGGCATGTAGACAGTTGCCCAAGCACCAGTAGTTGAAGAGAATATTCTTTTTCCCATCAAATGGTCTTGACACCCTTGTCAAAAATCAATTGACCTTGGAGCTGGGATTGTGGTTCAGTGGTAGAGTGCTTACTAGCATGTGTAAGGCACTGGGTTCAATTCTCAGCACCACATAAAAATAAATAAATAAATAAATAAATAATAAAGGTATTGTGTCCATCTACAGTAAAAACATTTTTAAAACATCAATTGACCATAAATATATGGATTTCTAGATTCTCAATTTTATTCCATTGATCTGAACTTCTGTCTGCATATTGGTCTACATTCTATACATCTGTATATATGCTAGTACTATATTCTGTTGAAACTATAGCTTTATAGGATTGATTTATTTCTTTTTAAATATCATTATCTATGAAATATGGTCCAGAAGTGGTAGAAAGGGTTCAAAATTAAGACTAATCAAAAAATCAAACTATTTGCCTGTGATAAATTACTTTAAAATAACTTGTTTTCTTAGGCTCTATTTCCTGTAACAAATAGACATGACTGGAACATCAGATGGATGGGGTTCAGTTTAGTAATGAGAAACCAAAACTCCACCCAGAAGCAGATGAAAGGGGAATGCCCCTGAAGTGCCATCTTCACAAGAGCATGGCAGAAAAATGGGGTACAGAAGCTACAAAGGACCTCTTTGGACACTTTTGGAGAGCTCATGTATATCATCTCTCAACAAGCTTACTTCCCAGGTTCTGTCATCAAAGCCTCCACCTATTTGAAAACAACTAGTCAAAAGTTAGGGAACCAAGGGCCACATCTTCAGAATAACCAAAACTCATCTAAAATGTCACTTCCTCAGGAACTGTCCTTGAGCCTTAGATTAGAACAGGTTCTTGCCATACACGTAGGGTTAATTCCCCTCTGCCCCAATTCCCCGCAGGGTGTCCACATCATCAACTAAGTAGATAATCAAGTAATATCATTACATGAATAAATGGAAGAATGCACAAATGAATTCAGAGAAATCTGAATATATGGTATGTTCTGTTGCCCAAAAGACAACGCAAGCACATAATCAAAAGACCAAGGAAGTTCTTAAAACCAGAGATAAGCATGCAGACTTGAGTTGGAGAAGCTGCAACCAAGCTTTTGGGTGTGAGTATATTTCAGACAATTTTTCTAAAGAATCTTTCAGAAATTATGTTTCTAAAACCTGAAATATTTATTTATTCTGGCCCAAGAATTCATCTTTGACAAAATGATCCTAAGGAAATAGTTTCACCCTGAGATTTATGTACAAGGAAACAGTCATGCATGCCTTAAAGATAGGGATACATCCTGAGACATGTATCATTTAGATGATTTTGTCATTGTATGAATATCATAGCATGTTCTGACATAAAATAAGATTGCTATAACATCACTATGGGACAGATGTCTTATACTCAGTCCACGGTCAACCAAAATATCATTATGCAGTGCATGACTATATTTATCACAGAATTATATAATGGTGAAAAATTGCACCAAACTAAAATTATAGAAATTAGAAATGGGTTAACTGAGCTATAGAAATCCTTCTGATGGAGTGTAATACAGTTAATACAAATAACATTTTAATAGAATAACTGAGATCATGACTAGTTAAAAAAAAAAAAAAAGTTGGTTACATAAAGTCTTGCTACTCAAAATGTGGTCCAGAGACCACAGCATCAGCATTACCTGTGAGTTATTAGAAATGTGGAATGTCAGCTCACCACCTACTGACTTGGAAGCTGCACTTGAACAGGATCCCCAGGCAATTAATATGCACATTACAGTTTGAGAAGTACTAATCCAGAGAAAATAAGTAAGTAGAAAGAAGATATGTTAGTCAGGGTCTTCAGAGAAAGACAACCAACTAGGTGATATGTGGACAGATATAGGGAGAGATTTTAAGGAATCAGTTCATGTGATTATGAGGGCTGAAAAGTTTGAAATCTGTGCAACAGGCCAGAGGGCTAGAAATTCAGGAAGAAGTTAATGTTGTAGTAGTGAATCCAAAATTTGCAGACTGGAAAACTCAGACAGGCTTCTATGTTACAGTCAGCGCAGGACTGCTTGCTCCTGTGGAAACCTGAGTCTTTACTTGTAAGGAATAACTTACTGGGTGAAGTCTACCCATATTATGGAGCTTAGTCTACTTTACACAAGGTCTAATTGAAATGTTTATCAATCTGAAAAAAAATGAAAGCTTCACAGAAGCTTCTAGACTGGTATTTGACTAAATAACTGGATACAATTAGACTAGACAAATTGGCACACAAAATTAAACATCACAGAGAGAAATGCAGCATACCAGAATGTTAACAGTGATTATTTCTGAAGAGTGGTAAGTTCTGTTTTTTAAACTTTCTACAACAACCAGATACAATTGGAAAAAGTAACAGAAAAAGCGTCTTTTGGAAAGGGTAGTATGAAGAAGCCCTTGGGCAATTTTTGAATCATACACTATCACACACCTCTCTTTGTAGGGAAACACCAAGAATAAATGACCCATAACTGTTTCCCGTAATCTGTGAATCTTATTTTCCCCCAAAAGATGATCATACATTATTTTCTTAAATTCTTATTGTGTTGGACAACTATTAGGTGATGAATGAATGAAATTAAGGAATAAAATGAAGTCTGAGAAAGAGTATAAAATCTGACTACAGGCAAGACTTTTTTTTCTTCTTTTTGAGACTGGGTTTCACTAAATTGTCCAAACTGGCCTTGAACTTGTGATCCTTTTGCCTCAACCTCCAGAGTAGTATGCACAAGTAGGCATAGGAAAGACTGAAAATGATTCCAAGTGGAAGGGTAATGCACGAGCAGAGGAAAAGCCATAGGAGTACTGGCCTTGGATGAAGAGGCAAAAACACTCACATGATTAAGAGAAGTTCAGTAGTAAGGAGACAGGGAAAGCTAATGAAAGATCCCATAAAGCAAGAATGAGGGATTTTTGTATTACCATGAATTCTCGAGTAAATTTTCCATAAGTACTCCCAGGGAAAAGTTCAGGGGAAATGATTGAACACATAAAAACATGGAGAGCAGAGAAGGAGAGAAGAATGTCAGATTTGGACATTCTCACTCTGCCTGTTTGAATCTCACTCTGCCTGTTTCTCATTTGTAACAAAGTCAACTCAACTACTCCAACTCTTAGTTTCATGTTTGTAAAACAGATACAATATCTGTTAAGAGATTCTTGAGAAAACAAAGTAGACAATGTATGCAAAAGGCAATGTATACTTTGTATACAAACAAAGTAGGCAATGTATAATCAGTACAATATCAGTCCATGTAATATCAGATATCACTTTCCCTGTCATTGTTCTTCTGGGCAAAATCTGCTCCCACAGAAAAGTCAAAAATCAAGAACCAGGGGTAGAGGATCTTGAGAACTCATTGTAGTGCACTGCAAATATAAAGAAATGGTGTTCAGAGAAGCTATGTGATTAGAGAACAAATTCTAAATTCCCCCACAGTGTGTTCCCAGTGCTAAACAGAGTGAGTGTCTGATACAGAGTGGATAACATAAATGCTGAATAAAATGTCTTGAATCACACAGCAATGGCAGAGCCAAGGCAGGACTACCTCTTCTTATGACACATGACTCCATGAGAACTGTTGTTTTTGACACTTGTGAGTTCTACCACTTTATTTCAGATCCTAGTCCATTCCCTTTGCACTGGTATGTGAAATAATGGCTTCCACAAAACAAACAAACACACTTTTCCCTCTTAATGTCTTGGAAACATATTCATGACAAAATTTCTTGAATAAGGGGAAAAAATGATAGCAACAAGCAGCCACAGCTGGGTGATTCCTTGCATTGCGGCCAAAAACTTGGTGCTATCAACCAATAAGATTAGTTTCTAGAAAAGGGGGTGGAAGGAACCTCTGAGAAGAGATTTTTAGCTTTGTCCTGGCATGATGTGCTTAGTTTCCCACAGAGTTTATATTAGAATATCCAAAAAGATGTTTGGCTAATATTTTATGACTCAAATATTCCTGCCAGAATCTTTTCAGTCAAGCAATTAGTTGTGCTTTCTCTTCACTGAAATAATGAGGATAAAATCTGAAATTAAAATTTTCTTTTTAAAGGAAAAAAGCAAAATATTTTACCACTTTAAAATTCCAATCCTCATCCCAGTTGATATCTGTGCATCTTCTGTGTAGGATTCTTTCTTACACTACAAGGGATCTGATCTCCCTGTTTAGTTGAGAAGTGACTATGGCTTCCATTTTGACACCAACTGAAGCCCTGCCACCCTGCCCTTTCTGATTAAGCCCTCACTGGTTGGGAAGTGGGAGAAACTATCTTTACTGGTGGTATTTCAATCTCTAGGCCGACCAAACAGCTACTACTCCTAATGGGGGCATAAGAGCTTTGGTGATTCCAGGAAAATTCCCTCCAGCAGCCTCTGGGTGAATCTCAAACCATCAGCACAAGGAGACAGAGTTGTCTGTGAAGGAAATGAGTTTTGTGTGAACCCCATGAAATGAAGACCAAATTACTGAGCACCAAGGACCAGCTCACATATCTCTTTACCACTCAAAGGTGGCAAGAAGGGGGAAAGGATTTGCCACATGGATGATAACATTTCACCAACCTTCTGCTTTTCACTCCTGTTTGCAAACAATGTCTCTGAATCACTCAGCTTGGCAACACTGAAAAGATATATATACTGGGCCAGACCCTCTGCGACAGCAAGAAATATCCATCTTAGGGAGACATGGCCCAAGCTGTGTTCCTGTACCATTTCCAGCTGTTTCTCTCATTCTAAAAGCACTGAATCCAATGACTAATGGGTAATGTAATGACTTTAGTCATATCCATATATCCTTCATGACCTCTTTGTGACCTTGAAGGAGCCTGGCTTAGCAAATAGAAAGAATTACTGGAAAGAAAAGAAAAGCTTTCCTTCAAAACACTATGGAACATTCTGTTTAATTGCATTCAAATGTACCACAAGCATCTTCAATAGTAATACTTCCCATACTGTCTGTGCTAAAGAGTGCTTGACAGGCTCTCAAATATTAGAAGTCCTGGTGATTGTCTTCTTGAGGTCCTGCCAACTCTCTTTGAACAATCCTATAGTTTCTAGGTCTATATATTTCTCCTCACTGCTCTTATTTCTACAGTCTAAAATTATATCTGTTCACTAATGCCTTTCTACTAGGTAGCCCTCCCTCACCAACTCAGGAAGGATGATATGATAGTATGATAGACATCTATGCATGCACATGTTCAGTATCGCTGTGAGGGAACATGGACAGCATCATATAGTACACACAGTGCCTGATGCAGAGGATGGTGCAATAATGGTTTGCAAAAAAACCAAGTGGTTGTTGAACGAATTGTTTGTAGAATGTAAATTAGAATTAGTAGTTCCAAAGGAGGTGGTGGTCAATACAGCCAGTTGTTAAAAACTGCTATATTTATCTAAAAACATCAGACAATCAAATGTGGAAAAAAGTTTCATTTTCTGATGTGAGTGAGGAACTAGAACACAACATGAGTGAAGCCTGCAGATGCCAGGAAGGCAAGTGTGCTGGCCAACTCTTGTGTGCATTCACTGCACAATGACTCAGAGCTGCGATCTGCCAGAGGCAGGCTGGCCCATCCTGAACTTTTGTCATTCTTGTCTAGGACACAGTATCTTGTTCTTTTCCTCAGTCAGTGGCCAAATGGCTCACAACTTCCCCTGTATAATAATGAAGCTTCATTTCTTTAAAAATTGAATCACAACCATCATACTTCCTTCTTGCAACAGTGGTCCATAGAGCTACTTGGTTTGCCTAGATTGACAGGCTAGATGCTGATTTTAAAGCTACACATGCTTCACCCAGGTCCAAATACTAAAATAGAGTTTTGAGAACAGTTCATGAAATTCTGTGCATAAGTCACTTCCCAAGATAGGGAGCAGAGAAGAAATTTAAGGAAGTATGGTTTTCAAAAAACATGAAAAAAATTTTCAAACCTTTTCTTTAGGAGTGGGAAACATGATCTTACTCCTCTGAGACTCATCATTTTGTCATCTGATTCTTCAAGATCTAAAATCGTTGCCAGATGTTTCAATTTTGCTACCTAATATAATAAAAACCCTTATACATCTTGACTACGAAGAGATTATATTAAGCTGGGGATGTTAAACAATAGGTGTTTATTTTTTATTTTTATTTTTAACTTGAATTTTATTGGTTCTTTTTAGTTACACATATATTAGGATTCATTTTGACATAATCATAGGAGCATGGAATACAATTTGCTCTATATGCTATTACAGTTTTTTCAAATTAGTGTCTTATGGATACACATGATGGCGATATTCAGCATAGTTATGTTCAAACTAATAATTATAAGAGCCATTTAAATTCACGTATCTTATTTACAAGAGAGATCAAAAAGTTTCCATAAATGCTATAATTTTTTCAACACAAGTTGAAGTGGGGTCCAGAAAGGACTATGTTAAAGCATCCCTTTTCCAGGGAAAATGAGGTAAAAGAACTGAGCCAAAACAGCAGAAATGGCACTGTGATTTTTCTGACTGATTTTCCACTAGAACTCCTTATTAAAATGATACTTAAGAGCACAAAATATTTTTCAAATCCAAAATGAATAAATTTTTTCATGATGTACAATGTAGTACTTTACAGTTAAACAAATGATAGAAGAGTGGTTAAGAGTCTGGGCTTCAGTATTAGATGGACGGAAGTTCTAACCTTGGCTAGACATTTTCTATGTGATCTTAGGCAAGTTACTCCCCTATTTTATCATCAGTTTCAATGGTGTGTGGAAGTATCTCACACCACTTGTGAGCACAAGTTAAATTTAAGTGTTAAGATTTTTTGATTGTTTAATTTTCAGGAACTCCATAAGCTGGCTGGAAATATAGCCATTAAAAAAATTAAATCATAGAAACTTGAAATTAGGTGAATTGTATTAAAAACAGAGGTAATGCATACTTCAACTCATCACTTCTTAATTATTTTGCCACATTATCATTATTTATGCTCTTAAGGATATTTATGTCTATTGTATCTCCATACTAAAAATATTATGTAATCATATGCTTCTGTACAGCTCCCACCAACTCCCTGAACTCTAGTTGGTGACTTCAATAGGCCATGATGAGAGTGTTTACACTATTGATTCAACAAATATTAATATTCTGTCCTTTATTATTCCCTAGAATGTAGGAAAATGAAATCAGTCAAATATAAGTACATTATGACTTTGAATTTAACTGTTATCAATTCATTTTGATACATAATCTGCTCATTCACAATTAGTTTAGCTGGTCAGAAAACTTTTCTTGTTCCATACAATTAACCTTTATTGATAAACTCCCAAATCTATAGCTCTACTCCCAGCTCTATTCCAGGGACCAGACTTTACTTTCAAGTAATTCTTGTCCTTTACATCCAGATGTATCACAAGAACTTCAAATTCAGCCTTTCTAAATAAAATTCATTATTCTTTTCTCCCAATCTTGCTCCTTCTGTGGTTACCTTGGTTGGTCACCACATAGAAACCAAAATCCTGAAGTTGAAAAAAAGGCTCAGAGATTATCTAGCCCAGTCTAGTCATGCTGCAGATGAGGGAATTGAGGCAGATAGAAACAAGTAACTGCCCAAGGTCACACAACTGGTTGGGGGCATAGTAGGATGACCAGATTCCAGGTCTCCTGAATTCCGTTTGGGGTCCTTTCACCATCCCACTGCTTCTGATGCATCAAAAGAAAGAAAAAGAGAGAGGAGGAGGGAGGAAGAGAGGAGGGACAGAGAGAGAGAAAGAAAGGGAAACCCCTTCCTAGTCCAGCTTTGCTTACGTGATCCGTTCAATTTGGCTAGTAGACTTGTCCCTGGACATGCCTGCGTGGCTTCCTCCCACCTCTACCACAAACCCCAGGGGTGAACAAATAAGATCTTCCATGAGCTCTGCCTCTATGAAAGGAAAGATTGGAATTCACGTATCCTTGAAAGAACTGAAACGACCTTGGAATCTTTCAGTTTGCACAGTCTCCCTTTAAGTTTTATGGGTCCCAGAGAGATTTAACAGTGTAACTGATAAACTATTACACCTGCCTCTGATTATTACAATCATTTGAACATTTCTGGAATGCAGTCTGTTTTCATTTTTATTTATTTGTGTGTAGCAACTGAAATATGATTGATGAAAAATACTTTCACTTTGTATTCCATAGTTTCCTAGGATCTTTTCTTTGTCAAGTTTGAAGAAATGTCATACTCAACCCTTTACAAGAAGAAATCATCACATCTTGCTCCAGAATAGGTGATCAACTCCCCAGCTACCACACAGCCCCCCCCCCCCCCCGCCACAGTTCCATCTAAAGCACCTGACTAGCCATGCCCTGAAATTCTCTGCAGCCTCATTCACTCATTGATTCATCAAACACTGATCACAGTCCTACCATGTCATGATTAGTATTATGTATTAAGGATACAGATATGCAGATAAACAAGGTATCATTCCTGCCAGCAAGACACTCACACTGGGAAGGGCAGCAGACCACGGAATACATAGAGACTGCTTATGAAAGCTCCAATGGTCAAAGGATGCACAGATCATAATCCAGATGGGAGGGTTGAGAAAGGGCTTCCTAGAAAAGGTTATGATTGAGCAGTCTCAAAAGGTAAGTCCAAGTTAACCTGGTGAATAGGAGAGGGGGATGGTATGGAAATGCCTAGGCAGAGGCAAAAGAACCTAGTGAAACAGGCTGGAAATGAAGCAAAAGGGGGGCTCAGAGGCAGAAATCCTATAGAAAACTCTCCTACTGTCCTTTTAATTATTCAGAAGCTGCACATGCAAATCTGAACATTGGTCCAAATTCCCTACTCTTCATCTGACTCCTTCTCCCACTCCACATTCAGAATTGTAGCTTTCTGAGCATTTGGGTTTCAGTCTGAGCTTGGCTTGACACAGCCATCCTTCCCAGCATGTCTGTGGTTATTCCACGCCCAGCTTCCTGCACTGTGCCATAACCCTCTGTTATGCACAGTTGAAGTTACACAAATCTGTAGGGAAAGTAGCTACTCCAAGTAAATGTCAACAGGAGACTCCTTGTAGTTACACAAACAGAGCAGAGGTTAGCAGGGAACAAGAATCAGGAATCACTGCCCTCCCAACTGGCGCTTTCTCACGTACAATAGAATAGCTTTGTCCTCTCCAAGAAAACTCTTAATTCTATCCACATTTTCCATTTGGGGATTTTGACAGAAACATGAACTTATTTTAGAAAGCTCTGAAATAAACTAATGTGGATCTCTTTGGAGCATTTTAGCTGTGCCTTTTAATCCATTTATTCAGTCATTATGGGAACAGTTGAGGAAAGACTTAGAGGAAGTTAAGCATACAGATATCTTCAGAAAGAGCATTCCATGCAGGGACAGTAGCCAGTATAAAACCCCTAAGGTGGGAATTTACTCTTTTTTTTTAAAGAACAGCAAGACAACCAATGAGGCTGGAACAAAATTGGCAAGAGGAGAGTCAGAGAAATGATGTCAGAGAGGCAACTGGAGGACAGGGCAGATTACATGGGGCCCTCTAAGTCCTTCCAAGGCCTTATTTTTATTGAGTCAACAGGAAGCCTTGCCAGGTATTTGAGCAGAGGAAGGACATTGACTTGAGTTTCAAAATGATAACGCTACATACTGCGATGAAAGCACACTTGTACAGGGCAGGGGTGAAAGCAGGGTGACCAGCTAGGAGGATCCCACAGTAACCAGGAAAGAGATGGTGGCCACCTGGACTGGGATGGTGGCTGTGGAGATGCTGAAGGGTGGTCAGATCTTGGATGGATTCTAACAGAATGGATGTGGAAGGAAGGGAATTGGGGGCAGGGGGAATGAGTGAAGGGTGACATTTTAGTTTGATAGGTCTGCTATAACAAAATAACAAACTTGAGGGTTAAACAACAGAAATTCATTCTCTCATAGTTTTGGAGGCTTGAGATTTGAGACCAAGGTGTCCACAGATTTGACTGCTTCTGAGAACTCTGAGGAAAGGATTTGTTCCTAGGCCTCTCTCCTTCTTGGTAACTGTCTTCATGTTCACAGTGTTCTCACTGTATGCTTGAGTCCCTGTTCAAACTTACATTTTTTATAAGGATACCTAATCACATTGGATTAGGGCCACACTTAATGACTTCATCCTAACTATTTATGTCTGTGGTGACCTGTGTTTGAGATACTGGTGGCTAGGATATCAACATATAAATTTGGGGGGGGGGCACACAATTCAATATATAACAGATGACACCAAGATTTTTGGCCTAAGCAATTCTAAAGATGCAGCTTCTAGTAAGTAAAATGAGAAAGGCTGTGGTCTAGCAAGGAGTTATTTTTTAGGCCAATTTTTTTAAAGGTATGATTCCAAAATTTGAGAAAGAAGTCTGGGTTGGAGATACATTTCATATATATGAGATTACATAGTTATATAATAAACTATATACATAAATACTCATATACTTGTATACAAATATATGTGTAGATATGCATGTGGGAATAAATATGTATACAAGTATATAGATGTACATGTATGTATGTGATTTATATGTGCACATGTGTGATAAAAAGCTACAAGACAGGATGAGATCCTCAAGGAAGCAGGTGTTGCCTGAGAAGGAAAGTCAACCAAGGACTGAAACCTGGGGCTATGATTCTGAGGTTGGGAAGAAGAGGAGGTGACTTAACCAAGTACTTTCAGTAAGAAGTAAGAAACAAGATATATAGCACAACATAATTTATGAGAATTAAAATGCTAACACAGAGAAATACAATATAAGAGTATTAGAATACCCAGAGATTGGAGGAAATACATAAAACAGATTAGAGGAGTGGCTTGGGTAGGTGGGGTGGGGAAGAAGGGAATAATAAAGCAATAGTAGACCCTGCACAGACAGATGATAAAAGTTGCCTAAACTGAGAAGTAATAGCAAATCTGCTCTTGGTACCTAAATCCAAAATGAACAAAATAAGTTCAATATGAAATAAAATAGAGATCCCCAGTTACACTTCTTCTCTTGAGTATTTTTTTTCTCCACTGCAACACTGCAGAGGAATCACAGAATTTTTGGGATTTAACCCAGGGGTACTTTAGTACTGAGTACATCTCCAGTCCTTTTTATTTTTTTATTTTAGACACACTGAGTTGTTTAGTGTCTCACTAAGTTGTTGAGGCTGGCTTCAAACTTGCAATCTTCCTGCCTCAACCTCTTGAGTCACTGGGATTACAGGTATGTGCCACTATGCACAGTAAAATACAAAAATTTTAAACTTCTCAATTTCGTTTATTGAAAATAGTCACCAGTAGGAGTTCCTTACTGGGTTCTGACAGTCTGATAAGAATATTTGAAAAGGGAAATTTAATGAAACCTACTTACTGTGGAAGAGAATTTAAGATGAATAAATACTTATTGCTAATTTCTGAGAAGGAAAGAGTGCTTAGCACGGAAACCCATGCCAGCTTTGAAAATTGATCTCCTACCCCTCTTACAAAATGCTTTTATAATAGTGTTACTGTGAAAATAAATGACAAGGATAAATATAGGGAGTAAGCATGGGGAGCTGCAGCATCAGCTTCCCTGCAGAAACCATATCTCTATTATTTTCTAAATCATGAAACTGTCACTAGGATTGGTACAACCACTTTGGAAAACTAACAATATCAACTAAAGCTAAGCATACACATACCATTCACTCATTTGATGTCTCTGTACACCCCCAGCGAAAATATGGGATGTGCTCACCAAAACACATGTACATGAATGTTCCAGTACTTTGTGCACTTTTCTGTATATATGTTATATTTTGGCAAAACTTAGTATAGCAAAACGTACTAAAAAATTCATTAGAGAAGTTCCTTTGTTTACTGGGTCTTGACTCTCAGTGCCAGTAAAACAGAAAGCAGATGTAATCAAGTCTGTTGGGTGATAAGGATTGCTTTGTGGCCAGTCATACACATGTTCAGAGCAACGAGTTCATTTAGGTCACAGAATGTGAGTATGTGATGAGCCATGAGAAACCTTCATGACTTTCTCTCTTGAACTTTAGTTTTATTCTTGAACAAGGCTCTCCATAAAGCCCAACCAGAAATATTTTTTTAACACCAACTGAAAGCCAAATAAGAGTGAAAGCCTGCCAGAGTTGTACCAGTTTGTTCTAGTTGCAGTAATGGGAACCCAACATAAACTAGTCTAAGTAGAAGAGGAAAAAGGAGCCCCCAACCAAAAGGTCAGTTAAACAACCTTTTACCTCTCCTTCTCAAACACATCATCTCCCCCTCAAAGACTGGCTTCTTTGTGATGGTTTCATTCTCTTCTGCTGCAGACAAATTTCTCTCATGTTGCTGAGGAAGAGAATCACAAAGTAGCTTCAACTTACATGCTCCAGGCTCTGTAACCTCAGGAGCACAGAATCAATTACCCCAATTTTAAGTACCTGGAAAATTCTATGGCTCTAGGGTCACATAATCTCCCAAGTCAAATTCCAGCCATTGGGGATACAATTTATGATCAGCTAGCCTGGACCAAATGAGTAGTAGCCAGGAAAAAAAATACATATACCAGAAATCTAATAAGAGTAGCTAAGGTGACTGAGTACTTAGTATGTCACTGTTCTAAGCATCTTAACTATATCAAATCATTCCACTACCATAATACATTGATGAGGTAGGTATTAGTATTTTCCCATTTATAGATCAAGGAAACAGTTACAGAGTGGGATATACTGCACCATTCCCAGAAGTAATAAATGGCAAGTTTAGGATTAACATGCAGGCACCCCAGAACCTGTGCTCTGGAATACCCTGATGTGCTTCTCAGAGGTGCTATGAATAACAGCCTCCCAGAACCATTTGGGATGGGAGAG
>JAJEJO010003699.1:326999-412472 GCA_020662805.1 Glaucomys volans
ACCCTAAATCAAAGGATGATGTGAGAAGGAAATTTATCATCTCAAACAATGACCATTAGTTTCACTTATTGAACTAAACATGAAGTTAAGTATCCAATAATACCGGTGCCTAATAGAAGAAAAAATAGGCCCAAATCATCCTGTCAGCCTAGGACCCACTTCCTTAACAAGACTCCTAAAACACAATAAATAAAATCAAAAATCAATAAATGGGATGGAATCAAACTAAAAAAGCTTCTTCTCAGGAATGGAAACAACGTGAAGAGAGAGCCTACGCAGTGGAAGAAAATCTTTATCACACGCACATCAGATACAGCACTAATCTCCAGGATATATAAAGAACTCAAAAACTTAACACCAAGGCACAGGCCCATCGGCACCATGAGGCCCAGCGTCTCCAGCACCAAGCACAGGTCTGCGCCCCTGTTCTCAGTCTAGTGCCCAGGCCCACACCCTGGCCTGCAGTCTAGCACCTGCACTACAACTGTCCATCTATCAACACTGGACCCAGTGTTGCCTTTGCCCACAAGCATTGATTATTCCCAACCTGGAGGTAGTGGGACAGCATCCTTCTTGGGTCACAACATTATCAAGCACCTCTCAGGCAACAGGCTATTAAAAAATAGGAGGTTTGAACAGTACAGTATAATTTTTTTGCAGAACTTTTTTAATTAGTTGTAGTATTACAATTATTCCTATTATACCTATAATATTCCTACTTTTTTCTTTTATTAATATTCTTATCACTCTATCTTCCTCTTATATATCCATTCCTTAGAGACTTTCTTCCTTTTCTCAAGCTAACAACCTATTTCTTTCAATTCCGCTTTCACTATTCTTATGAAATAGTATCTCCATAGACTCACTTCTTTTCTCATTAATGTTATGTCCTACACTCCTCCTCATTGTCTTTGTCCACCATTAGAAATAGCAGTCCTTATTGTAAATTTATTGGTTATGCTGTAGATAATTTGAATTCATCTCTGTTTATTAAGACAACACAGTTAACATCTCAATAGGGACTATTTGGATTAAGGACACATATTATTTATATGGTGTGCTGCTAATATTGATTTCTCACTTCAAGGTGAGGTATTGGAAATTGGCAGGGACACTATAAGCCTTTAAGGGGAAACTGCAATACCTAGGATGTGCACTGCTAGAGGGGAAGATACAGGCACAACATGAGAAAACAAGGGAAGAAAGGGTCCCAAAAAACCTAGATGCTATATCAAAAGAACCCAATGACAACATGGCAGAAGAAATGTCAGAAAGGGAATTCAGAATGTACATAATTAAAATGATCTGAGAAGCAAACAATGAGATAAGAGAGCAAATGCAGACAATGAATGATTGCACCAATAAATAGCTAAAAGAGCAAGTGCAGCTGGGCGTGGTAGTGCATGCCTGTAATCCAAGAGACTTGGGAGGCTGAGTCAGGAGGATCGCGAGTTCAAAACCAGCCTCAGCAACTTAGCAAGACCCTAAGCAACTCAGTGAGACCCTGTCTCTAAATACAATGCAAAATAGGGCTGGGGATGTGGCTCAGTGGCCAAGTGTCCCTGAGTTCAATCCCTGGTTCCAAAAAACAAAAAACAAAAAACAAAAAGCAAGTGCAGGAAGCAAAATATCACTTCAATAAAGAGATAGAGATTCTGAAAAACAACCAAATAGAAATTCTTGAAATGAAGGAAACAATAAACCAAATTAAAAACTCAATAGAAAGCATAAGCAATAGGCTAGATCACTTGGAAGACAGAACCTCAGATAATGAAGACAAAATATTTATTCTTGAAAACAAGGTCAACCAAACAGAAGATGGTAAGAAATCATGAACAGAACCTCCAAGAATTATGGGACATCATGAAAAGACCAAATTTAAGAATTGCTGGGATTGAGGAAGGTACAGAGATACACACCAAAGGAATGAATAATCTGTTTAATGAAATAATACCAGAAAATTTTCCAAACCTGAAGAATGAAATGGAAATTCAACTACAGAAGGCTTACAGAACACCAAATGCTCAAAATTATAGCAGATCCACACCAAGACACCTTATAATGAAAATATCTAACATACTAAATAAAGATAGAATTTTAAAGGCTGTGAGAGAAAAGCATCAGATTACATACAGGGGGAAATCAATATGGATATCAGCAGTTTTCTCAGCCCAGACCCTAAAAGCAAGAAGGGCCTGGAACAACATATTTCAAGCACTGAAAGAAAATGGATGCCAACCAAGAATCTTATTCCTGACAAAACTTACCTTCAGATTTGATGATGAAATAAAATCCTTCCATGATAAACACAAGCTAATAGAATTCACAAATAGAAAGCCTGCACTAGAGAACATTCTCAGCAAAATATTCCAAGAGGAAGAAATGAAAAACAACAATGTAAGTCAGCAAAGGGAGGAATTACCCTAAAAGAATGGCCAATTAAAGGAGAAACCAAATCAAGTTAAAAGCCAAAAATAAGCCAAAATGACTGGGAATACCAGTCATATCTCAATAATAACCCTGAATATCAATGGCCTAAACTTATCAATCAAAAGACATAGACTGGCAGATTGGATTAAAAAGAAAGACCCAACAATATGCTGCCCTCAAGAGACTCATCTCATAGAAAAAGATGCCCACAGAATAAAGGTGAAAGGTTGGGAAAAAACATACCTTGCACATGGACTCAGTAAAAAAGTCAGGGTTTCCTTCCTCATTTCAGATAAAGCACACTTCAAGCCAAAGTTAGAAGGGATAAAGAAGGACATTTCATACTGCTTAAGGGAAGCATAAATCAGCAAGACATAACAATCATAAAGATTTATGCCCCAAACAACGGTGCATCCATGTACATCAAACAAATCCTTCTCAATTCCAGGAACCAAATAGACAAAAGCACAATAATACTAGGTGACTTTAATACACCTCTCTCACCATTGGACAGATATTACCAACAACAATTGACAAAGAAACCCCAGAACTCAATAACATAATCGCTAATGTAGACTTAACAGACATATATATAGAATATTCCATCCATCAATAAGCAAATACACTTTGTTCTCAGCAGTTCTGGATCCTTCTCTAATATAGATCATATGTTATGCCACAAAACTACTCTTAGCAAATACAAAAAGATAGAGATACTACCTTGCATTCTATCAGATCATAATGGAATGAAATTATAAATCAATAATAAAATACAAAACAGAAACTACTCCAACACCTGGAGATTAAATAATACACTATTGAATGATGCCTGGATAACAGAAGATATTGGGGATAAATAAAAAAATTCTTAGAGGTAAACAAGAACAATGACACAACATATGACACAACATATCAAAATCTCTGGGACACTATGAAAGCAATACTGAGAGGAAAATTCATTGCATGGAGCACATTCAATAAAAGAATGAAAGGTCAACATATAAATGACCTCATATTACAGCTCAAAGCCTTAGAGAAAGAACAGATTAACACCAAAAGTACTAGAAGACAGGATATAATTAAAATCAGAGAAGAAATCAATGAAATTGAAACAAAAGAAACAATTCAAAAAATTGACAAAACAAAAAGTTGATTCTTTGAAAAACTAAACAAAATTGGATAAAAAGTTAGCCACAATAACAAAGAGAAGGGGAGAGAAAAGTCAAATCACTAAAATTTGTGATGAAAAAGGAACTAGCACAACAGACACTATTGAAATACAAAACATAATTAGAAACTATTTTGAAAATCTATACTCCAACAAAGTAGAAAATCTCAAAGACATCAACAGGTTTCTAGAGACATATGATCCACCCAAACTGAATCTGGAGGACATACACAATTTAAATAGATCAATTTCAAGCAATGAAATAGAAGTCATCAAAAGCCTACCTACCAAGAAAAGTCCAGGACCAAATGGATTGTCAGCTGAGTTCTACAAGACCTTCAATGAAGAGCTCATTCCAATCCTCCTCAAAGTATTCCATGAAATAGAAGAGGAGGGAACCCTTCCAAACTCATTCTAGGAAGCTAATATCACCCTGATACCAAAATCGGACAAAGACACATGGAGGAAAGAAAATTTCAGACCAATATCCCTAATGAACATAGATGCAAAAATTCTTAACAAAATTTTAGCAAATCGCATACAAAAACATATTAAAATGATAGTGTATAATCATCAAGTGGGTTTCATCCCAGGGATGCAAGGTTGGTTCAACATCTGAAAATCTATAAATGTAATTCACCACATCAACAGACTTAAAGTTGAGAATTGCATGATTATTTCAATAGCATTTGAAAAATTTTGAGCATTTGAGAAAATTCAGCACTCCTTCATGCTCAAAACACTAAGAAAAAATAGGGATAGTAGTAACATACCTCAAAATTGTAAAGGCTATCTATGTTAAGCCCATTATTCTAACTGGAGAAAAACTGAAAGTATTCCTTCTAAAAACTGGAACAAAGCAGGGATGTCCTCTTTCACCACTTCTATTCAACATCATCATTGAAATTCTAGCCAGAGCAATTAGGCAGACCAAAGAAATTAACAGGATATGAATAGGAAAAGAAGAACTCAAACTATCACTATTTGCAGATGATATGATTCTATATTTAGAGGAGCTGAAAAATTTCACCAGAAAACTTATAGAACTCATAAATGAATTCAGTAATGTAGCAGGATATAAAATCAACACTCATATATCTAATGCATTCTTATTCATAAATGATGAATCCTCTGAAAGAGAAATTAGGAAAACTACCCCATTCACAATAGCCTCAAAAAAAAAGAACCTGGGAGACAATTTAACAAAAGAGGTGAAAGACCTCTACAATGAGAACTACAGAACACTGAAGAAGGAAATTAAAGAAAACCTTAGAAGATGGAAAGATCTCCCATGTTCTTGCATAGGCAGAATAAAATTAAATATTATCAAAATGGCCATACTACCCAAAGCGCTATACAAAGTCAATGCAATTCAACTGAAATCCCAATGATATATCTCATAGAAATATAGCAAGCAATGATGAAATTTATTTGGAAGAATAAGAGACCCAGAATAGCTAAAGCAATTCTTAGCACAAGGAGCAAAGCAGGGGGTATCACAATACCAGACCTTAAACTATACTACAGAGCAATAGTAACAAAAACAGCATGGTATTGGCATCAAAATAGGGAGGTAGGCCAATGGTACATAATAGAGGACACAGAGACAAACACACATAAATACAGTTATCTCATACTTGACAAAGGTGCCAAAAATATACGATGGAGAAAAGATAGCCTCTTCAACAAATGGTGCTGAGAAAACTGGAAATCCATATGTAGCAAAATGAAACTAAATCCCTATCTCTCACCCTGTACAAAACTCAACTCAAAATGGATCAAGGACCTAGGAATTAGACCAGAGACCCTGCACCTAAAAGAAGAAAAAGTAGGTCCAAATATTCAGCATATCGGCTTAGGACCAGACTTCCTTAAAATGACTCCCAAAGTACAAGAAATAAAAGCAGGAATCAACAACTGGGATAGATTCAAACTAAAAAGCTTTTTCTCAGCAAAGGAAACAATCAACAATGTGAAAAGAGAACCTACAGAGTGAGAGAAAATCTTTGCCACACAAACTTCAGATAAAGCAATAATATCTAAGCTACATAAAGAGCTCAAAAAACTTTATAGCAAGAATACAAATAATCCAATCAATAAATGGGTTAAGGAAATAGGCAGACACTTCATAGAAGAAGATCTGCAAGCAATCAATAGGTACATGAAAAAATGTTCAACATCTCTAGTAATAAGAGAAATGCAAATCAAAACTACCCCAAGATTTCATCTCACCCCAATTAGAAAGGCTATTATCAAGAATACAAGCAACAATAAGTGTTGGTGAGGATGTGGGGGAAAAGGTACACTCATACATTGCTGGTGGGGTTGCAAGTTGGTGCAGCCACTCTGGAAAGCAGTAGGGAGATTCCTTAGAAAACTTAGAATGGAACCACCATTTGACCAGCTATCCCACTCCTTGGTCTATATTCAAAGGACTTAAAATCAGCATACTACAGTGATGCAGCCACATCAATGTTTATAGCAGCTCAATTCATAATAGCTAGAATGTGGAACTAACCTAGATACCCTTCAGTAGATGAATGGATAAAGAAACTGTGGTATATATACACAATGGAATATTATTCAGCCATAAAGAGTAATAAATTTATGAC
Organism: Glaucomys volans; assembly: GCA_020662805.1. NCBI lineage: Eukaryota > Metazoa > Chordata > Mammalia > Rodentia > Sciuridae > Glaucomys > Glaucomys volans. Next base: position 333,210 of record JAJEJO010003699.1, read on the forward strand.
ATTTGCAGGTAAATGGATGGAGTTGGAGAATATCGTGCCAAGTGAAATAAGCCAATCCCAAAAGAACAAAGGCTGAATGATTTCTCTGATAAGTGGTTGATGATACATAACTGGGGTGGGGGGAGGTAAGGGAAGAATGGAAGAAGGATGGATTGTGTAGAATGAAATGAGGGGTGGGGAGGGGTGGGAAGGAAAGATAATAGAATGAGACAAACATCATTACCCTATGTACATGTATGAATATGCAAATGGTATGATTCTACTTCATGTACAACCAGAAAAACAATAATTGTACTCCATTTGTGTACAATGAATCAAAATAAAAAAAAAAATACTCAACACCAAAACAACAAATAACCCAATCAATAAATGGGCAAAGGAACTGAATAGGCACTTCACAGAAGATGATATACAACCTATCAACAAATATATGAAAAAATGTTCAACATCTCTAGTAATTAGAGAAAAGCAAATCAAAACTACTCGAAGATTTCATCTCGCTCCGGTCAGAATGGCAATTATCAAGAATATAAGTAACAATATGTGTTGGCAAGGATGTGAAGGAAAAGGTACACTCATATATTGCTGGTGGGACTGCAAATTGGTATAACCACTCTGGAAAGCAGTATGGAGATTCCTCAGAAAACTTAGAATGGAACCACCATTTGACCCAGTTATCCCACTCTTGGGTCTATACCCAAAAGACTTAAAATAAGCATACTACAGCGATGCTGCCACATCAATGTTTATACCAGCTCAACCCACAATAACTGAACTGTGGAACCAACATAAATGCTCTTCAACAGATGAATGAATAAAGGAACTATGGTATATATACACAACAGAATATTACTCAGCCTTAAAGGAGAATAAATTATGGCATTTACAGGTAAATGGATGGAGTTGGAGAATATCACGCTAAGCAAAATAAGCCAATCCCAAAAAACCAAAGGCCAAATGTTTTCTCTGATATGTGGATGCTGATCCATAAGGTGGGGTGTGGCAAGGGAAGAATGGAGGAACTTGGATTGGGCAGAGGGGACTGAGGGAAGGGGGCATGGGAGTGGGAAAGTTGGTAGAATGAGATGGACATCATTAACCCCAGGTACAGGTATGAGTGCACGAATGGTATGACTCTACATCATGTACACCAGAGAAATGAACAGTTGTGTTCCATTCATGTACAATGAATTGAAATGCATTCTGCTGTCATGTGTAACTAATTAGAACAACAACAAAAAGTCATTATGTCTTCAAATGGTCTTCCCAAGTTGTGCTTGAATATGTTATTAAAACGTTTTTGGCATAAGCTAATATTTTATAACTTTGAGGGAATGGTAAATATAAAAGAAAATGAATTAAATTTGTTCAACTGATTTATTTCTTCTCAAAATCAGAAATTTTTTATACAATTGATCTTATTTTCCTTCTTCTTCTGAAAAATACTACAAAGAAAATTTTGTACTCCATCCCTGAAAGAAAAAACAATTCAAAATGACAAGTGTAAGAGTATAAATTTGACAGGATTAATGAAAGAGCTCACCAGAGAGCCCTTCCCCTGCTTTGGGGTGAAGTGCAGGGGGAGAGTCTGGGGAGGAGAAGAAAGTGTGAGAGGCCCAACTCAACTTCATGAAGGAAGAGAGAAGGCAGGTAGATGCGCAAGTGCTGGCATTCGTTAGAAAATCAATCACATTGCTTAATGTGCCTGGAGTGTTTATAATTCCCAGAGTGAAGAATATTTCTAAAACATGTAATCGATTTTCACTTTTCATTGTAGCTCTCCATCATCTATTGTTTTTTCCAACAAGTCTGGTTAAAATTCTTTCACAATATTGTATAAGTTTTTCCTTTTTCAGGGCAGCGTGACTATATTAAAGTTTCATCCTTGGCATGTTTTATGTTAATTCAGAGCTCATAAAGGACAGGGATGCTGTTTCACCCATCACCGTGCCCAGCATACAGCAGGCACTCAACGAACACCAGCCAAAAGCATTTAGGTGTAAGCTCCTCTTCAAGTCATTTTTCTTATTAGGTCCTTTCTTCTTGGCTAGCTATATTAACACATGACTTCGTAGTGCAAAACTCCGAACTTAGAAAGTAGATTTCAGTTTCCAGGACAGAACTTCTAACTTAGAGGGGAAAGCCTTAAAAATCTGCAAATCATCAAATTCCTTCTTTGAACTAGGAATTGGGGAGGTGGATGCCCAAGCCTGTTCACAGGACTTTAGAAGTTCCTCAGCAGCAGTAACATGCAAGCTTCACAGGTTCTTTGTGAAACAACAGCAGTAGCTGTTACTAAGATCTGTGTGGTTTTTAACAGGCCCATTTCTAATTTCTAGTGTGTCTAAAGGGACTCGCAAGGCTCAATTCCCAGTGCCTAAAACAGTGCCAGACACCATGAGTAAATCTCTACTGAATTAAACAAATGGAAATGGAAACATAGTAAATGAAAGAAAATAACATTGTTTTGCATAATGATATAAAATACTAACTTCATCAGCTTGAGATTTACAAATTAAGGGACAATTTGGAAAAGAATACTCTTCTTTACACATTCAGACCAACTTAAACACTGACCAAGGGCAGGCAGGCAATGAATTAAGCAGTTAGAGGGTAGGTGTAAATGCATGCATGGGTTTTACTGAGCAGATGAGAGGGTTGCACACTGAAGAGATCATGCGCCACCTCAGGGGGGTAAGGCTGACTCAGCTCCAGCTGTTGCTTCAGGTGGGGATGCAGGCCCAATTGTGCTAGTTTTTCCATTTTTTTTTTCTTTTAAAAAGTCTACATTGTGTGTGTGTGTGTGTGTGTGAGAGAGAGAGAGAGAGAGAGAGAGAGAGAGAGAGAATGAACTCTAAAATTGTAAATATTGGCTCAAAATGTAAAGATTACCTATGTATGTTTTGATATGTTTTGCATGCACATTTGGGCAATGGATAACAAACATGAAAACTTTGAGAATTTTCTGTGTCTAAATCTATTTATCCCTAGGGTGTGTGTGTGTGTACGTGTGTGTGTTGTTGTTGTTGTTGCTGCTGCTGCTGTTGCTGCTTCAATAACCTTTTGGGAATGGAGAAGAATAAGGAGGCAAGTTATACTGTGGGAGGGATCTTCAGCATCGCAGTAAGCTACTATAAAAGCCCTGGAAGATTTATGGTTGGAGGGAGGTTGATTAATGGTATTTGTCATGCACATTATGTTATCCCTGAATTTGCAAATATTTTTCTCTATGAATAAATAAGTCATCTGTGTTTGCTAATTGGTGCCCATCAAAGTTAGGCTCCTATCCTCCCACAGAAACTGGGAGATTGGGTGCTATCTTCTTTGATGATTATCAAAGGGAGCCTCCAAGTCCTAATTTTTTCAAAAGAAGCTTCTTGCTTTTGAAAAAGATTTACATCTGAAAGCAGGCAAAGAAATAATGTAATTCTTTCAATTTCTTACAATTTCAAGTTTTTTAAAGGGAATGCTCTAAGATAAAGGAGGTCAGGAGGCTGTCTAAAGTTCGGCCAAGTTGGTAGTCAAGTGTAGTCTATATTGACATCTAGCAAACTACACATCAGTGGGCAAGTTTTAGAGAAAAGTAATTTCTAGACATTCTTAATCCTAGTTTAGAATTCTCCCCTCCTTTCCCCTGTATCTAATGTATCAGAAAACCAAGATCTGCCTGCCTTGGTATCTACCAAAGTTGTTTGTAACTATACAAGTGTCATGAGTTTTTACCAGCTGTGCAACCTTGGGCAGTTTATTCAACCACTCCATTTGTAAGTGGAAAGTATAAATACATACTACACTGCATTCTACAAGGAGGAAGGATCTGTGTAGCACTCAACACGGTGCCTGGAATATAGTAACAACTCAATAAATGATAACTATCAATATTTCAGCTAGTTCTTACCTGTGCTATTATGTTGTTCATATGGAATAAGAAACAGACCACAATACCAATATCAGTAAAACACACAGGAGATGGAAGAAAATAAGTTAGAAAATCATGGCTTTAATCTACCAAAAATAGAGCAGAAGAAACTAACAATGATGCATTAACTACTTCCAGAGCACTTACTCTGTCCTCTACAACTTTACCCTAACTTTCTGCCCAACTTTCCTAATCCTATTCCCTCAAACTTAAAAATATTTTCCCACATAGACCCCAAGAATGTAATGCAATTTTAAAATTGCAATTGTTATATTTCCTTCCTTATATTTATCACCTGTAGCATTTCACTCACCCCTCCCCACCAAAATAAAAACATGTTGCAGTTCATTAGCTTTTCTGGAATTCTGTGCAAATTCTCCCCCAGAGATTGTCCTTTGTTTGTATCTCAGTAGCAACTCTAAGTTTTTAAGATTTGGACTCTGGTCTTAGAATTGTGCTCAGAGTATCTCCACAGAAGTGGTCTGTTTCATCATCCAATGAGCTCTGCCTGTTGGTCGATGTGACACTCTAGTGGAAGGAAGCCAAGAGCCTATAGTAGTGATCCTGGGGAAAATTTAAGCAGCTGTGGCCATGTAATTTAAAACCTCTGAAAAGTGTGCTGCAGTCCGTGCACAGCATTAGTATAACATGAGGGCTGGATGCAGCTCGTGCCCCGGAGGACGTCCTTGCCTGCTGTTGGAAAGAGAAGACTAAAAGACAAACCTGGGTGCAGCCGGAAAGGTCCAGATAGATGAGCTTGTGGCATCCATTCCCTAAATTCAGGTACTGTAAACCTTTGTCCGTGAACTTTCGGCAATAAGCCAAACTAAGATTCTGTAAGTTGTGGAAGTGTCTGAAAAGACAGGGTGAGAAAAGAGAGGAGGGAAAATAATTATACTCCAGCTGCTCTCTCACATTTTTCTTAAGCCACTATGACAAAGAGAACTAAAACTGTATATTAATTTTTTCTTCTTGCAGATGTTCAACAGTTTAACTCTATGGTTAACTCTTGTTAATTAAAGGAGACCTCAGTAGTATAGCAAATAGAGCAAATTACATTTCAAGTGAACAGAATTAAAAATATTTGGCTAGATTTTTAAGAAAGTTGACTGGATAAAGCTTTTTTTGCAATGCGGGGGAGGGGGACTGCATTCACATTGTTTGGAAGTTAGTTTGTTTCTGAAACCAAAAGTGAGGGTTTGCTTTATTGTTGTTTTTAGGTTTTAGCTTTGGAGCCCCAAAATAATGTGAAAAACATCTACAAAGACAACCCTTTTTAACATGGAAATTAACTCTTCTTTGAGGATTATGATTTGGGAAGGAAGGCAAAAAGAGAATGTAACAGTCTCTTTAAATGGATCTGATAAGTAGATGGTTTGAAAATATGGACAAATATGCATGATTTTATAAGTAACAGTTTTGTTATTACAGTAAAAATTAAAAAAGACATTGATATACAGAACTGAAACATAGGTTGAGAAGAACAGCTTGCAGAGGAGTGGGCAACACATGAAAAGAATAAAAACGACACCAGAGGCTCTCAATCTTACAGAGTTGAAACAAATGAAACATTGCATTACCCCACTGACCAAAATGAGGGCTTCCAGAAAAAAAGGAGGGTAATTAGGATAAGCTTATACTACTGTGGAAGGGCTCACATTCCGAGGATACTCTGTGGACACGTTTCCAGTCCCTCCTCAGCTGTGTATTTTAAAAGTGCAAGGACTCCCACTACTGCCTGCTTTTGTAATGGAATTAACAACTTGCTCTTGGTTTGGGATCTGCAACAGTGGAGCAGCAAACGTGGAAGTGGGGAGAAATGCCTCTGCCCCTTAAAGGCTTCCAAATAAATTTAATAAAGTCTACTTCCCCCCAAATGGAAAATAAGATATAAAAGTATGCACCAGTCATTAATCAGAGTTCTAAAGTCTGGAAAACACCTCTATATATCATAATGATTCCTATTCCACAGAGAATTATTTGATTCATAACTTTCCCCTCCAGGAGTGGCTGTATACAAGAGATTCCACAAGAGAGAGGGAAGCCCAGACTGGGGCAGCACTGTCCTCTGCAGACTCCCCCTCTCCCCAAGGACCCCCCTCCTCCACTGGACTAAAAGTGAGGCCATAGTCCACCTTCTCTTCCTCTCCCTTAACCCCGTGATTCAACTGAATCAAGAACAGTTTTCTTGGAGTAGGGCTGGGGTTTGTCATTTCTAACAACCCTTCAGCTCTCTAATTTGGAGAAAAGAGTAGTGAGGTAGACAGCACCACACAATGGAAAATACACCAGGTTGTGAAATGTGACCAGACTAGATTCCAGCCCTAGCCCTATAGGTACTGCAACTTAACTCTCAGAGATTGTTTCCCCATCTGCTATGTGGTGATAAGAATTTCATCTAATTTTTTTTATCTTAACCAACTTTGAGGCTACCAGCTTTACTGACCCTCAGTCTTCTCATCTGTAACACAGAATATAATGCCATCTCCTCTTTCCCTTCAGAAGTATGCAATTAAATGAAGACAGAGATGTAACAGAAGTATCTTGAGAGTGATTTTAACAATTAAAACCAATGGGGGTCGGGCTGGGGTTGTGGCTTACTGGTAGAGTGCTTGCCTAGCACGTGTAAGGCACTGGGTTCAATCCTCAGCACCACATAAAAAATAAATAAAAGGTATTGTGTTCATCTATAGCTAGAAATTTAAAAAAAAAAACAGTGGGGACATGGCAGAAGCTTCGAGAATATGTGCATTATTATGATTGCTACTACACCATCAAATAAAAACAACATAGTAACTTTTTATGGAGTTACACTATTTCTTCCCTTTAATGGAATAGAAACTCATCTGACAAGAGTGGTGCATGTAGATGATTTCAAGAGTTTACGGGATGTCATACTAAGTGCACGCCCTGGCCCAAGCCTATTGTTTCATTTGTTTAAATTCATGTGATCAATTAACAAATAAGAAAAATGAGAATTGAAGGTGTTCCTAACTTTTTTGTTACAGACATCATTAGCAGTCTGGTAAGGTCTAAGATTCTTAGTATAATGTTTTTAAATTCATAAAATATATAAGATTAAAAAGCAGCCAATATAATCTATCAATATAATTAGATATTATATTGAATTATCTAATTATCAAACATTATTTAAGCCAAATGGGTAGAACAGTAATATATGTGCTTCCTTATTAACAAATTATATAACAAGATTTAGTGGCAGTTCTAATAACTACTATGATTGTGAAGTAGTGATAAGTGTCAATAATATTTCAAAATATGTATAACATAAGAATGTGTTTGTGATTTATTAGAGAGAAAAAAGTCCCAAGAGCTGCTAATACTACTTGGATTGTTTTTTTTTTTTTTTTTTTTTTTGGAACTGGGGATTGAACTCAGGGACACTTGGCCACTGAGCCACATCCCCAGCCCTATTTTGTATTTTATTTAGAGACAGGGTCTCACTGAGTTGCTTAGGGCCTTGCTAAGTTGCTGAGGCTGGCTTTGAACTCAGGATCCTCCTGCCTCAGCCTCCCCAGCCGCTGGGATTACAGGCGTGCGCCACCACGCCCAGCTGATTTTTTTACCTACATTTCAGTCAGAGTGTAATACAAATAAGAGAGCATTTTCCCTCCCTCATCAAAATTCATGGACCCTGTAAATTTCATCCCTGGTCCCCTGGGGGAGTTCACTGACCCCAGGTTAATAACCTCTGGTTCAGACAGAGGAGGTTGCTCATAAACTAAATGACTCATGGGCTGAAAGGCCCTGGATGGCTGTCTTTGAAATGGAACCTGATGAGAACCACCTGAGTTTGAAAGCAAAGAACAGGAATCTAGAATGGCCCTATGTGCCTGTCTAGGGATTTATGTGTGGCACACTTAAAGCTGCTGGAGATCGGAAAAGTATCAGTTAACAGTGAAATCACACTTGGCAAATTTTATGCAATAGTGATACTTTTTATTAAGGATTTTGGCAAAGAAACGTGTCTCCTGTAAGAGCTAGGTCTGCTTCAACATTTTCTCAGCACAGAGACTACCTCACAATTCTAACTCTGTTTTGAGGCCCAGTGTTTCCAGTCATTTAAAACTTTTTCCTAAATATTTTGGAACTTAAGTTTTTTATCCTGGGGAATGGGTTTTCTCTTCGTGGTTTCTTTATTTTTCTGCTACTACCAAATGTAATAAATTACAATTCTTACAGAAATTATAGAGTTTATTTTTTCCTCTTTTCTTCTGACTTTGTTTCCTTTGAAGAACTGAGGCATTCAGTGTTAAAGTTTCAACACCTGAGAAATTGTAAAATAATGTATTTTAGTGAAAAGTTCTCTTAAAAATCACTAAGACAAGATCAAGTCTATAAAAGGGGCAATTTGCATGTGAATTCTTTATTCAGTGTTGGGCTCTTTAGTTTCACAGAGGCAGTTTCAAGAAATAGAGTTCTGCAAAAAATCTAAATAGAGTGATGTGGACTCTTATGGGGTAAAATTGAGGGTGTCCAGTCAGGACAATGACTTACTTGTCTTCTCCACTTTCATGGGTATTGGTAAGACTATATAATCCCTGACAATAAGAAATGGTATGGCTGGGTGTGGTGGTACATATCTGTAATCCCAGCAACTCAGGAGGCTGAGGCAGGAGGATTACAAGTTCAAAGCCAGCCTCAGCAACTTATTGAGGCCCTAAGTAACTCAGTGAGACACTGTCTCTAAATAAAATATTAAAAGAGCTGAGGATGTGGCTTGGTGGTTAAGCAACCCTGGTTTCAATCCTAGTTCCCAAAAAACAAAAAAGAAAAGAAATGGTAAATAAAAATGGTAACCCCCAATAATAGGAAAGTTCAAAACCAATTGAAGGATCAATTCATCTATATGAAAAATAATTAGCCACCACTCCACTATAACATATTGAAGGACAAAGATCAAGCCAGGCATGGTGGTCCATGCCTGTATTCCCAGTTACTGGGAAGGCTGAGGCAAGAGGACTACTTGAGTTAGAGGTCAGCATGGTTGACTTAGTGAAAGAAAAAAAAGCGGGGAGGGGAGGTGTGGAGAACACAAATCATAATGGCTGTGCTACCACCTAAATGTACATTGGAGTTGGTTAATATGTGGTGAGTAAGTGAATCAATGTGGCTATCAAAATGCAGGGAGAGACGAAAACACTGGACTTCTGGCAGGTGGCATGACTTGAGGCTGAGGATTAGCAAAGAGAAGCAGAAAGCCTTTCCAAGCACAGAGAAGGCAAGCAGAGAACCAGAGATAAGGGCTTCTCTTGGAAAACTTGGGCAGGTATGTTTGACTGGATAATGTTAAGGGACAGTTAAGGAACTGTGTAGACAGGATAAGAAGATTGCTCTAGGATGATCCATCCTGCAGCATGAAGTAGGGCGGATTGCAGGGAAGAAAAACTGGAGGCGGGACCAGCAGTGCCAAATAAGGAGCTGAGAGTGCCACCTAGGTTGTAACAACAGGAGTAACTGGAAAGGGCTGAATTCAGGAAATAATAGAGTCAAAAAATTTCCTGAAATGGGCATGAACTGTGGGCAGCCCTCATTTTCAACTTTAGAAAATTAAGCAAGTTTCCAAAGAAGTGAGGAAAAAAATTCAAATAAAAAATGACAAATCGGTGTGGCCAAAAAGGCCAAACAAATTATATTTTTCTTCTGGCAAATGATTTCTTTGGAAAGAAGTACTAAAGGCAATGAAAAGAGAATGACAGCAGCAACAACCAACACTTCTCTGGTTGTAGTTTAAAGAACAGTTTTGCATATCCAAGCATGTTTGAAACAACGGAAAATAGGGCAAAAAAAAAATAGGAAATCATTATGAAAATTTTTTTGTCATAGATAAGTCAGTGTATATTTTTTCCATATGACAAAAAATATCAGTGTTAAGTAGCATTTACTATGCATAATATTCTTTCAATGGAAAGAACTAGAAGTTAAATAAAAATAAAATTCTTATGGGGGCAATCCTACTTTTCTATCTATTGCCCACTAAAAGTATAGTTTTGTTTGTAAAATAAACATCCCTAAGAAGTTATGGGTAGCTAGAACGTTACATTAAATTGCTTAAGAGAAAAAAGTTATCTAAACATATGGAGAAAATATTTTAAATTAAAAAATAATTTGTAACGTGATATAAACCACTCTCAAATCATCTACTTTGTAAATTCAGACTTTCATATATGGATTTTGTAATATTTTTGTCTGTTTCTTTCTCTCTCTTTCTCTGTCTCCCTTCCTCCCTCCTTCTTTCTATACATACTATTGTATATCTATTGTTACTATTCTATCTAGAAATCTCAATAAAATCTATACTATTGTATATCTATTGTTACTATTCTATCTAGAAATCTCAATAAAATCTAAAAAGTAGAAATAATTCATATGTATAGTAACATATTTAGGTAGAGAAACAGATTTATATGCACATAAACATAGTTATATTTATATACTTTAGTGTGGAATGTCTAAAGAAAAGTCCTGAATGATATTGTAAACCACAGAATTAAAGGACCTTAAGGAACTTCTGCAAGGGTCTCAGGATCGATCCTAAGGGCCTCCCACTGTGATGTTATTGGAGCTGGCTTGCACCAGCTCCAGCTGAATTTTTTTAACATCTCCCAAGTCCACATTAAGTGACATCTTGTTGTGGCTTAAAATTGGCCACAGTGGGACTATTTATACCACGGAAATCAGTACACGCTTCTACGCACCAACCAGCAAGGTTGTAAATACTTGCCAGAACACTACTGTCTTTAGAATGCACTTTAAGAATTACTGATATAGAGAAGGCAGAATGCTAATGGAACTACATATATAGACAAAAATTATGAAAAATAATATGGCAGCTTTGAAGAATAGGAATAAAATATAAAAATAAAAGGGGATTCTTAAGATGAACCTTGAACAAATTAATAGAAGCATTTAAAAGAGAAGTGACTTCCTTGGCTGAGAAAAAAGTTCAAGTTTTAATGTTCAAAAGTTTTACCATCTTCCAGGAAAAAGTTAATTAAAAGAACACAATTAAGCTTGGAAAATGTCTTAATTTCTCACAGAAAAAGAAACTCTTGGAAACATCTTGGTAGAAAAAAATAGGTTACAAACAAAGGAACAAAAGATCATGCTGGCTTTTAGACTTCTCTTCACCTGCAACACCTGAGAGTTCTAAAGATAAAATAAGGGACATGACTGAGGAACCATACACCAGGAGAAGTTGTCGTTCATCCTATAAGTCATTTTTAAGAGATAAATGGCTGAAAATATAACAGTCGTGCATCTTTTCTAAGAAAGTGTTTTAAAATTTTATCTCCAGTCATCATAGGATGAATCAAAAGTAAGAGGTAAAGAATAAGGAAATTGTGGGGGTAGAGGACTTCCAATGAATGGCCTAAACTAGTTAGGGTTATATAGTCATTGTAAATGAGTATAATATTAAATGTAAACACTAAAAATCAATATGAAAAGGAAAGTTAAAAGATCAGCAAAAGTCATGATTAACAGAATGTATAATAGCTTTCAAATACCTTTATGTTCTAAAAGTAGATACAGTTTGTGTAGGAAAAGTCAGAAACACTGGGTACTGTGCAGTAGTAGAAAAAGCAAGATAAGGTGGTAAAAATAAGACCTCGCACTCAATTTTTACAAGAATATTAATCTTTTATTTTTTATTTTATTTTATTTTTTTGGAACCGGGGATTGAACTCAGGGACACTCGGCCACTGAGCCACATCCCCAGCCCTATTTTGTATTTTATTTAGAGACAGGGTCTCACTGAGTTGCTTAGGGCCTCACTAAGTTGCTGAGGCTGGCTTTGAACTCATGATCCTCCTGCCTCAGCCTCCCAAGTGCTGGGATTACAGGCGTGCGCCACGGCGCCCGGCTAAGAATATTAATCTTTAAACTGTCTTCTTTAAGAGGCAAAGAGAGGGAAATTTCTAAAAATATTTTAAAAATTTAAAGTTAAAACTATGTGCTGCATATGAGACAAAACTATACCCAATAACACAAAGTTTTAAAATATGGGAATATATATAGTTATTCCACAAAAAGGACAAGTGAAAGGCAGCATAGGTGACTATTTTAATAGCAGATTAAAAATAGTTCATGACAAAGAAACAACCAGGAAAAAGAAAATAATTTATGTGAATAAAAGCTATAATCTGTAATGAAATGTGATACTTATGAACCTTAATGTATAAAAAAAATCAAAATAAATTGAGAAGTTTGACTATAATAAACCACTAATGTATCACTATTCTGACAAATCAAGAAGTTATATATATATATACACACACACACACACACACACACACACATATATACACACACACACATATTATACATACATATACACAGAATTTTGTTCTTAAAAAAAACTTTCTTAGATGAATGAATAAAGAAAATGTGGTACACATACACAACGGAATACTACTCAGCCTTAAAAAAGAATGAAATTATGTCATTTGCAGATAAATGAATGAAACTAGAGAATATCATGCTAAGTGAAATAAGCCAATCCCAAACAACCAAAAGCTGAATGTTTTCTCTGATAAATGGATGCTGATCCACAGTGGGGGATGGGTAGGGAACAACGAAGGAATTTTGGATTGTACAGAGGGGAGTGAGGGGAGAGGTGGGGTACGTGGGGATGGGAAGGATGGTAGATTGAGACAGACATTATTACCCTATATACATGTATGAAAAAGAGTTTACTATTTATAAAAAAATAAAAGCACTTATGTGATTTAAAAAAAGAAACTGTCTTAAACATTTATAGATGATTTGTTGAAATTAATTATAAACTAGTCCACCAAGAAATCTCAATAAATTTCAAAAAGTAGTAATAATTCAGTCCACATTTCTTGACTACAGTGCATAATTAAAAACAGAAGCTTAATCAAAGAAATGTCAACCACTTGGAACAAAAAGTTCTCTTCTAAATAATTACTGGGTCAAAGAGGAAAGCAAATATAGACTAGTTTGTTTAGAAAATGAAAATAATACTTACCAAGATCTTGTAAGCTCTGCCCAAAGTCTTATTTAGAAACAATTTTATAGCTCTGATTATTTTATTTTAAAATGAAAGAAATTAATTAAATCATTTAAATAAAAAGTTTTAAAAGATACCTGCATCTCATACACAAGTTAAAAAGTGACCATTTGGAAAATATAACCAGAAAGGCTACCACTCACAATGACAATTTAAAAGACTCCTAGGAATAATTTTCACAAAAAATATCTATGTGAATAAAATAAAATTGTATTGAGAGTCTTGAGAATTTTGAAAAAAAAAATAACAATAAACTATGTTCCTGATAGGGAAACTCAATATTGTAAAAATATAAATCAGTTCCTGGTTTATGTTTAATTATCAGTTTACTGGTAAACAAAACAGCTAGCTCTCCCAAAATAAATGCATATAAATGTAAGTTTACTATAAAATTTTGTATCTTACTTATCTTACAAAGGTTGAATAACATACAACTTACAAATAATAATAAAACACACACTATTCTTTATCAGTTCCATGTGCCAATTGATTCTCACACATACTACTGATTCTTTCACTGACTTTTACCAAACTCTTACAAATGGAGCCAGCCCACCAATAGTTGCAACTGAGAATGAACACAGCTCCATATGGATTACATTACATTCATTTACACTAAGGAGTTAGACAAAGATCTCTGTCCACATCCACACTTCACTCATCCATCAATGACATGAATGATGGCTTTGCTGAATCAGTTAATAAATTTTAAGTATTGAAAGAAGTATTTCCTCAGTTTTTTTGTGCTATTCACAATATTGTTACTATAAACATAACACACTTTTACATTTAATCTGCTTTATTAATTGTTGTTTTCTGTCCCTTTCTCAAATCTAAACAATTGGCAAAACAACAAATCAAGGCCTGATTTGTATTATTTGACATTTTCCTTGGTGTGGATTACTCCCATTTAGCCAATTGCAAGCTACCAACAAGAGGTCACTAAACATGGAACTGGAAAGGGCTGTATGACAGCATACCACCCAAAGGATTTTCATCAGAGACACAACGGACATAAACAACTTCAAGGACATAAAGTTACATGAGATAAAATATTAGAAGGGGATAAGTTTTAAAAATGTATTGCTTCCATAAGAGTTTTAGATATATAAGGAAAAACCAGATACAATTTGATAGTCAATGAATGATACTGGATAACTGATTAGCTATTTAATACTTAAAGTGTAAAACTACTCTTGGCTTATACTCTTGGCCATACAAAAGCAGGCCCTGGGCTACATGGGTTGTAGTATGTTGACCCCTGATTCAAAACATGTGCTTCATTCATCTACTAATAATATGAGTTCTAGATTGATTACATGTTTGAGTGAAAAAGCCAAGTAAATGTATATGAAATGCTTAGGAAAGGGAAGACTTTGTTTAAAGTACTAGAAGAAATTTCAGAGGGAAGTTACCACAGATTTGACTAAATAAAACATGGTAATTCAATTAACAGGATAAATGGAAAATATGGTGGCACTTTTTTGAGGTTTGCTTATTTGTGGAAAATGGTTAGAGTCAGAAGATAAAAAAAATTTACCACCCAGAATTTTCTCTAAGCTTTTCCAAATGTCTTACTGCTATTTTTCATAGGATCTCAAAAAGTTATATCCTCTAAAATAGTTTATTCTTTCACAGTAGTTGAAGAAATGTTTTCTCAAAGTCACATTTGAGTGTCTCCCAATGTTGTATATTCTTCCTAATTTTTCTTTCCATAATGCAAATAAAGAATAATTGAATGACATAAATTTGTAGTAAATTTGAATATTCTGTCAACTCTTGTATTATTCTGTCTCTTCTCATCCAAAGAAATGCTGGCTGAGGAGAAGCAACATTTCATGCCCAGAGTTGTCAGTAGTCCACAAACAGTCAAAAACCAGGTGTCAGACTCCCTTGCTGTGGTGGGACTTTGAAGAGGTAGCCAGAGTGACAGGGAACCTGGGACAGTGGTGCTCAAAGTCTAGGGAAGGCAGGATGTTAGGGTTGTGTTATAGAGAGGTCCCAAACACCAGACTGGAATTCTGGGGCCAACCTCCAGCATCCAGAAAGGGAGACCAAAAAGAGATAGGTAAGGTCAATTCAAGCTACTGGGCATATTGTTATAAAATGGATAAAAACACTGGCTAGGACAGAATACCACTGATCAAACTGCACCTGCCAAGGGAGAAGAGTGCTGGCACCAGCCTGGGGACTTGAAAGCAGAAGTCCTTTATCAGAACAGCAGTGCCACTGCAGTGAGGTGTTGGTAAAGGGAGCACTGCCTTTGGGGAATGCTAAGACCATCAGGGCCCATGGAGTGTAATACAAACAACATAAACGTTACTTTGGCAGGAGTCTCATCGTCTTATTGGTGATAGTTGTGTTAGATAGATTGAGATACAGGACCCCAGGACAGCCCTCGGAAATGTGTCTCATTGATTCATCCTGCATAAAAAACAAAGGGAAGAATCTTATGAAAACCCTAAGCAGTTTGGCAATTTCTCCATTATTTATCACTTTCTCTTTCTGCCCCAGGAATAATATATGCAAGACATAGTCTCTTCATATTATTTGGTATCAGTTTAAATCAAATTAAATAGAAACTAATGGTTTTGCTTGAAGCTTCATTACTACGTCCTTTTCCCTTTCTTGAGAAAGTCCCAATTCATCACAAAGACATTTCATTAAAAGGTTAAGCTTGCAAGTTCTACTCTGTGACAAGAAATTTGAACACAAATGTCAAACACACTTGACTTTTCAGGTGCAGAAAAGTGATTAAAAACTGATCCATTTTAAATGTAATAAAATTATTCTGAAATGTAAAGAGCACTCTCAACTGGGCTTCATTAAAAATTAGTCAATATTTACACACGTTTTATTTTGTGTGTGTTCGTGTGTGTGTGTGTGTGTGTGTGTGTGTGTGTGTAGTGAAGTTTCTGTGATTGTGATACTGAACATATTAAAATGGCTGGATAGAATTTCACCAAGTTGATAATAAATTTGAGATGGCCTGAAGGAAAATATAGATTAAGCACAAGGTGGGCATGAAATTCAGTGCTGGAGAATGTTGGGGAGAATCTCAACATTTCAAGCAATCTTCCTCCAGAGGGTTGAAATGGGTAAGTGAATGGTGTAACTGTGACAGAAAGAGACAGAGAAACAGGGATTTTAAGTACTGGCCCTATACTGAAATTTATAAAATCAAATGAATGGCACACAACCATAATGTGTGGACACACAAAAATGTTCCGTGTACCAATCAAATCAAAATGTTTATGCACTTGTGGAAAGATGTTGGTTAAAATGCAAACAAGATGGGGCAAGAAGAGATTTAAAAAAAAACCTGTTTATCCACCTTTAGGAGGACAGCCACTGAGAGGAGGAAATGTGAGGATCAGGAAGAGGACAGTATGTGTTTTATGAAGGAATCTGACTTTCCCTTGAGTTGAGAGGTAATCCGTTCTCTGCATTTCCCTGTCTGGAGGAGCTTGGACATCCAAACAAGTTCAAACCACTCCCATTCCCATTAAAAGAGCTCAAAACTCAGACACCAAATGTTTGAACACATAAATGCAAAAATGGTGTGAGTGCCTACATTGCAGAAGAGCTTATGAATTTGTCCACAATGTACAATACTTAAATCCTTCTGAAAATAATTTATTTCTTAAGACAAGCTTAGAAATCAAAGCTCTGTGTATGAATGTTACCCAACTCCTTAAATGTAAGCCTGTCTTCCAGTCTATGTCTCCAAGAGAAAAACAATAGTAAAATGTAGCTGGACAAAATTATCAACCCTTTATAGACTCCAAAATTGGACAAGACTTTGATGTTTATAAATTCAATGCAGAAGGCACTGTGCTCTAACTTTCCTAATAGAAAGCCAAATTCAAAGAATATGATCTTTTGCTCATGTGCAGAACTGAAGCTCCCAGAGGGCAAGAATTAAAAACTGATTCTTTTTAAAATCCCTCTAACACCTAACTGGATGTCATTAACATAGTAGGTGTTATGTATATCCTCAGAGAGAACAAATTCATTGGACAAACAACCTCATTATAACCACAGGCAGACATCTGGAGAATGTGGTAGCAAAGATTTAAAATCTCAACACAAAGGAGCCCATGTTTACTTTGCTGGTGGAGGAAAAGTACAGAAAAAGTAGAACTTCTTTTCTCTGATGCATCTATCACATGTCTATCCCTGCATTTCTTGGGGGTACTTTTGAACATGAAGAAGAAGTATATTTATGTTAAAGTATAAACCTCTGAAAAGATACTTGGCTGACTTCATCGAGAGTGGTCCTCTGTGGTCTGATGGACAGAAACTAAACAATGAATATAAATGCTTAATTTGTATATCATAGTAAGAAGTGGAAGAGTTCTGGGGGTTTTAATGGTTTTCATGTACACATTTTGTTTATTCAAATAATGTTTTCCATCTTTTGAAAAATATTTTGCTTAAAAATGGGAAGTGGATTTCATGGAAAAAACACTGAGGGAGAATTTTCAAAGGGTTCTCACTTCTAAGAGAGGATATGTATAAACCTTAGTTTAATAGAATAGAAAGTATAAATTGTGAAGTACTGAGACCACAGAGACAACACAGGAGAGGGACAACTTAATCTTGTCAAAAACTGAATGGCATTGCCAGGCGTGGGAGTTTGTGAGAAAATCAGGAGTGACTGTTAATGTGTGTGGGTTCTCTCGGGGATGAGGAAAATGTCCTAAAATTGGTTGTGCAACTCTGAATATACCAAAAACTATTAAATTGTACATTTTGGGGAAATTTAATACTGATATCAATATAAATTTATTAACATCTCCATAATACTGTTTTTAAAAAAATCTGTTTTTATTTTTGTTTTAAGGGAGAGACCCAACAGAGTTAAAGAGTATTTTAAAGAATGAGCAAGTACTAGTCAGGTTCAGATGGGGGTGGTAGGAAGAGTACTCTTTCAGGCTGATAGAAAAATGGATTCAAGGTCACAGTGTAATAACACCACAGCCTCAGGGAACTTCAGGTGATTCAGGATTTAAATTGAGTAGAAATTTGAAAGAAAGGACTATAAAGAGGAGGCTGGGGTAGCAGGGAAAGGCCACTTCATGAAGTCTTTTCACCTGTGCCAAGAGGCTTGGCTCTCATCCTGGCTGTGCCCAGTGAGGAGACTCACATGATCAGGCTCTTCATTCTCTTCCCTCCTGTCTCCTCAAAGATTTGCTCCATTGGTTGCTTCAGGAGAATTTCCACCAGCTTCTATAAACCTGTTTCTATTTTCCTGTCTCTGTTTCCTTCTATTACCACCTTAGCCACATTTCCAGAAAGATCAGTTTATGATAAAGGCCTCACTTTCTCTTGTCCACTTTGCTGCAATTATATTTCTGTTCCAATATTCCACTGAAACTGCTACAGCAAAAATCACTTTCCAATTCTCAAGTCTAGGAGATGATGCTGAGTCCTTTTCTTTCTTTCTTTTTAAATTTTTTTAGTTGTCAATGGACCTTTATTTTACTTATTTATATGTGGTGCTGAGAATGGAACCCAGTGCCTTACACATGCTAGGCAAGCGCTCTACCACTGAGCTACAACCCCAGCCTCTGAGTCCTTTTCTTAATGGCTCACTTTGGCCTCTTTTTTCTGATACTCTTCATTCTTGTGCATTTTGTGACACACTTTAATTTTCAACCTACTTCTTATTATTCCTTCTTATTATCTTCTGCCTGCACCTAAAAGAGCATTCCCCAGGGCTCAACCCTAAGTCCTTTCTCTTCTCATATTTCTCCTGAGATTGATCTTACTCTGTAATGTTAATTAAGGTTTATACATAGATGTCAACCAGAGCAGGTTGGTGCATTTAGCAAGGAAAGCTCAAACAGAGGCTTGGGGTCACTGAATCTTAATGCGTATGTGGGACTGCAGCAAGATAGGCTGGAAAGGGAGGCAGAGGCAAGACCACATAGGGCCTCCAAGGTTCAGTATTGTTAAAGAATTCCAACAGTGTAGATAACAGGGACATATGAGTGAAGTGGTCAGATCTGCCGTTTAGAAGAGTATTGTGTGCTCTCAGCATGGAAGACAAATTGGGAGCAGAGGAAAAGACTAGGGACAGGGATACACAAGTTCTTTTCCATCTTCTTTGGCATGACTGTTGATATGACTATTGATAGTCATGAAAACCACTATGATGAGTCTATCATCTCTGCTGGGGCCCAGTCTTTGCCTGTCTCATACACATATGTAATCATTAAAGAGTTTCCACTTGCCAGAGGTTCCAACATTGGGCATCCATCTACAAGATTAATAATAGCCTTATGCAGATGGAATAAAATTTCTTGCCAATATTTAATAGAGTTTGCTTTTTTCCATTTCAACCCTAAACACACACACAGGCATGCACTCTGCATATTGGCTCTCCAGTGTAACAAGGCACAACCTATATAAACAACAGTAAAATAAGCTGCTCATACTCACAGTGAGTGTTGAACAGTCAGAGACATTCAACTCCTGCAAGTTTCTACAGTTGCCTAAATCAAACAAGTTACACATTACTAAACAACATATTACAAATGTTTAAATTTTAAACATTTAAATAAAAATTTAACATTTTTAAATAGAACTTTTGAAGTTTTTCCATCCTTCATTCAATGCAATGTATTCATTAGAAAACAAACAGAAACCTTGGAAGTCAAGTGTTCTAAGTATATGAGTGTCTTTTTCCCAGAAAAATGATTTTTTTGGCTTCAAATACAAAATATATACACATATTTATTACTGCTTGAGGCTTACCAGAGGAAGGGGAAAAGAGAAAAATACTACTTAGGAAAAACACTATATACTTAAAAAGGTTTTAGTTTAGAACACTTGAAGAAAGCATACCATGCTTTTTGTGCATGGTTTTTAATTCTTTTTTTTTTCTTTTAACATTATGAAATTTCAAACACATAATAATTGAAATAGTTGTATAATGAAACTTATAACCTCATTATGTAGGTTATAATTTATATCTTACTGCATTTGCTTTATTATATACACCCATCCGTCTCTCAATCCACCCCTTATTCCATCTTAACTTTGTGTACATTTCAAAGCAAGTTGCAGACATGAGCATACTTCCCTCCAAACACTTCAGCATGCCTAATAATAGACAAAACATTTGTTGTGTTTCTTTAGTTTAGATTTACATACGATTTACAATGAATTGCAGACAGAGAATTGGAGGGTTAGAAAGACTAAATGCCTGATTAGATTATCTCTAGGACCAGAGGCCACTGCACCACTTATAGTCTCTTAGGGAAGACAAGACATGAGCATTCAATTAATGCGACTATAATGTATGACTACAATGCACCAATAAAAAATAAAATCAATCCTATGGTCTAGGGATGTAGCTCAGAGATAGAATGATACCCAGCACTGGGGAAAAAAAAAGAAGTAAATATAAGTAAAACAAAAAGACATGCACAAATAGCTAGACAGCAAAGGATTACCCAATTAGGGGCTTGAAAGCAGCTAGGGAAGATACACAGACCAGTGAATGGGGAGAATGCTTGAAAAGAAGAAGGAAGGCATTCTAGGTGGAGAAGACCCCAAGAAGTGGGAAAACCCCAGGCAAGAGGTGGTACTAACATCAAAATGCTACAATGAATAGAAAGCACATCTGTCACTCATAACCACATAGCCCCATGCTAATAACAATGGACATATTGTTAGTTATAAATCCATTTGAACATTTCTTCCTTTACCAAGAGTGGACTACATCCTAAGTGATAAAGGCCAATCAGTAATATTTTCAGAATTGTTTTAAGAAATAAAAACAATACTTAAAAATGTGTAGATTATGGAAGTTCCCAGTAAAACTTAAGGAACAATCTAGAGTCCCCAAACAACATGGTAGTTTGTGAGATAAATGTTCTTATAGAATAGTTATGTGAAAGTAATTCATATTTTCAACACATATTTATCAAAGAAATACAGTAATGAGCAGAACAAACAGCCTTGCTATTAAGGAGTTTATTTTTTGTTAAGGAAGACAGTGAAGAAAAGAAATCAAATATCTATGGTGACAGATGCTGATGAGTGCCATGGAGAAAAATAAAACAAGAAAATTGATCTAGGAGTGCCTGACAAGGTAGAGGGGTGCAGGTCTAAATAGGATTGAAAGAGAAGGCCTCAGTTAACAGGCAACATTTGAACCCAGACAAACAGGAGATGATAAGGACAAAGCCATTTACTCTGAGCATTTCTGGAGCCCACAGTCAACCTGACTAGGGACTGGAAGACAGTAAAGGAAAGAAGCAAAGCCATTAGAGTCTTACTCTTGTTAGCACATCTCGAGAATATGAGGAGAATTCCTTTAATTTCCTAAATCCAATGTGAACTACAGGTTTCACTATTCATCATGCTGAGTCCTAACATTTGGGGAGGATTTCCCCTGGGCTGGGTACTCTAAAGTATCTTACATGCATGAGCCCATTTCAGACTCCCAACCACAAAAGGAAGGATCCTTGGTTCCATTTTACAGATGCTGAAGATGAGGTTAAATAACTAGCCTAGCATCACACAATCATGCAGGTATGAGTCTTGATTCAAACTGAGGACCCAAACATTTGGACACTAAACAAAGGAAGAAAGAGGATGAGGAGCCTTCTATACCACTGATCTGCAAACAGATCTTTTTAAACTGGAAGGCCTTTGCTTTAAAAAGACTGCTATTTTGGTCACACACAATGTTCACAATAATTTTTAACTTTTAATGTTTTTTTTCCTATTCCAATCTAGGAACTCCACATAGCCCAGCTGGGTCTTATTGTTCCTGAACTGCATTTACTTAAGATTACTCAAACTTGGATTTCAAAGGAATACTTTCTTTGTTCCATCTGTCACACCAAAGAATTGAGGCCAGCTGGATGTCAGGATGCGCGTGGTTACTATTGTAATATTGCTCTGCTTTTGCAAAGCTGCTGAGCTGCGCAAGGGAAGCCCTGGCGGTGTAAGGAGTGTAAGAAGCCGAACAAATCATGGCCGGGCAGGTGGGGGCCGAAGAGGCTCCAACCCAGTCAAGCGCTACGCACCAGGCCTCCCCTGTGAGGTGTACACATACCTCCATGAGAAATATTTAGACTGTCAAGAAAGAAAATTGGTTTATGTGCTACCTGCCTGGCCTCAAGATTTGCTGCACATGCTTTTAGCAAGAAACAAGATTCGCATATTGAAAAATAACATGTTTTCCAAATTTAAAAACCTGAAAAGCCTGGATCTACAACAGAATGAGATCTCCAAAATTGAGAGTGAAGCCTTCTTTGGCTTAAACAAACTTACCACCCTTTTGCTGCAGCACAACCAGATCAAAGTCCTGACAGAGGAGGTGTTCATATACACACCTCTCCTGAGCTACCTGCGACTTTATGACAACCCCTGGCACTGTACGTGTGAGTTAGAAACACTCATTTCAATGTTGCAGATTCCCAGGAACAGAAATTTGGGGAACTATGCCAAGTGCGCAAGCCCACACGAACTAAAAAATAAAAAACTACTGCAGTTGAAATCTGAACAGTTATGTAATGAAGAAGAAAAGGAGCAACTGGACCCCAAACCCCAAGTGTCAGGGAGACCCCCAGTCATCAGGCCTGAGGCAGACTCAACTCTGTGTTACAATTACGTATTTCCCATACAAACGCTGGACTGCAAAAGGAAAGGTATGTTTCCTACTTTTTCATTTTCATGGCCTATTAGAAACGTTCTTTGAGTCTTATAGCCCTCCTTATACCCCATCATACCTTTAAATTTCTGTCACGTCCATCAGAAATTTTTTTCCAATGACAACAGAATCTATTTTGAGATTTTCTGGGGACAAACTCAAGGTAGTTGTTGATTAGGGGACAGCAGAGGAGACATGACGTATCCCCTACAAGGACAACAATTTGGATCCTACCCATTTGCTCATCACAAGTTGTGGCTACAAGGAATTCCTTTTATCTTAAATCCAATTTAACTTATGCACGTAAAAACAAAGGGTATGAAAAAGGTACAAATGCCATCTACATCTATGTGACCTGACTTACCTCAATTAAAGGTAAAACATGGTATGCATGTATGGAGGGACAACCACAAGGAGAAAACATCTGCAGAATAAGACAGAGGATAACACTCTGAGACAGAAGCCAATAACTATAGTTTTAATGCTTCTGTATTTCATGCCATTTAGTTTCAAGGCTTTAATAAATACTTGCTAGTGTCCTACATCTTGATGATCTCCATATTATTCAGAAAAAGATCAGAAGAATATTTAAAGAACCAAATCTAAAGTATTTAAGTATTTAATCTAAGAACTGTGAGACTAAGGAAATCTTTCTGGAATATTGCCCACTCTCTGAAAATCATTACTTGGTTTTCCATCCCACACACACACTCCTGTGCTCATGCTGTACAGAATTTGTACATACAGGATAAAGTCCTGAACTAAGAAACATATGGGAGATTTTACTAATATTCTTGACATGACAGCGAAGATGTACATTATCAAAATGTGGAACAGGAAATGTTAATCTTCTGCACAATAACAAACCATTAAGACAATGCTTATATGTGTCATTTCTGCCATGGTCTAATAATTTATAAGTAATCACAATTATGATTTAAAGTCGAATATCACTGGATTAAAGTCATACAGAGCATGACTTTATCATTTCTTCCATCTATTTTGGAGTAGTTTCTGTTTTTTATTTTATCATTGATTTCTAATTTCATTCCATTATGATCTGATAGAATACAAGGTAGTATCTCTATTTGTTTGTATTTACTAAGAATTGTTTTGTGGCATAACATATGGTCTATTTTAGAGAAGGATCCATGTGCTGCTGAGAAGAAAGTGTATTCGCTCATTGATGGATGGAATATTCTACATATGTCTGTTAAGTCTGAGTTATTGATTGTGTTATTGAGTTCTATAGTTTCTTTGTTTAGTATTTTTTATTATTTATTTATTTGTTTAGTTTTTGTATGGAAGATCTATCCAGTGGTGACAGGGGTGTGTTAAAGTCACCCACAATGATTGGGTATAAAGTGATTTATTTGATTCCTGGAATTGAGAAGGATTTGTTTGACATACATGGATGTGCCATTGTTTGGGGCATAAATATTTACAATTGTTATGTCTTCCTGATTTATGGTTTCCTTAAGAAGTATGAAATTCCTTCTTTATCCCTTCTAGCTTTGGCTTGAAATCCACTTTATCTGTTATAAGGATAGAACCCCCGCTTTTTTACTGAGTCCATGTGCATGGTATGTTTTTTCCCATCCTTTCACCTTTAGTCTGTGGATGTCTTTTTCTATGCAATGAGTCTCTTAAAGGCAGCATATTGTTGGGTCTTTCTTTTTAATCCAATCTGCCAGTCTATGTCTTTTGATTGATGAGTTTAGGCCACTAACAAAGGTTATTATTGAGATATGATTTGTATTCCCAGTCATTTTGCCTTATTTTTTATTTTTGACTTGACTTCGTTTCTCCTTTGATTGGCTTTTCCTTTAGGGTAGTTCCTCCCTTCAGTGACCTACATTGTTGTTTTTCATTTCCTCCTCATGGAATATTTTGCTGAGAAAGTTCTATAATGCAGTCTTTCTATTTGTAAATTCCTTTAACTCTTGTTTATCATGTTAATGGGATAAGAAAGAGTATACAGAAGTACTAGATCATAGGAAGAGTGAAAACAGAATCAAAAGAAGTTTGTTATTAGCATGAGAAAAGGAAGAAAGAGACTCTGAGGAAACAGGTAAACAAAAGTAAAATAGAGAGAACAAGAAAAATAAAGAAATAAAAACTTAACCATTCAAAAAAATCTACACTATAACAGTCATATACTATTCAAACCTCCCAGTCTTCAGTAGCCTAATGTATGAGAGGTACCTGACAATGAGCTTCCAGTCTCCAGCAGTCATCTCAGAATGGGATTGGTCCCAACTAAATATGGTAGCTTCTGCTTCCAGGATAATCAAAGATGGCTGCACTGGCTTCCAAACATGTTGGCGAATGGGGAACTGCAGGGCAGGGTGTGGGTGCTGAGTCCATGTAGGGTGTGGTTGGTGGGGCCAGGAGTCCTGGAGGCGGGGTGCAGTCGGTCAGGCCAGGGGTCCTGTAGGTCCTGGCTGTTGTCCCAAAATGGCAGCAGCCACATGTAACCAGACCTGCAGGTACTGTTACAATGGACTTCCAGGCAATAGCAGGCAGCTGGCGATCTGCAGCCCACCAGTGGACAATGGATGAGTGGACCTCGGGTGGTGGGTGATGGGAAGGTAAAAGGCAGGTGATGGGCAGGCAAGAGGCAGGCAAACAGGCAAATGCTGGATGATAGGCCACAGTCAGTGAGCGATCTACACTCAAAAAGTGATGGCAGACACCGGGTGATCAAGGTGGACAAATGGAGTAAACATCAGGGGATCCATGAGCAGTAAAGACTGACTCACAGAGGAACAGATTTTCCTCTGCTTGAAACCTGAGTTATGGAGTGACAGGGAACACAGCCTCCCTCGAGTCCACCATATTGGATCTCTTCTTCCATCTATTTTGGGAGGCTTTGCTTTGTTTTGTTTGAGGGCAAGAGAAAGGTAAAGTTAAAAGGGCCTTAGAGGTTGCTCTCAAGAGAAAACAAGGCAGGAATTTATTAATGGGAAAATCAAGCAACCTAAGACAGGAGTACATTTGTTCATTTTTCAACAAAGTAGTGCCTAAGCTTTGCCACTCTCTCCCTGGCTCGGAAGGTGACATCTGGATAGAGCACACCACAGCCATGTGGCACAGAAAAGTTTATCTACAAGTGGTCTGTGATTTGCATGTAATTTGATGCCAGAGAGAAGCAGTTACAGCCTCATAACCTGGGACATGCTATGCTAAGCTCCTCTGAATTTGAGAGAAAATGCTAACTGAAACGCTACTATGCTCCAGCCACCCCAGTTTTCAGAATGGTAGTAGAGTGCCCAGATATAGGTGAGGAAAATAAGGTTCATGGAGGTCCAGTCAGTTGGTCAAGGCCTCACAGATAAGCAGCAAAGCTATATTTGAACCTTGGTCTGAGTCCAGTGAGCATCCTACTTCACCATGCTGTCTTCCAGAACTAATCTATCTTCAAAACAAGTATTGCCTCAACAAGAAGCAACAGAAAATTCCAAAAGACTTGGTAGATGCAGTTTCTCTGTAGCAATATTAGGTAGAATTTCCCTGGTATTATTATGGTGAGTAATTAAGGCTTCATGCTAAAGAATATTTTTTTACTAGAATTTCCTTTGTGATGCTTAGAATTACACATTTTTAAAACAAATACAAAGCAACTATTCCTAAAGTTGTCCTAGAATACTTTATATGAAGGTCTACACTCCAGCTTAAGTGAATTTGTCCTTCCTGCCCCAGGTATCAAAGAGAAAAGTAGGATTAAGTTAATTAATTATCTGAGACAAATACCATCTACACAAAATTTTAAACTTCTACAGCTAGACTATGCTGTGCTCTATGAAGAGATAACCTATTTTTCTTTTTTACTCTCTTTTTATTCATGGGCCATTCCCCGTAGTTAGCATATTTCTGCTTTCATTTTGTGTTTTTTTTCCATACACTTTTTTTCTTTTTCTTTTGGAAAATATATATTTTTATGATGTTCTAGTCTTTTCTTTCTTTTTTTTTTTTTTTTTGGAACTGGGGATTGAACCCAGGGGCACTCCACCACTGAGCCACATCCCCAGCCCTATTTTGTATTTTATTTAGAGACAGAGTCTCACTGAGTTGCTTAGTGCCTCGCTAAGTTGCTGAGGCTGGCTTTGAACTCACGATCCTCCCAAGTACTGGGATTACAGGCATGCGCCCGGCTTCTAGTCTTAACTTATTGTTGTTTAAGCACAATCTTCCAGGCATGCCCCATAAATTCATCCCCCTGCTTCAAAAATACACACATTATTTAGTGGAACAAAATATGAAGTTTCAAGACATACCAACTTAAATTATCCAATACTAGATCATACATTAATGGACAATTCAAATTCCCCTAAATGTTAGTTACTATGTATTCAATTCAGAGCCTATACTTTCCTTTTTATAATATACTTTTAATTTTAATTGACAGTAATTATACATACTTTTGGGACACAGTGTGACATTTTAATACATGTATATTATGTGTAATGATCAGATCAGGGTAACTGGCACATCCATCACCTCAGATATTTACCATTTGTATTGGGAACACTGAAAATCCTCTCTATTAGCTATTTCAAAATATACAACTAATGTTGCCAATTACAGTTATTCTACTGTGCTATAGAACATTAGAAGTTATTCCTCCCCCCATCTGCACCCCTGTATGGGTTAACCATTCTCTCTCCATCCCCCTCCCACACCCTTCCCAGGCAGAGTCTATACTTCTAGACTATAAAATGAAGGGTAGTTTTGCCTTTTGAGCAATATAGATGGCTCTACCATTGTTTATATAAATCTATTGATTCACTTGATCATTTACTTTTCTCTTTTTATTATAGTGTTGATTCCTGTGTAAAGGCTTGTCTATTATACTCCCTTTAGCAGTGCCTGGTACAGGGCCATGTACTTTAAATTGGTGACAATAATTCTGCTATTTTCCTTTGCTCTTTCAAAAAAAGCAATCTAAGAAACCTTTAAAAGTAAAAATACATATAAGTTAAAAAGCATAGCTAGAATACAAACATGACAACCTGAATTTAATCTGATCGCATTTTCCTTATTCCATTTTATAAATGGGTAACAAATGTTAAATATGAAAAATAAATGCTCAGCAATGTGCATCTCTAGCTCCCTGCTGGAAAATAGTACTACTTTTGATTACCATGCTTCACATTTTAGGCACTATACAGAATCTAAAGAGGCCTTAAACCTGTCATCAAGAGAGGAACTACCAGTGATATTGGTGACTAATAGCTAGTACCTAAATGCTCCCTGGCAGTGAGTGAGACAGAGGTTATATGCATTGTCATGTCATTTACTCCTCACAACCCTAAAAGAAGGACTATTACCTTCATTTTATAAGTGATGCATATCTCTATACCTTCTATGAGGTATAGAGAAGTTAAGCTGCCCTTCAAAGGTCACACAGGCTGTCAGTAACTGAGTTACTGTCAAGTCATTGGTCACCAAGTAATGCCATCTGTCCCTTCAAGATTCTGGCTGTATCTACTATACAAGAAGAAGTATTAATGTCTCCTGTATAATTCCTCCCAGTATGAAACTTCCTTTTAAGCTCTGTAGAAAAATACACATAATTGCATACAGAGAACCTACAATACAGATCCCTCTAATGGGAGTTGAGCCTTTCCTAACTGACTTAACAATGAGTCAGATGGTATGTGCAGGGTCCTTAATGTGTGCCAGTTCAACCACTTAGACCTCAAAGATCACTATTTTTGTCTTAAACATCTCAGAGCAAGAAACAAAATAATAGTTTCTTCACTGAGAGGCACTTTGCCAACAAAACTTAGTCTTTCAAAGGGAATAAAATGTGAGATTAGTTGAAAGGTACATTTATGCCATATTGAGGTAAATGGATTTGCTAGGAACGCATGAAAATCAGGGTTCTTAAACTGCTTTTAACTTCAGATTTACCAGGACAATTTACCATTTTTCACTTCTAAGGTCAGGCTGGGCAAATTATGCCCCCAGCTGCCTCTGAAGTTAAGGACACAATTTTCCCCCTGGATTGAACTGTTAAGAATTTCTAAATTTGCAATAAACAGGGTCATTCATGTCATTAACTACCAACCCTTCAATTTAGTTCTGAGGTTGCTGACAACCAAGATAACCTACTAAATGGGGAAATTACATGGAGAAAATATCCCAATTCCATCCTCAGAGTGAGTAAGGTTTGGTTGGAGGAAAAGCAAGACCTATAAAGAGTAATAATCAAGCAAATATGGCATTGTCGAGGCATTTATAAAAAATTTGGGTAGCAGGAAACATGAAATCTGGATTCCATGTGATGCCTAATTTAGAAATGGGGATACTAATGAAATTTGACTCTGGCCTAAGGAAATATTTATTTATACATTCTTTATTGAAGACAAACATACTTTGCATCAGTATTTGTAGTTCTTATTCAAGTTCTAAAGTAAAGAACTGTTTTTACTCATCAATTCAAGAAGTAAGATTTTCCCTCTTTTTCAAAGCAATACTAGTAAAGGCATTGGTTTACATTTCCTGGTACTACTTGTGGATCCTATTTTTATCCAGGATTGCTGCTGACAACCCCAAAATTGGTTTTGTAATTCATATTCTTTTTCCAGCATCCACAGGTCACCACTTTGCTCAAGCTGGGTTCCAGAGTGTTCTCATAAACATTTTTTTCTACCCATTTATTTGTGGCTAACCCACTTTAGCTTTGTCCCTCAGAGGCTGTTGTGTCATCCACCCTCATGTCCAGCCTAGTAGAAGTGAATTTGGCAAGGAAGTTCTGATAAACAGGCTGATTTTTAGACCTAGAAGATGTTGATTCTGGTGGTAAAGATGCCCTACAACTCAGAGTGGCTTTATAGGGCTTCAGTGAGGACTCATCTCAGCTTTAATTCATTTTGAGATGGGAAGCCATTGGAGGATTCTGCCATCTGGAAAAGTGACATGGTCTGTCAGGATCATGCAGGCTTAGGACATCATTGGAGTAATCCAGATAAAAAGTGATGGTGACTTGGATTAATGTGGTAACAATGGAGGAAGTGAGAAGAGGTGGGATTCTGGGTATTTTGAAGCAAAACTCTGCTCTGCTTTTTCAAGTATTTTTTAGAAGACACTATGGCCATTCTCAATAATTATCCCAAATTCTAAATATCAAAAAATTATTTCTTCTGTCTTTCCTTAGACTTCAATTGTCTATAGTTTTCAACTATTACCAAGATTTCTTGGTAATATTTGCTGGCAATTGGTCACTTTTAATTCCTTGCCATGTGGGCCTCTCTAACATGGCTTCACTTCATTGAAGCCAGTAAAGAGAGATCTGCTAGCAAGACGAAAGTCACATTCTCTTGTAACCCAATCACAGAAGCAATATCCCACCATGTTGGCTACATTCTCTTGGTTAGAAGCAACTCACTGCTACTTGAGATCATAGAAGTGATGGGCATTTTACTTGTTTTTTAGAGTGAAGTGAATTGAACTTATTTGTGGCAGAGGGAATCTAAAAAGATGGATAAAATGAAGATGCAAATTAAAAGACAATAATTTATAGAAAACTCAGGAGTAGAAAGAGAGTGGGAGGGGACAGGCTTAGAGCAGTTTGATTTACAGGTTTTATTTTGACTCCTTTTAAGTTTCCCTGGCAACTACCGGGTAGCCAGGACCAAGCCTACCTTCCCCCTTGGCTACCTAAAATGCACTACATGCTAGTCCTCCTCTTGATTTCCTGCCACTGCATCTAGGGAATTTCTCAGCAAGGACTGACAGCCCTTCCTCTAGGTTTGATGCACTTGATTCACTGAGCGTTGACAGAATTTAGCAGACCCTAAGACTTGTACAAACCAGTCTTCTTTGGCTTTAGATATACCTTACCTCTTTATCTTTAAGAGCTGATTCTTCAACCATATGAGTGTAGCAGTGAAGAGAGGATTGGAGCAAGAAAAGCACAATAACCTAAATACTATTAATTTTTCCAGAGTTGAAGAAAGTTCCAAACAATATCCCTCCAGACATTGTTAAACTTGACTTGTCATACAATAAAATCAACAAACTTCGACCCAAGGAATTTGAAGATGTTCATGAGCTTAAGAAATTAAACCTCAGCAGCAACAGCATTGAATTCATAGATCCTGGTAAGTTTCATGGAATATCAGCCCCTTAAACAGAGCTGTTCTGTGATTTCTCTTCTATGGCAACATTTATAGTAAAAACAGTTTTTAAAAAAAAAAACTAGGGCTGGAGTTGTGGTTCAGTGGTAGAGCGCTTGCCTAGCATGTGTGAGGCACTGGATTCGATTCTCAGCACTACATATAAATAGTAAAATAAAGGTCCATTGACAACTAAAAAATATTTTTAAATAAATAAATAAATATTATAAAAAACTAAACTAAGCTAAATAATTAAAAAGTATGAATTTTAATTAAGCATGACATTTAAATTAGGACTTGTTTGGCACTGAGAGAAATATCTGCCAAAGTTGGCTTTATACAGTATGTATTACATCCACCCCTTGTTGTAAGGGGTAGACTTGTTCTTGGATACCAAAATCAACAGAGGCTCAAATACCTTATATAAAATGGCATAGTATTTGTATATAATCTATGTACACCCTCCCTACAAGTCACCTCTAGATTACTTATATAATACAATGCAAATGCCATGTAAATAGTGGTTAAACTGCATTGTTTAATGAATAATGACAAGAAAAAAGTGGCTGTTCAATACAGCACATGTTTAATACACAGTTTTTTCAAATATTTTTAAAATATTTTTTGATCTGTGATTATTTGTATCTGCAAATATAGAACCTACAGGTGCAGAACACTGACTGTAATATTCATTTAGCCCAAATAGTTAAAGTGTTTTATAGAATAGATTTTTTTAAAAAATAGAAAGTATGGCAAATGGTCAATGATACACTGAACATAACAATTTTTAAACAGAAATTCAGATTTGGCATTTTCTTTGTCAACTTGTTTAGAGTAAGTTTGGAACTAACTGCTAAATACAAACCTCACAAATTAAGATAAAATATGCTCAAACCAGAGCAAAACATGCTATTTCTAATACTAAACCAGGATCAGTTCTCTTTCATCTTCAAATCTCTTCTCCATCTGCTAAGAAAAACCTCTGGCAAAAAATGAACTTAAAACACACAAGATATGGAAAAAACTGAGAATTACTGAAACATTGGTAAGGTATGCAACATACATGATATATGTGCCTTTATCATGCTACTTAAATTAGAAAAGTCCTAACTATAACAAAATTACTAATATTATTCATAATGAAATATGATGTTATACATATTTTGAATTTAATTATTTCTCTGACTTTTCTTAATGGTGACCTAATACCATTAACAAAAGATTAGAATTTTAACATGATAGAAGTGAAAATTAAGGATTAATATTCTGGAGCCACAAAGGCATTTTTTAGGATTAACATCTTTTTAAAATGTTAGAATATTTTAACTTCTAAAATTTCTTAAGGGGACAGCTACACTTACACATTCACCTATCTATATACTGCAAACCTGAGATCATCTTTGGCAAGACCAAAAGCAATTTTCATTTCACATTAAATAAGAACACTATAGAGACACTCTTCTCCCACATGAAGTGATCATTTTTCCTTGTGTGCAGGTCAATAACCAGTAGTCAGTCTCTATAAAGCCAGACCACAGGGTTAAGAATCTGGAGGTAGAGATGCTTTCTTGCCCCAGGAAAACCAAAGACTGACAGAACAAGTATGCCATGGCAAAGGTCCCTGGTTAAAGTATCTAATTTCTTTCTGATGCTGTCATCTACAGCAATAGCATAAGGCCCTGGATTTGACCTCCAGCACTGAAAAAAGATTGAAGGGTTGGGGAGAAGTCAGGAAAGAAAGAAAAAAGTGTGGATGCTAAGTGAATTAAGTCAAGCCCAAAAACCAAAGGCTGAATGTTTTCTCTGATAAGTAGATGATGATACATAATGGGGGTGACAGGGTGGGGGATAAGAGAAGAATGATTACATAGAGGGAAATGAGAGGGAGGAGGGGGCAGGGGTATGAAAGATGGTGGAATGAGATAGACATCATTACCCTATGTAATGTATGATTACAATAATGGTATGAATATACATCGTGCACAACCATAGAAACAAAAAGTTGTACCCCATTTGTGTACAATGAATCAAAATGCAGTCTGTAAAAATAAAAACCAAAATGTACAAAATAAAAAAATAACTAAAATGTTAGCTATTATATGGCCCAAGTTAAACATATTAAGAGTGAATAATAACACAATAATGTTACAATTACAGGAAAACTACGGTATATAAAGAATATTTGTGAAAAATGAAAGGAGACAATACAGAGACAGATAATAGTTGGAAAATGGATTTATTTTACTTCCAGTCATATTTTTCCCTCATCATTTATAGAAATCATGTAATTGCAAGAATTTCTTTCCCATCCTTGGGATCCTTTTCATGTTTACCCTGTGCATTTTCCTTACTGACATTTGACCTGATCCCTGTTTATCAGCAGTGGTACTCATTTTTTAATTCATTCATTCACTCACCCAATATCAATCCAAGGAAAGTATTTCCTACATTAGTAAATATATTTTGAGCACCTACCAAATGCCAACCACTTTTTTTTTTGGTATGTCCTCTGGAACAAAAAAGTATCTCAGCACTTAAATAAGGTAAAATAACCTAAAGGAGTTTTCAGATAAAACACCTACTGTGTTTTAGGATCTTTGAGATGAAACTGCCAAAGTAGACTTTACTTTAAGGATTTATACTGGCAAGTATGCAAATGCAATAAAAGTTTCCAGGCTTTAAAAGGCATGAAATGCCAGGAGTTATTGTGGAAAAGAGAAAGAAGTCACCTTACTAGGGGTTTTACCTCCTTTAAGAAACATGAAAACTAACTTTCCAAAATGCCTAGATACATGTGGTTTAAGTAAAAACTATAGCTCTTTCAAAATAAAATCTAAGAATGTTTACACATGCTTTCAGGCTGAATCTGTATAAGGAAAGAATTTGTGAAATCATTGACCTACAGAATTTTAGCAAATAGAAAAAAAAATATGCAATGTCTTCAGAACTACAAACACAAGGACTGAACTTTTGTCTCCCACTCCCACCCAAATCTTCAGGCCATGGCTTTGTATTAAAAAAGAAAATATTCTTTTCAGGGGGAATTTTGGGTTTTGTCTGAGAACAGATGATATGAAAATAGTTAATGGTGCTGGTATGACAGCATATTTTCCAAATTCAAAATGAGGATACTATGCTCTAACAAGTGTATTTTTAAATGTAATGAGAAAATCACTGAAATAGAAACAGAATATTTGAAATCAGGACAGACCTATAAATTCTGGGTTATCTCTTTAGTTCACATCAACTAAAACTGGAGTAAGTTAGGAGATTTCTTTACTCTGGGAGAAAAAAAAAAAACTTTTGTTGTTTTATTTTGTTATGTGTTTGATATTTGTTCACCCTCCAGCAAAATTAAATACATATGGATCCAAAACTGACAGCTTCCATAGCTTACCAAACACAACCAGATGTTCTCATAACATTGGTAGAAATTGTTTTTGGACTCTACAGAATTAGAATCTTTCCCCC
Organism: Glaucomys volans; assembly: GCA_020662805.1. NCBI lineage: Eukaryota > Metazoa > Chordata > Mammalia > Rodentia > Sciuridae > Glaucomys > Glaucomys volans. The sequence goes on from JAJEJO010003699.1 coordinate 367,451, forward strand.
CAAACTGGGGAAAGATTGTTTCCTAGGCATTTAGCTATCAAGTCATCACCAGTCACACTTTTCATTTTTCCTGTACTCAAATCTTACATTTGAAATATTTTCCTTCTCTCTCTCTCTCTTTCTCTCTCTCTCTTTCTCTCTCTCTCTCTCTCAGTGTCATATTTCTATTAAGTGTAACAAAATGCATATCAGAAAATATTTGTTTTAAAAGCTAACTTAAAGCTGACTTTTAAATCAGTCACTGTATTCTAGTCAATCTAATCAAAGGAAAAGCTTTGTTTGAATAAAATGTATTTTAAAAATTATATATTTAAATACACATACATTGGGAAAATAGAATTTTTAGAAAATCTCCTCCCAACCCAGACATCCTCTCCACAAATGTAGTAGAGAAAGAAAACACTTTCATTATTGAATATACTTTATACCAAAATGAGATGCACAGCACGGGCAATCACTAACAGATTGCAAAGACAGAAAGAATCTTGTCCTTTATATAGCTAAGCAGACACCCATTACATATGTTTTCAGGATAAACAGCAACTAGTGTCAAGAGAACTTGACATTATATTTTATTACATATAATAAAATATAATAAAATAAATCCTATGTTTATCTGGTAAGTGGAGTAACCATCTATCTGGATTAGCTCATTGACTTTATCCAGAGAAAACTGTTAGTCTTGTAACTGGAGGCAAAATACCACCCAAAGTAGGTTCCCAGCCTTATGGAAACTGCAATACAGGGGCCTTATCTTGATTGATGCTTACATTTCAAAGAGATGGCTCCCAGGTCCTTGAGAAAGGCATATTCCTGGACTGTGACAAATGACCTATCTAGTTTTCAAAACTATTTAAAGACATTTTAAAGAGAGGGGAAAGTAGTTATATTTACAAGTTTTCTGAAAAGCCCTGAGAAAAAGAACAGAAGGGAAATCTTCCTTTATTTTCAACAGGGAGAATCAAACCTCTTACTTTTAATTTGTATTTATCCTTACAACTCACTATGGACCACTGCATTAACTCAATTATTCATTGGCTTAATAAATATTTTCTGTTTTCTAGCTGCTTTTTTAGGCCTCACGCATTTAGAAGAGCTAGATTTATCAAACAACAGTCTGCAAAACTTTGACTATGGAGTATTAGAAGACTTGTATTTTTTGAAACTCTTATGGCTCAGAGATAATCCTTGGAGATGTGACTACAACATCCACTACCTCTACTATTGGTTAAAACACCACTATAACGTCCATTATAATGGCCTGGAATGCAAAATGCCTGAAGAATACAAAGGATGGTCTGTGGGAAAATATGTCCGGAGTTACTATGAAGAATGTCCCAAAGACAAGTTACCAGCATACCCTGAGACATTTGACCAGGATACAGAAGACGATGAATGGGAAAAAATACACAAGGATCATACAACAAAGAAGCAAAGTGTAAGAATCACAATAGTGGGATAACTTAGAAATTGTTCTGACTGTAAATAATCTCCTATTTGCTATACTGGTGTCTGAAAACCATATGTTTACATTTTGATTAACTGTGTAACCTATTTATGCAGGGTTATCTAGCTACAGGAAGGTTTCCTTAATTATCTCGTAATTGTTATTACATTATGACAATTATAATAATCAAAGGGATATTGTCATCTTGCATGCCTGTCCATTGGTGGAGCAGCCTTTGCTGATACATGATTCCATGTTGGTACCCTGCAGGAGTTGGGTCCTCATAATGGCATTAGAATTTCATAATGTCCTGTATAAATGTTTTTACTGCTTTTGTGGGGGGTGGGGAACTTGGTTTGTTTTAACATTCCTTTTGATAGATATCTGTCCATATCTAAAGGTGATCAAAATGAAAAGATACAAATGTTTAACCATAATAAAATGTTATTCCCTCCTCCATGCACCCCCTTTTATTCCAAAAGTGAACATAAACATTAAACCAATTTCTGACTCCTGTACAATCCAAAATAAGGTCCTGGTAAACTCAAATTCTCAACTACTCTTTACTGAACCTTGCAAATAACTATCAGGCTACACCTAAAAGGCAATTGTCACAATAAGTCATAAGTAGAGAATATGAGAATTATAATATTGGAAGCTGGTCAGAGAATGGGCTCTGAAAAGCAGATGTAGATGGTATGAATCATGAGCCCTGAGGAGGTATAAACACTAGTGAATGTGGAAACAGCATTATTATTTTTCTGTTTGTTTTACTTTTTGAGTAGCGTTCAGAAAACCACCTATCAGTGGTGGGCACCCTGCCAAGCTAATGTGACAAGGACTATAAAACAAAACATGTTCCTTATCATATTAGAGTATGATTCAGGTCAGAATTTGGGATGAAGCCAAACAAAAAAAACAGGAACTAATTCAGAGGCTGAGGGAGGGAGTGTTGCTCAGGAGAATTGCCATGATTTGGGTTTGCAAATTCAAATTAGCTCATCTAGAGAAACAAATCACCAGAAAAAGAGGACGTGCATGGATAACTTAAACTTCTGAATCCATCAGCTTGCATTCTCCACTTAGAAAGAAAAACAAAGTGAAAAGAAACATATTTGATCCTTTGTGAAATAGTACTTTTTTTTTTCCTTTTATCCAGATTTCCTTTTCACCTTGAGTTGAATACATTTTCATTTCTTGTATCAAGATCTTCCAACAAAGTTTAGCAACTGGTCTTAATTGATATTTGCACAAACTCTAAAAGACATGGAAAATGGTATGTGATAAATAGTACTGAGCACTTTTAAAGCACCTACTGGATGCTGGGCACTGTGCTAGGAGTTTTACATGCTCCACTTGTCATTCTCACAAGATCTCACTGGGGAAGTTAATGTTATCTGCCTTTTATAGATGAGGAATTCAAGGCTTAGAGTTCAAGTAACTTGCACAAAACTACAGGACTGACCGGTGGCAGAGACTGGATTCATGTCTGCCTAAACCCTTTCTGCTGTGCAGATTACGCAGAACTCTAAGAGTTAGGGCTCAATCTTGGCTCTCTGGCGTCAGAACTTTCAGAAACAACCCGCCAAAGAGGAGCAGATACCAAGAAGGTTAAGCCTTTCTCTCCAGGAATACCCATGAGAGCAAGTGGCAGGAGAGAGTCTTTGGTCCAAAACATTTAAATGTGTATTAATTTACATAGGAAACCAAGATGGGGAAGCTGGAGGAATGGCCAGAGCTGGTGGTTTAGGAAATGGCTGGGGATTGTGAGGTTCTAACCACTTTACCCATTTTATCAGTGGTTTGATTCAGAAGTGAAGACTTTGAGATACTGTTTCTCAGTGAAAATCTCCCAAATCTCCACATTATTCATGACATTAAAGATAACTGTCAGATTTGAAGTGCTAACAGAGAGATGTAACAAAATCATTTATTGTCCATGAGCCTCAGAGTACAATATTAAGAACATGGAACCTGAAACATCCAAGATTTGGTGATGAGATAGGCTGGGGTGACATCAATAGGAGCCAAGAGGATCACACTGGGGGCAAGAGGATTCTGGAATGAAATGAGGAGATTTAATCTGATTCTGAGAGAGGACCCAAGGTGTTCTCTGGTTTAATTTTTATAGGATAGTTGGGATTGTATTGACTGATTTTTATATTCAATAGTATTCCCAGAGCTCTATTTGGAAATAAAGCTCTAGAATGCATAAAAGTAGAAATTAATCCGACCATCCAAAAGTAAGTTAGTTGGATCTGTTAATATCTTTCAGGACCTTAACTGAAGCATATTTTTAAAAGCTTACAATTCGCCCCTTCTCTGTATCAGAGTTTATACTTTTCAGGGGAGCATGTTCAATCCATGATAGAATGAGCAATTAGACGATTCCTCTTCTACCAATTTATTTCTTGATAATTACTGTAAAAACTTGCTTTTGGACTTAAGTTCCATAGATGATGAATTCAGAAGATTAAAAAATAAGTATACTTCTTGCAAGTCAAAGATATGACCATCCTGAGATATTCATATTTGAACAAATATGTATATCACGTATTTGGATAAAATAAGTTTTTATTTATACTTTCTTGCTGACATAAGATTCTGTGATTTCTCTGAAGTAAACAAGATTTACAAGGAACTGAGGTCTCCTGAATCCTAAGCCCATTATCTCTGATGCAATGCCTGATTATTTGGGAAAGATATGTAACTTAATGTAGCTCTGTTATTTTGTCATTGGTGTTGGTGGTGTTGGGTTTGTTGTTTGTTTGCTTTCATATACTAACTATTCCCTACTCTGGAGACTATACCTAGGTTAATACCTAGGTTAATGTGTTTTGGAGAAATCTGAAATCTCTTGCTCTGGCCAATAGAAGAAACTCAATAATGAGAATCCACTTACCCAAGGTCTATGCACCTATTCCCTTTTCTTCCCTTTAAACATTTTAAGGTGAATTTTATTCTAAAGCTTTTATTGACATAAGGATTACAACTGTTGTGCTCAAAAAAACAGCCCAAAATATTGGCCAATATTTATCTTCAAACTAGAAATCCAAAAATCAAACTTATTGAAAGAAATGTGTATAATTCTAGACCACAAGTAGATAAGCTGGGGGGGGGGATGGAAAAGCTAAAGCATCTCTGAGAATGGCTTTTATCTTTAACACATTCAAGTTTGCTAGAATTAAAACTGGTTTAATTAGATAACTGGTAGCAAATTTTAAATATCACAAACATGAAACAGATATTTATTTCCTTTAAAAAAAATCATGGTCTATTCAGGCTTAATGCTTAAGTGTTTCTGTGATAAAGGTATTTGTACCAAGAATTATACTTCCACATGAACACTAAATAAAATATTTTAAAATAGACAACAAAATATCAAAAAATACAAAGCAACAAAATATTTTTGGTTATCTTGACTTCAAATCCCCGTGTAAGCTACTACATATATTATGTGTCAGAATATAAAACATGCCATTATCTGAGATAACGAACATATAGTCAATATGCCCACAATAGACAGTTTAACATAGGTATTTTCATTGTCTGACCCTCTTTGTACCTCACAGAAGTTACAACCTATGTTGCCCATTCTCCTCCTATCCCAAACTTTTCAGTGAACTTGTGCCTAAGCATCAGGAAGTCTTTACATGGAAGCAGTTAAAAAAAATGAGGAAAGAACGTAGCCGTAAATGCCTACATTTTAAAAGAATATAGATCAAGAGAATGAAAAAACAAGTCAAAGATTTGGTGGCTGTATTTGCATGAGACATATGTGACTAAGGACCATTATCCAAAATATACAAAGAACTCTTAAAACTCAACTATAAGATAGCGACTTGATTTAAAAGTGGCCAAAAGCCTTAGCAGACACCTCACCAAAAAGACATAGGTGTAAGAGATCCTCCACATCTTATGTCATGAGGGACATAAATTGTAAAAACAACAATGAGATACCACCCTAATACACCCTATTAGAATGGCTAAAATCCAGAACACTGACAATACCTAATGCAGGAAAGAACGTGGAGCAATAGGAACTCTCATTCATTGCTAATGAGAATGCAAAGCAGTGCAGCCACCCTAGAATAGAGTTTGGGAGTTTCTAACAAACTAACCACACTCTCACTACACAATCCACCAATCGTGCTTCTTGTTATCTAACCAAATGAACTGAAAACTAGGTTATAGCTTGGCTGTTAAATATCTCCCAAAGGCTTGGTCAAAACCTGTGATGCAATAGGGAGGTTGTAGAAGGTACTGCCTGGTGAAAGGAAGTTAGGTCATTGGGGACATATGAATATCCTGAAGGGGATATTGGGACCCTAGTCTCTTCCTGTTTCTCTCTTTTCTTCCTTGCCACCATGAGGGCAGAAGCTTTCCTCTGCCATGTGCTTCTGCCATGATATACTGCCTTTCCATAGGCCCCAAAGCAAAGACGCCACTAGAACACAGACTGAAACCTCTCATACCATTAGCTAAAATGAACATTTCTTCCTTTTAAGTTGTTTATACTAGGCATTTTATCACAGTGACAGGAAGCTAACACAACTTACGCCCACAGACATCAGACAGACACACACACACATACACATACAGATACACACACAACTCACACATACAAACTCACACATAACTGCTCAAAACTGGAAGCAACCAAGATGCTATTCAATAAATGAGGGGATAAATAAACTGTGGCATACCCAAAGGACATGAAAAGATAAGAAAGAAACTTAATTGCATGTTACCAAGTCAAAGAAACCCATCTGAAAAGGCTACTACTATATGATCCCAACTTTATGCCATTCTGGAAAAGGCAAAACTATAGGTACAATAAACACATCAGTGGTTGCAAGAGGTTGACAGGGGGGACGTGGTAAATGAACAAAGCATGGAATTTTTAGAGGAATGAAACTATTAATTATAACACTACAATGGTAGATACATATAATTGTAAATTCATCCAAATTCATAGATGTACACCACCAAGATTGACCCCTAAGGTAAACTATGACCTTTGAGTGATAATGATATGTCAATGTAGGTTCATCAATTGTATCAGACGTGTGGCTGTGTGGAAGATGTTGATAGTGGAGGATCTAAAATGTGTGGGGACAGGGAGTGTAAGGGAAAATTCTATACATTCTGCTCAGGTTTCCTGAGAACCTAAAATTGCTCTGAAAAATAAAGCAGAAGCAGAAGATGATGATGAAGACAAGAAGAAAGGCCCCAAATTAGCAACATAATCTTTCACATTAAGTAACTAGAAATAAACTGGGAGCAGTGGCACATGCCTATAATCCCAGCAACTCTGGAGGCTGAAGCAGGAGAATTCCAAGTTCAAGACCAGTCTCAGCAGCTTAGGGAGACCTTCAACAACTTCAAGAGACCCTGTCTCAAAATAAAAAGAGGTGGGGATGGAGCTCAGTGGTGAAGTACCCCTGGGTTCAATCCCCAGTACCAAAACAAAACAAACAAACAAACAAACAAAACTAGAAATAGAACTACTGCACAGTAGGGTGAGTATAAATAATTACAATATTCTGGATAATTTTTAAAAAACTAGAATGAAGGATTTTGAATATTTTTAGCATAAGGAAATGATAAATATTGAGGAGTTAGATATATTTACCCTGACTTGAACACTACATAAAGTATCCAAACATCACATGGTTTCTCATAAGTGTGTACAATTTATATATATCTGTTAAAAGATAAATTTGTTATTTATAATTTTTAAAATAACTAGAAAAAGAAGATCAAATGAAGCCCAAAACAACCAGAATAACAAATATTAGAGATAAACAAAATCGAAGAAGAGTTAAAAATTATTTGAACACCTGTATTCACAGCAACATTATTCACAGTAACAAAAAGGTAGAAGTAACCTTACTATTGATGGAAGAAGTGAAAAACAACATGCAGCACACACACACACACACACACACAAATATTATTCACCATTAAAAAGGAAGGAAATTTTGAGACATGCCCCAACATGGGTGAGCCTTGAAGACATATGTTAAAAAAAAAAAATACTAGTAAGAGGACAACTATTGTATGATTCCACTTACTTGAAGTATCCAGAGTCATCAAGTTTATAGTGACAGACAGTAGAATGGCGGTTGCCAGAAACCAGGAAGGAGGAAATGGGGAATTAGTTCTAAATGTGTACAGGTTTCAATTTTGTATGATGCAAAAGTTCTGGAGATGGATGGTGATGGTTGACAGCAAAGCAAATATGACTGTATAGATTTGTACAGTTAGAAGAATAAAAACCATTATTTTGATATTATATATTTTACCACAATTAAAAAAAGAAACAAAAAGTTGGTTGGTTGAAACAGTCAACAAATCTAACAAATTTTAGCCAGATTGACCAAGAAACAAGAAACAACTAAAATTACTAAAATCAGAAATCAAAGTATGTATAATAGTATCCAGTTTACAGAAATAAAAAGGATTATGAGAATATTATAAATAATTACACCCCAACTAATGGGATAATCTTTGTGAAATTGACAAATTCCTAGAGACATTCAAACTACCAAAACTGACTCAAGAAGAAAACAAATCTAAGCAGATCTATAGTAAGTAACAGTATTAAATAAGCAATAATAATAATAAAAAAAAAAAACTCCAACTAAAAAGAATCTAGGACCAGATGGTTTCACTGGCAAATTCCACCAAACATTTAAAGAATAATTAACATCAGTCCTTCTAAATTCTTAAAAAAGAGAAATGGGAGAAAACACCTATCTCATTCTATGAAGTTAGTATTACACTGATAAGGAAAGCAGACAGATACCACAATATCACAAGAAAACTACTGACAAATATACCTTTTAAAATAGAGATGAAAATATCCTTAACAAAATATTTGCAAATAGAATACAGCACCATATTAAAAGGATTATATGCAATGAACAAGACTGGTCTCAGAGATGCAAGGTGGTTCAATATACAAAAATCAATGCAATATAGACCATATCAAAAGAATGAAGAAAAAAGCCAGCTAAGGTGATGAAGAAAAGGTATTTGACAAAATCCACTGCTTTTTTATGATTTAAAAAAAAAAATTCAGCAAAGGAGAAATATAAAGGAATTTCCTCAATACAAGCAAGGGCAATATTTTTTTAACCCTTACTTAACTTTTACTCAATGGTTAAAAGACTGAAAACTTTCCCTCTGAGATCAGGAACAAAACAAGAATGCCTGATCACTTATATTCAATACTTCTTAAGTTTTGACCTGAGCAGTTAGCTTAGAAAAAGAAATAAAAGACAGACTGAGTATAAAGGTTCTTTTTAGGCTAATAAAAATATTCTAGAATCACATAATAATAATGGTTGTACAACACTGTGACTGTTCTAAAAACCAATACATATCCCTGCTATACTAGAGTTTAAAAGAGTAAATTTTATGTTATGTGAATTTTATTTCAATTAATAAATAAATTACATAAAAACTTCTGGAGACCCATGAACTTTTATTGCTCAGAAACTCATTCCTCTGTTCAAGTATTGCTGTCATTAAAATCTTAGGTCAAAATGGCACCTCTAATGTTGCATTTTGAATCCATTTTCTTTTTCAAAAACTATAGATTTATTTAGTAGTATATATTTATGTATTTTTCACACATGTATGTATGTAAGTGTATATACACATATATACATAGAGAGGCAGAGAGAAAGAGTGTTTAGATGGCTACCACATTAAGGCTTATAAATATTTTATTAATTTTTAAGACTACAAAAATTAATCAGTTGGTTCAAAATGGCAGACTAAGCACATGCTCAGTTTCCCTTTCCTGCCTAGATTCAAAAAATTAAAATTTTCCCCCAAAATTTGTAACATTGCTAGAAGACAAAGTAGGAATGATCATGGTAGATCAGAAATTTAATAGTTCCTTAAAGACCCAAAGGCAAGGGCTAGAGTTGTAACTCAGTGGTAGAGTGTTTGCCTCACTCAGTACCACATATAAATTAATTAATTAATTAAAGGTATTGTGTTCATCTACAACTAAAAAAAATTAAAACAAGAAGCAAAATCAAGACTCAATAAATGGGATAGCATTAAACTAAAAAGGTTCTTTACAGCAAAGAGAACAATCAAGACCATGAACAGAGAGCCTACAGAATGGGAGAAAATCTTTACCACCTGCACCTCAGATAGAGCATTAATCTCTGGGATGTACAAAGAACACAAAACACTTAACACCAAGAAAAAACAAATAACCCAAACAATAAATGGGCAAATGAACTGAACAGGCACTTCACAGAAGAAGAAATACAAATGGTCAAAAAAATTTGAAAAAATGTTCAACATCTTCGGCAATTAAAGAAATGCAAATTAAAACTATACTGAAATTCCATCTCACTCCAGTCAGAATGGTAATTATCAAGACTACAAGTATCAATAAGCATTTGCAAGGATGTGGGGGGAAAGTACATTGCTGGTGGGACTGCAAACTGGTACAACCCCTATGGAAATCAGTATGGAGATTCCTTAGAAAACTTGGAATGGAACCACCATTTGATCCAGTTATCCCACCCCCTGGCTTACATTCAAAGGACTTAAAATCAGCATATTACAGTGATGCAGCCACATCAACGTTCATAGCAGCTCAATTTACAATATCCAAGCTTTGGAACCAACCCAGGTGTCCTTCAACAGGTGGACCTGTTTTTTATTCAGCCATAAAAAAGAATGAAATTATGGCATTTGCCAGTAAATGGAAGGAACTGGAGACTATCATGATAAGTGGAATAAACCAATCCCAAAAACCAAAGGCCAAATGTTCTCTATGATATGCAGATGCTAACACCCAATAAGAGGGGAGGGAGAATAGAAGTTCATTGAACTAGATAAAGGGGAATGAACCAATTTAACTCTGCATCATGTTCAACCACAAGAATGGGATCAAAATTGAAATGGGTTGTACCCCATGTATGTATAATATGTCAAAAAAAATAGTCATGGGTATTCAAAAACAAAACACAACAAAAAAAACCCAAACGCAATATGATCAAACTGAATAAGAAGTAAATATGCAGGAGAAAGATGTTGTAAAAGTGAGAAAAGAATTATATCCCCAGACAAGGTGTAGTCTGGAAATTTTAAAATATAATCATATTAACATTATTTTCATTAAAAATATGAAAAGAGGAGTCAAGAACTTGCAAGATTGCTACATGTCTCTGCTACTTTTCAACCTTGCAAAGGGTCCTAAGCAATGTAATCAAATGGGGAAAAAAAGATATAAAAATACCATTGAATGGAAATAAAACTGTGAATAATCCCTGATGATATGACCATTTACCTAGAAAACCCAAGAGAACCAATTGACAAACTATTAAAACCAAGAACTGAATTTAATATGTGTTCTGACACAATAACATCAACCAAAAAAAAAAGCTATAGCTTTCGATAGCACCAGCAATAATCAATTAGAATTATTCCATTCCATACAATTTCTTTTTTCAATAAAAGTTTATAGATAACAGTAGTAACTCCTTGTGTATCTCTTCTCCATTTCATTAAACTCTCTTCACCCCTCACATTATCTTGCATTTGGAGTTTTTTATTTCTATTCATGCTTTTTATGTGTTAGCATATGTGTGTGTTATGTCCTTAAAAAACATGTGCATATGTGTGTATATATTTGCAGTAATTTCAAAATAAAAAGTAAAGCATACACATGTTAAATTTTCACATTGAAAAACTGTATTAAATTATATATGTGATATAATTATATGGATATGTATGTGTCATCCTGCAACTTGATTGTACCTATTACTACTTTTAGACTTATCCAAGTTAATATTTATATATATGGCATTCTTTCTCACTATCTGGATGGATATATTCTTTTAAAAAATATAATTTGTTTCTCTCATTTCTAGAAACACAGTGTGGTAAGTAAAAACCACATCTCAAATGAGATGGAGGTTAAAGACAAAAATCACAGTGTAAGTACAAAGCAGCTTGGAAAAAATGGAAATAACTTCACAGTTCATCAAGAGGAAGACTAAATAAATTATGGTACATCTATAAAATGGTTTTACAGTATTTAAAAAGAATTTAGTAGGTCTATATGTACTGACATGCCAAGATTTCCAAGACATAAAAGAAAATCTAAAACAATATGATCTCTTTCATGTCAAAAGTTAAAACTGTGTATTTTAAATCACATGTCTATGTAAATGTATCTTAGAAAACAGAAAAAGGATAATACTGGGTACTTTTCAGTGAGTGAATGGGTTTGAGGGAGATGAAGGGAGATATTTTTACTATTTATTGCTAGATGTTTTGAAGTAAGGATCTTTTTTTTTTTTTTTTTTTGGCGGTGGTGGTACAGGGGATTGAACCCAGGGCCTTGAACATGCAAGGCAAGCACTCTGCCCACTGAGCTATAAGCACTCTGCCAACTGAGCTATAAGCACTCTGCCAACTGAGCTATATACCCAACCCTGAGGCATGTTCTTAATAGTGTGTGTGTGTGAGAGAGAGAGAGAGAGAGAGAATATCCAGGGACCCTTAACCAGTGAGCTACATCCCCAGCCCTTTTGATTTTTTGTTTTGAGATAAGGTCTCACTAAGTTGTTAAGGGCCTTACTAAGTTACTGAGGCTTGCTTTGAATATGCAATCCTCCTGCCTCAGCCTTCTGAGCTGCAGGGATTACAGTGTTGCACGTAAGTTTTTAGTAGATAAATTGATGATACATAAATAGACAAATGCAAGATCAAAATTGATCAAGAAGAATGAACAAGGGGCTGGGGATATAGCTCAGTTGGTTAAGTGCTTGCCTCACTTGCCTCGCATGCACAAGGTCCTGGGTTCAATCCCCAGCACCACAATCATTCTTCATAAAAAAAAAAAAGATTGAACAAAGGACCAATGCACTCCCGGAGCATACAATCAAGTAAGAGCTAACCATATTAAAAGTTTTTAATTTGGTTGCAGTCCGCATTCTTATGACCTAAGATTATCACTGAAGTTTCCCTTTTATTTGTTTTTCTTTGCATTTATTAATTAGAAAACAGAAAAGCAAGACAAATACTGTAATGAACATACTTACTGACATATTTCAAAGTTTTGGGTCGGAGAAGACAACCACGAAAATTCAAACACAGTACGTTTAGACGCCACTTTTGCAAAGTCGACACTACAAATTTATCTGTAACTATATTCTTCACTGTGGAAAAATTAATCTAAAAAGAATAAATGAAAGGCATTAAAAATGCAAAATATCTGTTTTGTATAAAAATTTTAAATATTTTAAATTATCAAGTACTAAAAGCTCTCCATCAAATAGAAAAAAGACTAAAATATTAGTGTTCTACTAGAGTATATAAGTTTCATAAATAAAAAAGGACTATACATGCATACAAACACAATTCCAAAAATGATTTGAGTTTGCCAATAAAAAATTTGGCACATTAGGATAGAAAATGTAAACACAAATGGCTTTGGGTATGTGTGAGTATATGTGTGCGCGCATGCATGTGTACGTTTCTGGGAATCAAAGCCTTGTATGTCAAGAATGGAAAGTTATACTCCATGTATATATAATACACCCAAATACATTCTACTGTCATGTATATCTAAAAAGACCAATAAAATTGCTTTTAAAAGCCTTGTGCATGCTAGGAAAGCATTCTAACCCTGAGCTATATTTCCAGTCCACAAATGGCTCCTTAACACGTGAGACAATATCCACAATATCTTAACTCTTGTGAGTTAAGATATACAAAATAGTGTAACAATGAAATGATAGATTCCAAAAAGCAGAGAGAACTAAAAAAATTTTGGAGCAAAAGTCACTCTATAACTCCATATACTTTTGTGATTATGAATCAATTCAACTTGTATTATAAAGATGTTACCTTTAGGAATTTATCCTGCAGATACATCATGTGTTTTTTAAAAATATTTTTAGTTGTAGATGAACATAATACATTTATTTTATTTGTTCATTTTTATGTGGTGCTGAGGATTGAACCCAGTGCCTCACATGTGCTAGGCAAGCACTCTACCACTGAGCTACAACCCCAGCCCACAATTATATGTATTTTAAAAATGAGAAAAAGGAAGCCAGGCATGGTGGCGCACGCCTGTAATCCTAGCGACTTGGGAGGCTGAGTCAGGAGGATCGCGAGTTCAAAGCCAGCCTCAGCAACTTAGCGAGGCCCTAAGCAACTCAGTGAGACTCTGTCTCTAAATAAAATACAAAATAGGGCTGGGGATGTGGGGATGTGACTCAGTGACCGAGTGTCCCTGAGTTCAATCTCTGGTTCCAAAAAAAAAAAAAAAAAGAAAGAAAGAAAAAGGATGTACACTATAGGATTTTAATAGCAAGAAAAAGAAACAAGCCTAAGAGACTAATTAAATAAATCAAGGAACTTCTTACAACACAACACTGTGTAAGCACAACTTACAGAAAACCTAAAGAAACAAGGTCCAACTATGTTATTCTCTCTGATTGTCTAATTCTGTCGAGGAACAAAATTCAAAATATATAGAGGATTTAATGGACCAAATCTTTCATGAATATTACTCCCCAATGTCAATCTTTTGATGAGACTTGGTTCTCAGAGTTCAAGATTTTTTTCACCTGCAGTGCTAAGGACTGACCCCAGGGCCTCACAGGTGCTGGGCAAGCACACTACCACTGAGCTACATCCCCAGCCATTTTTATTTTTTATTTTGAGACAGGGCCCTGCCTGGGTTTTGCAGAGTGAATGGGGTTACAGGTGTGTGTCATCAGGCCCAGCAAGATTCTAATATTTTAAAAGAACCTAGAAAGCAGAAATCTTCCATAGCCAGGTAGGGGAAAATCAAATGGCAAAAATGGTATTTCCTTAAAAATATTTGCTAATTAAGAGTATATGCTTTGTAATCAGAGACATCAAAGTTTGTATTTCAACGCAACCACTTAACAACTTGGGCTATTACTCGACTAAGCCTTAGTTTTTTTGTTTGTTTTGTTTTTTGTTGTTGTTGTTTATTTGTGTTTTTGTTTTTCATCTGTAAAGTAAAAAATAATAATAATAATAGTACCTAACTCAGGAGACTACAGGGATAAACCAAGAAAATGTGACTAACATGCTAGTGCAGCACTCAATGAATATTAGCTAATATTATTCAAAAACATAACAAAACAGCACAAAATATGAGTAGACAAATTTTAAAAATTGATCAGGGAATAGATTAATTTATGTAACTAAACAAAACCTGCTTGATATTGTCAGTACAGTTGCAGCATGCAGACACACTCTGGCATTTTCCAATGTCGATTTCTAGACTGAAATTTCTGTACAGTTCTTACCCTAGTACTATTTTTGTACTATTCTTGTAACTTGGACCTTGCCTGTGTTTCTCATTCCAAAAAGACACTGGGAAGAGAAATCATCAACAATAAAAAATAAGCACATATGACTTCTCTTTCCTGTTTCCTGGACAACACTGTAATCTCAATAACTAAGATTGTTTATCAATGATCAATAGCCATCATTTTCCCTGTTGTCACCTCCCTTATTGCTAATGATAGAGGATGAATGATATACTGTGATATTCACTGACTTGTAATTAGGGGACCTGACACCATTTTTCAGAATTTCTAAAACTTACAGAAACTAAGAGAAGCTGACAAGGTGCCAGGGGCCCTAATCCATAAGTCAACCAACATTTTTATGTATCATCAGAGCACCCTCCCCATTCTTGGCTGAACTGTTCTATTCTCATTCTGTATGACAATGTCAAGAAGAGAATTGATTCCATCTGAGCTAACAAATCAGATAGCCATGTCTTAAGTTTATTTTTAGTGTAGGGCAGTGATTCTCAGACTTTAGCCTGTATCAGAATCATCGGGGTGGACTGTCAAAACAGATTGCTGATTTGCTTCTCCCAGAGTTTCTCTGGGGTGCGGCCTGAGAATTTGCATTTCCAACAAGTTCCTGGGTGTTGCTGATGCTGCTGGTCTCAGGACCACACTTTAAGAACCACTGGTGTAAGGAATAAATCTCTTATTTATGTGACAGATGTTTGAGGATGTTGCTTTTTGCTTTGGAAAACTCATAAAGAAGAAAAAATGAATCCAAATGCTCTGGAGGAGAAATAATATGTACAATATTAAGATCAGGAAGAATCCTGCAGAAGCCTGGGAGAAATTAGAAAAAGCCAGCACTTCTGCCCTCATTGGATAAAGATGTAGGGAGAGTATGAGCACATGGCAGTGAAGAACAAAGCCAGAATAGGAAGTTAAGTTTATTTATGTTCAGTAAATTTCTCTTTCCATAATTATATATTGGCCTTCATTTTATTTTTGCCTTTATTTGTGAATGTTTAAATGTGTCACAATTTTAACAAACATTTTAGCACAATCAATAGCTTTGTTCAGAAGGCAATGAGAAATGACAAAATGAGGAATTGGATACTCACAAATTGGATGTTTCAACTAAAAACTTAAACTTTTAGCAAAATATTATATCAATGTTATGTTATGAATTAAATTATCAATCAGTTCTGTCCTTTCAGAGTTCAAACCTCTCATCTTGTCAGTTTTACATGCCATTAGCCAAATACACTAAGGTCATTCTTCTTTCTTTTTAGTAGAATTAATCCTTCCAAATTATGAGTTATGAATAGGTCATTACAAAGCACACACTAAACTGTCTTCCTCATAGGCAAAGACTAAACATATGGTATATACTCATGAAGGAATCAGGCACACATTAACAATGAAACCAGGATAGGGTATAAAATATTCAATAAAGTAGGCTTTGCTTCAATTCTAATGTAATATTCAATTCATATCTACTATTTAAAATACTAACACATCTCTTAAAATAACATTATTTTCTTTTTTATTTCTTCCTCCAAGCTTATGCCCAGATGAAAGCAAAACAAATGCACTTGTTGCTGGTGGTCACAGAGTAGGGAGCAAGTAAGAGGTGGTTCCTACTAAAGCAGGTCTTATAGCAGCCCATTAGACTTTAAGAACTAAATAACCACATAGTTCAGAGAGTAGCTACTTACAGCATTCCACAATTTGGTAATTTGTATCATCACCATCCAGGAGTGGTTAACCTGACCACATATTACCACATCTCTTAAACCAAGGTACGAGAAAATCTAAATGCAAAGGAAAGAAATACACAATTTTGAAAAATATGTAAACTTTGATGTAATTCTTCCCACGCTGTGTGTGTGTGTGTGGTTACATGTGAGAGTGTGTGAGAGAGACAGAGAGAGACAGACAGACAGAGACAGAGAGACACTAAATACATTGTAATAGCAAAAGTTTAAGCACTAGAATTTTACCTGAAGATAGAAATTTCATCCAAAGTACTAGAACTTATCTCCTGATGCCTTTTATATAATGTGATCCTTTATTTTTTATTTTTATTTTTTTGGTACCAGTGATTGAATCTAGGGGGTACTTAAACACTGAGCCACATATTTTTTGTTTTGAGACAGGGTCTTCCTAAGTTGCTTAGGACCTCACTAACTTGCTGAGACTGGTGTCAAACTTGTGATCCTCCTGCCTCAGCCTCCCGAGTAACAGGGATCACAGGCATGTACCACTGCACTAGCGCCCCCAATCCCTTTTTTTAAAGACGTGTTGCACACTGTGTTCTTACAGTAAATTGAACCATGCACCAAACTATGACCTCTGCAATGCAGTGCTTTTTCATAGTTCTTTGCAGTCGTTTCTTATAATTTCTTATAAAGGACTAAGGAGTTTATATAGACCTCTTTAAAATATGAATTTAAGAGTATTTCTTAAATGCTGCATTTTAAACTGTGTTCTTACAGTAATTAAACTCTGTACCAAACTGTGAACTTTGTAATGCAGTGACTTTTCATGGTTCTTTACAACCTTTCCTCACTATTGAGTTTAAAGGCCTATTACAAGGAGTTTACACAGACATCTTGAAAACATTATGATGTGACCTTTTAATTGATCAGTGAAGCAAGATGGTGAGAAAGATAAGCATATTTGTTTTATTTTCTGAATGAAAGTAGAATTCTGCTTAAAAACAAAAAAAATTAGTGATTTCTCTAAATAAAAGCTGGTACAGAAAAGGCATTCAATAATTTTTTGTCAGATTGAACCAGATCCCTCAGAAAGATCAATAAACCCACATGGCTTCTATTTCTGAGAAAATAGTAAACTATAAAATCAGGAAATACTTCTGATAGAAAACATTAGTAAATGCTAAAACATTTTAAAAAAACATAACTTGGTTTTCAAGAAGGGAGGTAAGGGAGATCTCCATGACACCAATCCTTGCAAACCCAGACAGCAAATAGGGTGCTCATGCTATAGTTGTTTGGGGAACAGTGAAGGATGGTAGCTGCTTTTAAAGTTACCAAGCCTATACAAAGTAGGGAGTTGTAACAGAAAAAGAGGAAGAGGGAGAGATCATGATTATGAAAAAGAGAGCTATCTCTTAGCAAAAGAAAAGCTAAGATATCAATCTTGGATGAAAAAAAAGTCTCTCAAAGAAGTAATCAAAGACTGGCTATCATGTATATTGAGATTTGAATTTTAATAATTTGTGGGGTCCAACTGGAATTTATTAGCTTTATATCTGGGTTTCATATATTAACATACAAAGGGGTTCCAAAATGGTATAACTCTGGGATACTTGGCAAAAATATCATTCTTTCTTAAAGAGACAAATTCAAGTTTTACAGGATTCCCACAGATTAAGCCCCTCCCAAAATGAGCTTCTAATCAAAAATTACAAAACATGTGAGGTGGAAAAAGAAGAGTAAACAGAAGTAAAAATTAATAACAACATTGTCATATAGTGGTTATAAAATTTTTAAAGTGATAAATATATAAAGAAAAGTTAAACTTTTGAAGATACTGTCAACAAAGGACTGGACAGATTTGTTAAAGAACCAAATAAAATTTTGGGGAATTAGAATAAATAAAAATATTGAAACTAAAAACTTAATTAGATGAATTAAAAAATAGATTAATTAGATGAATTAAAAAGTAGATGAGACTCGGATGAAAAGAAAATCAGCAAACTGAAATATGTATCTGGAAGTTACAGAGGATAAGGTATAGACAGTAAGGAGATGCAAAATACAAAGGAGGTTAAGAGACACATTACATAACACAAAAAAAGACCCAGTATACATCTTTTCAGAATTTCCAGGAGGAAACAAAAGGAATGAAATTAAAGCAAAATTCAAAACACCACAGATTAAAATGTTCCAGAACAGATAAAAGTTTACAATTCTCAGATTAAAGAAGCCCAAGAAATTCCAAACAGGAAAATGAAAATATGCCACATGCTTTATAATGAAATTGCAAAAGTCCAAAAGCAAAAGAAAAGTTCAAATGCAACAAGAGACAAATTACCTACAAAAGACTGTCACTTAGCCATAACATAAGGCAGAAGTCAAAACAGCTATTAATCTCAGATAACCTATAGAAGGAAATTACAACTCAAGAATGAGCATTCATCTGAGGCCAGTTTCAGCAATTTAGTGAGACCCTCAACAACTTAATGAGAGCCTGTCTCCAAATAAAAATAAAAAGGACTAGGGATGTAGCTCAGTGGTAAAGATCCTGAGTTTTATCCCCAATACCCACCCCTACAAACATACAATGAGCATTCAATAAAAACACTTTTAAGAAAAAGACTAAGAGAGTTTGCCTCCAATTGACTCTTCACAAAGGAACTTTGAAAGAACACTGAAATCAGAAGAAAGGAAGAAGATATAACTAATAAAGATGGATGAAGAATTTAACATGGTAAGTATGTGGTAAAACACACTAACCTCATAAAATAATATTATGATAATGATTAATGCAGGGGTACAAGAAAAGTGTAAAAAAGACACCAGATAATAGTACCCTATGACTAGAGAGATGATCAGAGTTAAAACTTTCTAAATTTCAGTTTTATTTAAGAAGAAAGTATAGGTGTTAATTCAATTTAGGTTTTATTAATATTGCAAAAAGTTTGAAATATCTAAGAGTAGCCATGAAATGGTAGAAGTAGGATGTATTTTTTTCTAAAACATGGAAGTAAGATGTAAATGGTAGATTTAAAAATTCAGTAAATGCATAAAGATATGAAGAAAAAAGCATTAAAAAGGAGAATAGACAATATAAACTGAAATGAAAAAAAACTGAATCCAAGTATATCAATAGTCATAACAAAATTTTTGAATTCACTGGTCAGAAAATAAAAATTATCCCTAATAATATTTTCCCTACAATGTTTCTCCCCTGATATTAGTATTAATATCATTTTTCCTTTCACGTGTACTCATTTCATTTAATATTGTAATTAGATCAATTTTTACATCTGGTAAAAGTATCAGCACATAACAATAAAAGAAAATAATTCAAACAATTCACTAAAGACATTTAAATATCTTAAAAGTATATACAACTAATAACATAGCCAAAAAGTCACAAGAAGAAACTGACAAATCCATAAACATGATTGAAGATAGTATCAAAAACATCTCAACAATGTTGGGGTATGTTCCTACCATCCCTATTTTTCCTAGTGTTTTGAGAATGAAGGTATGTTATATTTTATCAAATGCTTTTTCTACATCTATTGAAATACTCATATGACTCATAACTTTAAGTCTATTGATGTGATGAGTTACATTTATTGATTACTGGATGTTGAACCAACCTTGCATCCCTGGGATGAACCCCACTTGACCATGGTGTGCTATCTTTTTAATATGTTTTGTATGCGATTTGCCAGAATTTTGCTAAGAATTTTTGCATCTATGTTCATCAGGGTGAAATAAGCCAATCCCAAAAAAACAAAAAGAACGAATGTTTTCTCTGATAAGTGGATGCTGATACATAATGTAAGGAAGAATGGAGGAATGTTAGATTGTGTAGAGGGAAATGAGGGGAGAGGCCTAGGGGAAGGAAAGATAGTGGAATGAGACAAACATCATTACCCTATGTACATGTATGATTACACAAATGGTGTGACTCTACATCGTATACCACAAGAAATGAAAATTTGTACTCCATTTGTGTACAATGAATCAAAATGCAATCTACTGTCATGTATAACTAAATAGAACAAACAATTTAAAAAACACATCTCAACAGCTGTTAGAACAGTGTGAGGCAGTAAATCTTCCCTGGATTTCTCAGTGCTCCTATAAAAAGCCTTAGCCTGCAAAGACATGGAAATCTGTACAACAAAAAGAGATTGTTTTGCCTTCACTTCCTCTACAAATATTTTACTTCCCATTAACTATCAAGATTAGATCTATAACCATTTGTCTAATTAATTGATCTGATCCAGAAAGGATATTAAAATGTCTCTTATCTCTCCAAAAATGTCAGAAGATTACAGCCTGGACTAAAGCTCCCAAGGTACTGGAAAGATCCTTAGTAATTTCCATTTCAAGGAGTAATGAGCCCCAGGACCTTGGAGGTATCTGCAGGTCTTGAAAGCTGAAGATAATAGAGCTTATCTGGCCTTTGGAAAGATAGATGTATTAAAACACAAGAAGTTCTGCTTTCCTCTTTTAATATATGAATCCTGTAATTTCACTGGGCTCATTTGCTAATTTGTCCACCTCAGGATCCTCAACTTAGTCATATCTGAAAAGGTTATTTTGCCATGTAAGGAGACATAATCACAGATTCTGAGGATTAGGACATGGACATCTTTGAGAGGTTAATGTTGTGCTAACCATACTATCTAAGGGAATGAAAAACACCAAATTTATGCTGCTCACAGTGGTACGCACCTATAATTCCAGTGACTCAGGAGTCTGATTCAGGAGGATTGCAAAATCTAGTCCAACCTTTGCAATTTAGCAAGGCTTATCTCAAAAAAAAAAAAAAAAATTAGGAGAAAAGAACTAAAGAACTGGAATGTAACTCAGTGGTAGAATGACCCTGGGTTCAATCTCCAGTATCCTAAAAGAGAAACACACAAGGGCTGGGGTTGTAGATTAGTGGTAGAGTGCTTGCCTAGCACATGTGAGACCCTGGGTTTGATACGCAGTACCACATAAAAATAAATAAATAAAATAAAGGTATTGTGTCCATCTACAACTAAAAAATATGAAAAGAGAGAGAGAGAAACACCAAATTTAAGAAGGCTGTTATCTCAGGGGGCTTAGAAGGAGATAGAATGCAATCAGAGTAGTCTTAATTGTACTTATTATGCTTATTTATTAAACTGGGTGGTGAATACACAAGTATTCATTTTTTTACATTTCTTTGCATGCTTGAAATATTTTATATTAATAAACTCACTTTTGAATAAAATACACAGGAATAAATTTAAAGGGGTGAAAGAATCATATTTGAAAACCACAAAACATTGAATAATCCATGTTTGTGAACAATAACAACAAAAGGAACTGAATCAGAATTTTAAATCTGCCCCTGAGTATATACCAGACACAAGTTCAGAGTGTTTTATAATAGTATCAAATATTCAAAAAAGAGATAACAATAAATACACCGATACCAATTCTACCCAAAGTGATCTATAGATTCAATGCAACCCTCTTAATTTTTCACTCCTTTTGCAGAAATGGAAAAGCCAGCCCTCAAATTTATACGCAATCACAAGGGGTTCAAAATAGCCAAAATAACTTCAAAATAGAACAAAGTTAGAGGGCTAATACAAAAAACTACAATAATCAAAATATTAAAATACAGGATAAATATATGGACAAATACAATAAGACTTGAGACCCCAGAAATATTTAGCATCTTTGATCAACTAATTTTCAATAAGAAGCCCAAAACAATTCAATGGGGAAAGAAGAGTATCTTTAATGAATGGTGCTGAGACAACAGGATATCTAAATATTTAAAAAATGAATTTAGATGCCCCCAACTTCATTCCATATTTTAAAAAAAATTTGAAATGGATCAATGGCCTAAATATAAGAGCTACAGCCATTAAATTCTTCAAAGAAAACATGGGGTAAGTCTTCATGCCCTGGGGTTTAACAAAAATTCTTAGCTATGACAGCAAAAGCATGAGCCACAAAGGAAAAACAAATTTCATCAAAATTCAAAACTTCTGTGCATGAAAAAAACATCACAAAGAAAGTTAAAACTTCACTTTTTTCTGTACATATTGCTGAAGGAAAGAAATATGCTACCAATTAAGTCTATCATTGCAATGGCCAAGAACCCTTGGAAAGGTATATGGTGGATGAGATGGCCTGAAAAGTGTACTTGTCATTTTTTACCTACACTGTTCTTGTACAGTATTTTTAAAGAAGGCCTATGTCCAGAGAGGTAAAAGCAACCTAGAAAAGTTAAGTGGCCACACTTCTATAGGACCAGATTTCTGAGACTGCAGGAGACTGATGAATGACTTGTTTAGTTGTATAAGAACAACTAGATAAAGAGTGAGATGGGAAGCAAAGCCCTAAAGGCAGTAAACTATAATTCAACCAATCAAGAAATAAAGTGCCTAAAGTGAGCACTTCCAAGTCCCCACAACACACATGAAGCTGACAGGAGAACCAAGCACAGCTGCTCACAATGGATTGGGCTTTTATTCACTGAGCCTTCACTATAGATACCACCTCTCTTTAAAAGGGCACTGTACTAATTTCTTAGGGTTGCCATAACAATTGCCACAAACTGGGTGTCTTAAAACAACAGAAATTTGGTCCCTCTGTTCTGGAGGTTGGAAGTCTAAAACCAGAGTTGGGAGGGTGGTGCCCCACTGAAGGCCCTTGCAGAGAGTCCTTCCTTGCTACTTTAGCTTCTGTTGGTTGCCAGGACTCTTCTGCATTCTTTGCCTTACAGCTGTATCCACCCTCTGCCTCTTATCACATGGCCTTCCCTCCTGTGTGTGTCGGGTTCCCTCTTCTCTTTCGTAAAGACACCAGGTATTAGATTTAAGACCCATTCAAATGCAGCATGACTTATTCTCTGCAAAAATCCTATTTCCAGATTTTCTGATAAGGTCACTTTCTGAGGTTCTGGTAGTACATTAATTTGGGGGGACACTAAACCTAGTACAGTTACCTAACTCCTCTCTGAGTCTGTTTCCTCATCTGTAAAACAAGGGTCTTTGATGAAATGATTTCTAAAGGCCTCTTCCAAACCTAAAATTTTGTGATTACTTTTGTAATTTATAGCCAGATAGTTAAAACTAGACTCTTAATTGTATTGCCACACAGTAATTTTAATCTCAAATTTAAAGGATCCACTTTTTCCATATTGTATGATTAAGTTATTCTCAACTATGAATTCTAAGAGGATATTAATTACAAAAAAAAATCCCATATTTAAATGGATCATACTATCATTTACATGTTAAATTCTTACATAAATGGATTCAGACTTTTATTTGAAAAGTATACTTGCATTGTGGTCCACATAGTAGAAAAGAAAAAGACAATTAGAGTAAGACTACATAATGCCTTTTCCAATATGTGGGGATTTTGATGTCCTTTCCAATAAATGAGGAGCTATCAATTTATTCACTAGCTCATTTAACACTTACTTTTTTAACAACTACTTTATAATACCACATTAATTCCATAGAACACTTCCCAGAATATTTAAAAGGCAGGTGTTCCACATTTAAATGTAGAATAAACTGTTTCAAAGAATTTAAGTGCAATTACCACAAACCTATAGTTTCTTCTAAGGAGGGTGGCCACTATTATAAAGTATGACTGAAAGTTTTAAAACATTCACATGCAATTACATTTAGAAATACTAGAAATAAATTCCACATAGAACATTGACTGTTGCCAACATGGCAACCTGGGAAGAACATCAGGGCAGAAGAGTATGATTTCTAATTCGGTTCCACGGATAATCACCAGGTGGTTACTCTATGCAAGATACATCCTAACCCATAATATTGACAACATGTAACACAGAAAAGGGGGCATTTTAAGAAAACCATAAGCCACTAAAAATCTATATAAGCATGAAATTTTTGCCTACTCAATCCTGCTAATATGTTTCAGCACCCACTCTGAGCCAGGGCACTTTGAATTTCAGGAAAAAGAAGAACATCCAGTGGTCCATGAAGAAGTATTGGGATGAGAAAGGAGAAAGAAAACCCACATCAGGAGGGAAATGGAGGGATGTAACAAGAGAACAAACTGAATACCTGAACCCCTGGCAGAGGGAAAGAAAAAGAAAATCCACCAGTTCAAGGAAGCCAACTGTGCCTCAAAGAAATTGAAATGGTGCCTGGTGAGATATGATGATCTCAGTTCAGTTTACAGAGGCTGCTGCAAAAAGTCTCCCTAGAACAGAATTTTCAAGCCTCCAGTCTACTTCCCACTTCTGACTCAACATGGAAATGAGTGACACTCTTGGAAGACACTAGGGGTGGTTTCTGGGATGGGGAGACTGAAATGTTTACAATACACTGAAGCACCAGAAGCACATCAGCTATTTTCATTTTGACCTTAAATGACAGAACCAGAGTTCCTAGGAGGAAAGCAACAGCAGTCAGTTTTCAGCTTTACATCAGGAAAGACCTCTAATATCTTCTAGCACAGAAACTGTTTTTAATATTTTATAATTCTCTTCCATACAAAACAGATGTTTTTAGTTCATGGTTAGAATTAACTTTTCTCTAACACTCTGTAGCATTTATTGGTATTAGGGGTATCAGCACATGTGTTCCATACAAAGCAGCAAGAAGGAGGTAGGAAGAGCTAACACGGCCAGCTGACCAGAAAGGGTGCCTATTCACTGAGTATGAGGGAGCACTGGATGTTTTCAGAGGGGATTCTGACTTTGAGTGGAAGAGCCTTTTCTTTCAGCAAAATCAGGTCCTTCTCTCTGGCACCTCTATCCACTGAGTAGGTGGTCCTACTACTAACCAAAGTCCATACCTCAAAGTTGCAAAATGGAAAAGACCCTTTTTCTTGATGGAAAATAAAATATAATAAAACATTTAAAGTTCAATTTTGACCCATTATACATTAGGTGCCAAAGTTTATGCCACAATCCTCAGGTAGGCCTGGTACTTTGCCAGGAACAAATGAAGGTGGTGGATCCTTGCCCCTTCCAGAGCCATTAGGCAGAGCTGAATAAAGTAGGTACCTGCAAGGGGAATGGGTAATGGAATGATACTTTTGACCATGGGAAATTGCCAAAGCCCAAGAAAAGTGAGAAGAATGTCTCCTCCAGAGAATTCATAGTGCAGATGTCTGAGTTTCAGTGGAAGAGGGAGATTTCCAAACTAGATGGGAGAGAGGGGCCTGACATGGAATGTGGGAGCCCAAATGACAAAAGAAGGCTAGTCTGGATGTGGGCTATAACCCAGGAAACATAGAAATGGGCTAATCAAAGAATGAGGACCCCAGAAAGTTGATAAAGCAGATTGTCACCCTAGGGGATGACAATAGAACTTAGTACAGTGAGTAGTGAAGTTACTTGTGGGATGAGGGGCTGACCTGCAGGGCCTCTCAGGAAGAAATGGAAGTGAAGGGGCATTTGCATAGGAAATACAGCCAGGCAATGAAATCTTGGTACCTATGGGACAAGGGATAGATCAAAAAGTAAAAACATGAGGAAACTGGGAGTCAGACTTCTTCTATAGAAAGTATTTACAAGTATGGAAGAGAATAATACTAGAAATAACTCTGTAGCATTAGACTGGAATTGGGTATTAGTGGGAAATTGTAGTTTTTAATACATACAGCATTGCTTCTGGTTGAGATATTACTCCACAGCAAAAAGAAATGCCTCCTGAGGCCCATGTTGATGGACTTCACCAATCTTACATGTTCTCTACCACCCTGAAGTTGCTGGCTTGATAAAATGGTGAAATGGTCTTGTGAACACTCAGTTACTATGACAGGTAAGTGGCAATACATTGTGGGACTGGGGCAAGATTCTCCAAAAGCCTCTATGTCCTCTGAATCAGCATCTAATACTGTCTACAATACTTTCCCCCATACCCAAGATTCACAAGTCAGAAATGGGAGTCACGTATTCACTACTACCCCTCATGACCCACTAACTTCAGGGTACTTTTTTGCTTCCTGTTCCCATGACCTTATTCTCTTGGCTCAATATTTTAAGAAAGATACACTACTGAAAGATATTGGCTTAAACTCTTGGTTTCAAAAGAAGGAATGTTTCAATTAGGAGATAAAACAATCATTTCATTGAACTGGAAGTTAAGACTACCATTCCACCATTCTTATCTTCTTGTATCTCTGGATCACTAAGTAGTTCATGTGCTGGCTGGGTGATTGACCCTGATGATCAAGGAGGAAGTGAATTGCCACTCCACAATGGAGATAAGGAAGAATATGTCTGGAATTCAGGAGATTCTTGTAGGTGTTTCTTAGTGATGCCTGTGGCTAGATAATAAAATGGGAAATAACAACCCAATCCAAGCAGGTCTTCTAATGGCTCAGACCCTTTAGGAATGAAAGTTTGTATCACCATACCAGGTAAAGAACCATGATCACCTCAGATGCTTGTTGAAGACAAAGGGAATACAGAACAGGTCATGGAAGTAGGTAACTATAAATATCAGCTATAACCTCATGATCAGCTATTATTCCTAATTATTTTATTGTAAATATATATCAAATATCTGTACCATCTATGTATATCTCTATTATATTTGTTTTCTTCCTTCTCCTCCTCTGTTATCACATAAGATATATTGACTTTACATCATCATATTCAAATATTTTTATGGTATTTAAATCATGGGATATCAAGGAGACAAGTCAACATATCCAAGTATTTTACCTCCTCTTCTGGGAAGGAGTTAATATATTTCTAGTTATAAACAGGATGACAGAATCATATTATATAGAATTATGAACTTATTATTGTCCTTATTGAGAGATCAAGTATGGTTCAAGGAGATGTGTTTGGGTGCCAAGTTGACAAAGGTGGGCCTGTGATGGTAATTTTGTGTGTCAACTTGACAGGGTCATGGAGTGTCCAGATATTCACTTAAACATTGTTTCTGGGAATGTCTGTGTATTTCTGGATAAGGTTAACATTTGAATTAGTAGACCAGGTAAAGCAATTGCCCTCCCTAATGAGAGTAGGTCTCATCCAAACCACTGAAGGACTGAATAGAATGAAAAACGGTGAGAAATAATAAGTCTCTGTCTCATTATTTCTCTGGCTGATTATTTTCAGGCTGGGACATGAGTTTTCTCCTGCCTGAGGACTCAGACTGGAACCTCACCAAGAATGGAATCTGCAAGCAATCTGCAGGCACCTAGGTCTTAGATTTCCCAGCCTTCAGAACTCTGTGAAATAAATGTTGGTTGTTCAAGCCTCCCACTTGATGGTGTTTGTTATAGCAAGCCAAGATGACTAAGACATTGTATAACCTGCAACATGTAATTTAATCTCTCTAATCTCCATTGTTTGATTTGTATAACATGGATAAAGTTGATGTGAGTGAAAATGTTTGTGAGCAAGCCTATCAAAAGCTAAGTTATTGATATTGAAACATAGCTAAGCCAATACTGAACACTACTGGGTAGATATCAATGGTGGAATGAACCCAAGAGGTTTGCTATGACATTTAAAAACACATGTCCAAGCTGCTTAACAGTGACCCAAGTTACTAGCGAATGTTTAAATGCATTCACATTCTAACACAAGTCTATTTTTAATCTCTGGAAAATGTGAAAACTGGTCCCTTTGAGATTAATGCAGTGTTGCCAAAATAAGATCTTTAGGGAATTTTCTAAGTTTGGCTCAATCTATTTGTTCTGATGACATGGGTCACCCTCTGGGGAAGAATATCAAGAAAGGAGTAAGATTAGGAATTTGGCTTACCCTGAGGGATCTTGCAGATGCCTTAGATCTAGCAGGTTAGGTTCCAGAAGAGCTGCCAAGCTATGTTCATAGTGGGGTTGCTGGGGATAGGGGTTGTCTACAGCAGGGGTTGGCAAACTATAGCCTATAAGCCAAATTTGGCCACACCATTCCAGCTATTTTTGTATGGACCTCAAACTTAAGAGTATTTTTTATATTTGTTAATGTTAAAAAAAAAAACTATTAGCTTTTGGAGAGAAAAACTTGCTCAAAGAGTTGAAGACACTGCCTCTTGGATCACAAAGTTTAAAATATTTACTTCCTAACCACTTTCAGAAGTTTGCTGATAACCTAGAAGTTGGCCATTAATTTAGAATACTATAGGTTAATGGGTAAGACTCAGGAAATGAAGTCTAGAGAAGATGAGGTATCAAGCAAGTATCAATGTGAACTATGTTCTAGGGCCGTAAGGGCATTTTCTCTCCACTTTGAGGATCTACTGAGGAGTGAACTGGAATGATGTTGGCTATTTAACAATCAATCCTTTCCAACAGAACCTTGATTTGGTTAAGAAATATACCCTTGATAAGCTTCAATGAAGACTTTCTCATACCAAGCCCCACCTATCTATCTAGTTATATGTATTAAAAACCATGACTTCCCTTTGATATCCCAATTACAATCTAACACCACAGGGTTCATCCTAGTGTTTTCCTCTCCACACTTGTAACTACTTTCTAGAGTAAGAAACCTGGCTCTCAATTTCCTAATAAATACCAAGCTTCCATTGCCTGGGTACCTTTCCTATTCAAACACCCCTTTACCCATCTCTCTTTCTGACACTACATACAGGCCAATCTCTCATTCCACAAGTAAATTCACTCTTCAATGCACTAAGTTCCACTGTTTATCCCCAAGGGTGACTACTAGCCTTATAGACTTTCTGGAGTCTTCACACCTTGACTAGACCATTTTATTGTTTTGGGGGGCTCTAACCCCCATGCCAGACCAGCCTTCTTATGTAGTTTGGGCTCCCACATTCCACGTCAGGACCCTCCCTCACATTTAGTTTAGATGTCTTCCTCCTCCCAATGAAACTCAGTCACTTGCACTACGTACCCTCCTAAGGTCATAGAGGTTTTTTTACTTTAAGGAACTGGCTCATGTAGTTATGGAGGCTAAGAAGTCCAAGACTTTCAGTCAGCAAGGTAGAGATCCCTGTGAGCTAATGACATAGTTGGTTCAAATCTGAGTAGGAAAGTAGAAGAAGACTGATGTCCCAGCTCAGAGACAGCTCACTCATTCTTAGGACTTAAACGATGGTTTATTTATTACAACTACCTAATCCATTTTTTAAATGCTGTACTTTCAAAATGGAGGGTAAAAAGATGCATGGAGGTAGAAAGAAGTTTTATTTTTCTTGAACACTTCCTGTGTGCTAGGCATTTTAATCCTTCAAAGAACCTTCAATGTTTAATTATTATCTTAGTTTAAAGAAGGCAAATATATCTCCATACCATTGTCCAGTTCTACCTAGATTAGGGTTGTTAAATAAAGTACTAGATGTCCAAATAAATTTTTAGTATAAGTAGATGCCACATATTGCACAGGACTTGTTAATACTAAACAACAAATTTGTTTATCTAAATTCAAGTTTAACTGGGAATCCTGTATTTTTATTTGCTAATTCTGGCAGCCCTAACCTGGATTGGGTTTCTGCATTGCTTGTGCTGGTCCTCTTTCTCCCTTAATTCTACAGAACTTTGCTGCTTGAGACCTGATGACAAAATCCCCGATCACCTGTCACCAAGATTACCACGTTAACAGTTCCTATACCCACATCACTGTGCACTATCTTCCTGTAGGAATCCTTGGAATTCCTACATGCTCACCTCCTGGCCAGGATGTAGGTTGAGCCCTTGAGTTACTGTCAAATCCTCTGGAGACCATGCCCTACCAAACCCAACTATGGGAAAATCTGTCCCTTACTTCACTGGGAAGCTGTACCACTCTGGTGGCTGTATTTCTGAACTGGGCATCTCACCAGCATACAAACCACCCATATTCCATACAATACAAGATTCTGTGGGAAGGTACAAAATGTGAATATATTACTAACAAAAAACAAACCCAGAGAGGTATGTCACAGGGGCAGCAGAAAAAGTTCCACTAAGAGGGAATAGATAGACTTTTTCAATATGGATAAGAATATAAGTATCATTTTTATCAAATCAGTGAATTCCTCAAGGCTGGAAAACATAACTAACTCACTGAATTCTTGAATTGGAATCAAAATCAACAAATGATATTGAACAGGAATAACAAACTATTGTGCTTAGGTTGAGAATACAGTGACATAAGGCAGAATTGCTAGCCAGCAGTTCAGATAAAAACCTCAGCATTTTGGTTCAACACAAGGTCAAGCACAGTCATTACCACATTCCAGGAGGGAAATAACAATACTTACATTCAAACAAACCCTTTCTTGAATTCTGATTTCACCACTAAATTACCATGAGCCAAGCTACTGTCTCCTCAAGATAAAATGAGCATATGCTAAATTCACTAAATTGTGAGGCATTGTTCGACTCAACATGTGCTATCTAATTAATCCTCACAATTTAGCACATGTTGAGTCGAACAATGCCTAAAACATGGGGGACATTCAGCGAACACATTTCTATACCCCACATCCCTAGCAACCAGCACAACGCCCAGCCATCAATCTGTTTAGTAGGAATTATCATAGTATTTGACAATGGTGAATAATATGTTGAAACATTAATTTTGTTTGGTTATCTTTATTGTAAGAGGCCAAAAGAATGGGAAGACATTAAGATTTATGTGGTAATACTTGAGTCCTTTAATGGCATTTATATGCCAGGGCCAAAAGCAGA
Source organism: Glaucomys volans (assembly GCA_020662805.1). Classification (NCBI taxonomy): domain Eukaryota; kingdom Metazoa; phylum Chordata; class Mammalia; order Rodentia; family Sciuridae; genus Glaucomys; species Glaucomys volans. Next base: position 398,572 of record JAJEJO010003699.1, read on the forward strand.
AGCTGCCAATCACACTAAAAGCCAAACTAGCTCCACAAAAATACCTTGTCTTAGAGAAAGAAAACGATAACCGGAAGTGTGACTAAGGGTGGGGTCAGATTTAAAGCAATTCCTGAGATATACGGAAGGAATAGAGGCTTATGGCAAATAGTTGTGCTTCATTCCCACGCAGACACTCCTAAGAAGGGACAGGCCTTCTAATGAGTGCTGTCAGAGAGCCATAGCAACTGACCACTAAGAGGCCTGAGGACTTAGAAACTATGGACTTTCCTGTCTTCAAGGACCCTGTCAATTTAGGAAGTAAGCTCAGCAACATTAGCCAGATCTCCTTGGATATATGACTGTGAAAGACCTCTAAGATTCTTACACAACCAGAAACAGGGCCATCAGGTTGTCTGATGATAGACAGTGAATTTACTGGCTGTCAAATAAGTGAGGACATGCAGCAGACAGATCTGATGTAAAGGAATAAACATGATACTATTTCCATCCAAATATTAGGGAATATAATTCACACTTCCATGAAGTACAAAGGGCTTTCCCAACTATTCTTTCTTTCATTTGCAAAACAGATAAAGGAATATCTAATTCAAAAATATTTGGGGAGGACTATATGAAATAACTTGTATAAAAATCCTAGCATAGTTCTTAGGGTAGTGTGGATGCATTTTATGCACATTTGAGTCCTGTGGACTTAAAAACTGGGAATACGGAGAGGTGAGTAGTATAGTACTCTCAGGGGGGTGTGTAAGCATGTCTTCAAGTTGAACACACTGGGTGGTAGATGCTGTGGAATGTGCAAGTGGAGTTATCAAACAGGCACTGATTGTAATAACCTAGGTCTCAAAAGAGAAAGGTGACTGAAAAAAAAAACAGATTTGAGAGTCTCAAGTAAACGGGATACAACCTACAACCTAAAACACATATTAAAATCACCAGCAATTGAAGATGGAGCAAGAAAACTGGAGGAACATTGACGGAGCCTTTACAAGCACCATCATAAAAGAAGTCAATGAGGATATGTTATTCCTAAAGGAAACTTAAGAGAAATCTGAGAGAGAGACAGAAAATTAAGAGGGAGTATTGCCACTGAGGCTGAGTTTTGAAAAAGACTTAATGCTGAAGAAGGTGTCATCCATGTCAGAAAGGGTAATAGAGCTATAAAATTTTCACTAGTTCAATAGTGAGTCTAGCTAGCACAGATTCAGGGCTGGTAAAGACAGGCTATTTAAATACCATTTTAAGGGAGGTGAGATTTACACTGGATGCTGCAATAATCAGCTCAAACTTGGAATATTTTTTCTAGCTCTGAGAGCTGTTGAATGTAAAGGACTGATTGAAAGAGGAGGTCTTGGCGAGGAGAAACAGGGACATCATGATTAGTAATGGAAATAGAGGACAAATTAGAACATTCTGGAAAAACCAAACAGTTCAGCCATATTTTAGGGAAAAGAGAAAAACAATACAATGGGAGAGAGTGTAGAAAAGTAGAATGGTGTATATTCTCTTTAACCACAAAAGTGATAGTAGCCAAGAACACAGTGGGAACCCAATGGGAATCAGTTCCTGTGAGCTGAAAAGTCTCAACACAGTATATTGTTTTCTCCAAGTTGCTCTGGCAAAGGACTCCTTTACCTTGCAAACAGCATTAAGAGGAAAGCATCAAGCTGTGAAATAAACCATAACTGGTACAGAGACTTAAATGATCTAGATATCTCCAACTAGGAGAGAATGCTTTCTTTGCAAAATGGATTAACTTGAACCTGGGTGCCCATAGACACACTAACCTCGAGTGCTGCTTCTCACACTGATTCTGATCCCACTAATTCTGAATCAGTGTTGAGTAATAAATCACGTAGTTATATACTCACATTGTCTTTTGTAGTTTCCTTTCACATTGCTACCTAAAGGGAAAACTTAGGGCCAGGATAAAGAGGAAAAGCAGGATAGGGTATGAAGTAATACAGGCAACCTATTACTTGGAGATCTCCCCTGTCCTTCAGAAGATTGGGCCTACTCAGAGCAGAGGGTAAAACATAGCTGGACTCACTTTATGAGAAACCTAAAGACAGAATTCTAAAATGGCAGCCAATAGAGTGGGAAGGGTGGGGGTGGGTAGGGTTCAGAATAGAAACTATCATAGAATAACAAGCAATTGAGTGAACTGGAAATTGGTAATAAAAAAGAAATGGAAAATAAAATTATAGCCTATGCTTAAAGAATTGATGAATTTGATCATATGCCTTGTGAATGCAGATCAAACTCACAGAAGGAACTTGAGACAGAATGCACTGAGGAGGCACTTTATCTGCTTCAATACAAAGAATAGCTTTCTAATGATCTAATCCTTCCCCAAAATGGAAAAGAATGTACCCCAAATGGGGTTTGGGAGAAAAAACTAGGTCTGCAACTCAACTCCTGCTCCATCTTCCCTACTCTGAAAGCAAGATGCATGCACCCTGGTCTACTCTCTGCAGCATGGAGGAAATTTGCAGTTGTCCAGCTATGCAGTGACAAGGGGGTAAGTATATCTGATTCAGAATCAAGAGAATGAAGCTACTGATCATAAACCATAATCTCTTATCAATTATATCATATAATATTTCAATCTCCAACTGTCTACTTGTCAGTTGGTCCCAAACTCAAATGAGGAAGGGAGTATCATTATACTGTTCTTTAAAACTTCAAGAATATCTGTGAGGAATATTGTCCTGGGAAAGAAATTGGAAATAAAACTCTAAAGTTGTTCAATATGCAAGGATTTTGTGATTTTATGACTTTTTAGATACTTCTAGGACTAACTTAATGCCTCATTGACATTTCAAATTCAATGATTCCCAAATTAAATTTCTTCCCCCCAAATCACCTCACTCTCCCAACATTGCTGCACATCAAAAGTTCCTTGGGTCTCACATTCATTAAGATTTACAATTTGAAGTTGCTACGTGGTAGAAAAGTTAGTAAGGTGTCTACTGTGATTCCAAATCACTACCAACATCATAGCGTGGTGTTTGAAAGCCTGACTGTGACTTCCCTGAGCTAGTTAAAGTACAGAAAAGAGAGAAAGCCAAAGTCAACATCTGGAGGTACAGTCAGAGAACTCAGGTTGCAGAGGATCAGAAACCCTTCATGAGCTTAGAAAAGAACCAGGAAATGTCATGTCATCAAGGCTAAAATAAGCATTTCAAGAAAGAAGCAGAGAGGCTAGAGTTGTAGCTCAGTGGGTGGTAAAGTGCTTGCCTAACACGTGTGAGGCACTGGGTTCAATCCCCAGCACCAAATAAAAATAAATTAATTAAGGCTGGGGATGTAGCTCAGTTGTTAGAGTGCTTGCCTCACAAGCACAAGGCCCTGGGTTCAATCCCTAGCACCACATAAAAATAAATTAATTAAATTAAAATATTCTTAAAAAGAGAGAAGCAGAATTAAAGATGAAAAGTGAGCACAATCAACAAGCATGTAAGGGTTGAAAAATTCAAAGCAGGTAACACTCTGTCCCCATCCTCAAGGCATGTACAGTAAAAAACAACAGAAAAATAGACCATTATAAGAGATACTAAGAGTGCCTTGGGGACTCTTGGAACACACAGGAAGGATGACTAACCAAGACTGGGCAAGAGAACAGAAAATCAAAGGTAGCCCTTCTGGAAGAGATGATATCCGATCTGAATCTAAGCAAGAGTGAGCCATGCAAGGAAGAACAGAGGGCCCTACACAGACAGGGCATGATGAGCAAAGGCATATGGCCAGAGAGGGTGTCTTGCATGTAGGTAATAGGGAGTAACTCAGTATGACCACAGACAAGGGCTCCCATGAAGAAATGAGAGCAAAACTGAGAGGTCATAAGGAGCTAAAATATGAAAGACCTCATGCAGCATGCTACAGTCAATGGAGAATTCAGGAGAGATTTTAACCAGGAAAGAACCATGAACAAACATGATATTAGATGGACAACTCTGGTGAACAAATGAAAAAATAGGCTGAGAGACCCAAGTCAAGAGTAGATGCGGAAAGACCATCTAAGTAGTTTAATAATACTATCACTGATAGATGAGTACCAGAGAGAATGGAGAGAAAAAAGAAAAGGAGATTAACAGCTAAAAATGCAAAAGAAAGTGCAGTGGGGGATAAAAGAGAGAAGTCAAAGATAATTTGCGAATTCTGGCTGAGTCAACTGAGTAGATGATGGTGCTATTCATTCAGAAACAGGATATAAGAAAAAGTGAAGGTTGGCCAGGATATGGGAAAAAGAGAAGGTTGAAGGAAGGAAATGATGAGTTCTATTTTGGAAATGATGAATTAGCTTGTGCCTTTGGAACTCCCAGGTAGAGACTGCTCAAATCACTCAAGGCAGTTTTTGAGTGATTCCGTGAGCAGGTAGGAGGGAGTATCAAGAAGTCTGACAACACATATAAGGAAAAGATAGAATACTAACTCAAGAGAGACGCAGGACCGAGAAGTATTTTAAGAAAGGAGAGGAGTGAGTTGAACACATTTATAAACTTGAAGGAGCAAATTAACAGAAAGAAATTGAAGTTGATAGACCCAGGGAAGGCACAGGAAGGAGCAGGGTCCCCAATTCCCTCCTATTTAATGTTAACTTTAGAACAAATTTTAAAACTTATTTTTTAAATGTAATTTTGAAAAACAGGATTATCTTATGAGTATAAAACATGAACTCTTGAGATACATTAATTCACAAACCACTTCAAACAAATGGTAAGCTGCTAAAACAAATTAGGCTCCACTAAGCATTTAAACAGAAAGAGTCACTTGCAAGTCAGGAAGTATGAGTCAGGAATCAGTGGGGGGGTGTGGGTGAGTCATGCATTTAAGATCAATAAGGAAGCTGGCTCTGCTCCTAGCTTCATTCTTCCTGAATATCCTGCCCCTCTAGTTGCCCCTCTCAATGCTGCCCTCTCAAGGCACTGCCTCACTCACCCTTTCACTCCACATACTTCAGGTTCTGGGATTCTGTTAATGCTTTTGTTCCCACAGGAGTCCTTTCCTTTTGTTTCCCACTAATGCTATCCCAGGGCTCCTTCTTAGAGAAATTTCCTCTGCCTCTCACCTTCACTCAACCTTCTCAACCTACTCAGAGGAAGGGGAAAAGGACAGAAAAGGGGTAAAGGAGAAAGAGAAGAGCTTTCTTAGTCTCTCTTGGTTTTACTGACTTAGGATGGTTCCTCAATGCCCACCAATTAAAGCCCATCTCTTAAGTAGCTATTCAAGGCCCTAATAACACATCTTTCCAAATTTATATCTTGTTACTCCCAATATAAATTCTCCATTCCAGCCAAACTGACCTACTCAACCACCCCTAAAATATTTATCTCAGTTTCCTGGCTATTTAAAAAAATTCTTCCAGCAAACACCTCCCAGACAGTACTGTCAGTAGTAGCATACCCCAGTTGCTCTTCATCCTATACCCTGGTTTCTTTTCTTCATAGCATGTAATTATATGGCATGGTTTTATGTGTTTGTTGACTTTTTTAGTATCTGCTTCTTCACAGCAAGACATAAATCCCATAAAAGCAAGGCTGCTATTTATCTAATCCAGTATTCCTCAACCCTAAGATGGAGCCTTATGTATTGAGGACATTCAATGGACAATAATAAATTAAAAGAATAAAATCTTTATTGTCTACTTGTGAGTGTCCTAGGTATTACAAAAAAACAAAAGAAAATGGGTGTAATGCTGGAACCCCAGGGAGCATAAATATAATTTAGTGTGAGAGACAGAATTAATAACTATTTACAATAGGAGTAGGTGCTAGGAAGGAAAGAACAAGATCCTACAGCAGGAGTCGCTTTTGGAACTAGTGGTCAAAAGAAGCCTCTCAGATGGGTGACATGTAAATCACTACATGGAGAAAGAGGCCCAGTCAATCTAACTGGGGTGAAGGAGCATATGCCAGGCAGGAATGGGAGCATATATAAAACCCTCTCTAGGTTTTTCTGAATTTGCTCCTTACATTGTACTCATTTCTATCCAAGATTTATAGACAGGTAGAGATGGAAGTCATCCTAGCCTATCCTTATTTTATAAAAGAAAACACAAGTACATATTTTTGCTAGGGATTTTTAAAGTTTTTACACTGAGATGGAGAGAAATTGGATGCCTAGAAACCTGGCTAACAGAGGCAGCAGAACTGAGTTCAGAATCCATCTAACTTCTCATCTGGTGTTTTCTCCACCATTCAGTCTTCTAAATTCAATGGTTAATAACAGTAACCTCTATTGAGAAATTACTATACACATGACATTGTCCAAAGAACTTCATAAGTATTAACTCATTCAATCCTCACAAGAGCAAATGCAGAAGATATGATCATCATCATCATATCATCATCATCACCCCCACTATCACCATCACCATCTTCACCCTCATTCTCCTTTTACAAATGAAACAACCTAGATAGAAAAAGATTAAGCAGCATGATCAGGGACACACAGAATCAGCCACTCAGTCTCCAGAGCATATCATGTCATTTTCCTTCTGGCCACCTCTATGTTACAGTTTTTCATCTTACATATGCTCTATCATTTTGCAAGAATGGGTCCTGATAAAATTAATGAAGCTTCTACAATTTAAAAATCATGAGAACTTTAGGCTAAAATCATTTTCAAACTCTTCATTTAGAATTACTGTTAAGTGGACATAACTTTCCTATTCTAATATATGAATACACAACACCATTCATGTACAAGAATAGGATCCTAATTAGAATAAGTTATACTCCATGTATGTACAATGTCAGAATACACTCTACTATCATGTATATCTAAAAAGAACAAATAAAATAAAAATATAAAACTTGAACTCTATGAAAGCAAACATAAAAGGCAAAGTAGAACACTTTTAATAATGTATAATTTGCTTGTATATTTTAAATTTAATTAAAACTGAATTTATCATCCTGCCTCTCAAAAGAATAAAAAGGAAAAGGGTAAGAAAAGCACTTCTCCCTCAGTTGTGTTTTCTCTTCATAACAGTGTGAAATATCATGGTGACCTTTGTTATTTCTAATCCACTGAGAGTTAGGTTAAATGACTTGCTCAAATTTGAATAGATAAAATTGAAAAATCTGACCTAAAACTCATAACTTCCAGCTTCAAATTAATGACCATGTACACACACAAATACTAACGTAGAATTTAATTTACAAGTTAATGTATTGTATCTCCTAGGAACCTTATGCCTACGATACATGTTAGCACCACTAGATGACAGTAACAATTCAAAATGAAATATTGATCTAAAATAAAATAAAATTTGGGGGGGAATTATAGAAACAATTTCAAGGGATATTTCCTTTCTAGAAAATTGTAACAGCAATATAGGACTACAGCCAATTCTAGGTAATGAAATTGAAATAAAGAGACCTCATGATGAATCTTATCCCAAGCTGCAAGGAATGGGCTCTTCTCTTCCCTAGACTTTAAACAAAAACCAGAAAAAAAGTTCTACATTAATTTTGATAATCAAAGAGATATTGATCAGTTTATCCTGTCAACAAATGTTTTCTCATGGGATCACTAGCACCCATTTAATGTTTTATTTTAGATATTGCTGTTTTCTCGGATGTGTGGCAAGTTGAAGAGCAGCCCCCAATGCCCTGAAGAGACCACTGTGTGCCAGGTATTAGAATACAGTATCACTGAAGAATAGTCCTAATCTTCTCTTCACTGAATAAAACCTAAGTTGCTCTAACCTTTTCCTGGAACTAATAAACAAGATGGAAAGAGGGAAGGCTTCAGTTGAGTATGCTTATCCTACAAAAATATTGAATAGAGAACATTTTTTTTCTTTTTTGATATTTTTTTTTGTTGTTGGTTCTTTTTAGTTATACATGACAGTAGAATCTATTTTGACATCATTATAAAAGCATGGAATATGTCTTGCTCTAATTCAGACCCCAGTATCTCTCCTTTCCCTTCCCTCTCCCCTCCACTTGCTCCTTTCCCTCTATTGATCTTTCTGCCATTTTACCCATTGTTATTTTTTTAATTAATTTCTTGTGGATGGGTTGTGGGGGTGAGAATAGGGAACATTTTTAGGGTTAGGGTTAGGACATGTTTCCACCTATCAGAGCATTCGGCCTTTGGTATAATATGTCAAAACATACTGTACTGACTCTACTGTCATGTATACCTAAAAAGAACAACAACAACAACAAAGAATTACTGATTAAGATTAGAGTGATGAAAGCTAGGGGGATAGAGGTAGAACAACTTCTACCAAAAATAAATTGTCCCTAAAGCAATTTTTATGTGTTTTGCTTCATCTGCTTTTTCACCCACATAACAAATCAAGCCAACACACAACAGTTCCTTGATAGAGCATTGTAGTTTTAAAAATTTCCCTTATCTGAAGTTCACGTACTACATAGTTATGAAACCTGGAACCACTCTGCTTCAGTGAAGTAAGGTCAGTCTGACCCCTGAGGTTATCAAAACATGGATTTAAGATGTCCTTGAGAATACTCTTTGTGTTACAATTCCAAGTAATTTAATCAAACAAGCCTGAATCATCTGGTTCCTCTACAGCATGGTAATTGTTTTAATAGCTATCCAGGTTTTTTCCCCCAAGTGAGAAGATGAGACAACAGTACTATAAAACCTAAAGGTGATTTTTATAACTGTTTACAAGTCCTCATACTTTACATCTTTTCCAAACAAATAAAAAGCCAGTTGTTTGAAATGAAAGACAACCATAAGGCAGTTCTTACATTATGAAACTAATCAAAAAAATTTTACACTTCAAAACAACTGCATTACTTAACTACATTAGTTAGACTTTCCAAATTCATCAACAAAAAGCTTTTCTCTATTTTAAGTGCCAAACTACACAGAAGGATTAAAAAAAAAAAACTTGTATTTTCATAGAAAATGGTCTTTGCCAACTCTCCCACTAGCTCTGAGTTTGGCCAGAAGTTTGACTGATAAGTACATGAGCCCTACCATCTGCTAATGAAGCCAGAGCAATCAGACAGAGGAAAAAAATAAAAGGCACGTAAATAGGAAGAGAATAAGTCAGACTATCCTTGGTTGCAGATAATATGATTCTAAATGGAGAAAAACCTAAAGACTCCACCAAAAGACTCTTCAAATTGATAAATTGAGTAAAGTAGCAAAATACAAAAATCAACATACAAAAATCAGTAGCTATTCTCTACATCAATAACAAGTTTGCTGAGAAAGAAATCATGAAAGCAATTCCATTCACAACAGCTACAAAGAAAAAAAAAAATCCCTAGGAATAAACTTAGCCAAGAAAGTGAAAGACGTCTGTAATGAAAATTATAAAACACTGACAAAAGAAATTGAAGACACAAAAAGATGGAAAGACCTCCCATGAATTGGAAGAACTAATGTTGTTAAAATGTCCATACCACCCAATGCAATCTATAACAAATGAACTCTTCATTAAAATGCAAATGACATTCTTCACAAAGCTAGAAAAAAATCCTAAAATTAATATGGAAGAACAAAAGACCCCAAATATCAAAAACCAATCTTGAGCAAAAAGAACAAATCTGTAGGTATCATAGTACCTAATTTCAAAACACACTACAAAAAAACATATATATATATATATACACATATATATGTATGTGTATATACACACACACACACACACACACACACACACACACACATACACATTTATATGTACACCAATGGAATGAAACAAAAATCCAAAAATAAATGTATACATCTATAACCAACTGATTCTTGACAAAGGTGCCCAATATCTCTCACCTTGTACAAAATCAACTCAAGATGAACTAAAGAGACCTAAGTGTAAGACCAGATATTAAACTCTGACAATACTAGAAAAAAAACATAGGGGAAAAAGTTCAAGACAATGAAGGCAATGATTTTATGGATAGGATCCCAAAAGCACAAGAAATAAAAGCAAAAATTGACAAATGGGATTATATCAAACTAAAAAGTTCTGCACAGCAAAGAAAACAATCAACAGGGTGAAGACACACCTACAAAATGGGAGAAAATATTTGCCATCTGTTCATCTGATAGAGGGTTAGTATCCAGAATACATTAAAAACTAAAAAAACTTGACAATGAAAAATATGTAATCCCATTAAAAAAATAGGCAAATGATTTAAATAGGTACTTCTCAAAGAAGAAATAGAAATGGCTAGCACATATAAGACAAAATGCTTAATATCATTAGCCATCAGGGAAATACAAAACTACAATGAGATACCATCTCACCCCAGTTAGCATGGCTATAATCAAAACAAAAAAAGTCAAAAAATAACAAATGCTGGCAAGTGTATGGGAAATAAAGGAACTCTTACATATTCCTGGTAGGACTCTAAATTAGTATAGTCATTATGGAGAATAGTACGGAGGCTGCTCAAAAAACTAAAAAGATCTACCATATGATCTAGCTCTCCCCACTTACAGGTATATGTCTGAAAGAAATGAAGTCAGCATACAAACAATACACCTGCATATCAAAGTTTATTATAGCACTATCCACAATAACTAAGACTGGAATCAGCTTAGGTGACCATCAATAGATAACTGGATAAAGAAAATATGGTGTATATATATACACAATAGAATATCATTATCCAGCCACAAAGAAAAATAAAATCCTGCTATTTGCAATAAAATGGAATGGAACTAGAGGACACTATATTAAGTGAAATAAACCAGATACAGAAAGACAAGTACCACATGTTCTCTTTAATAAGTGGAAACTAAAAAATGTCACTCTGAAGTAAAATTGTGATTATCAGACATTGGTAGTAGAAAAAGGGAGGCTTGATTTGATCAGTGGATACTATATGCATGTATGGAAATATCACACTGAACCTGATTAATATGTATGATTAACATTGTTAACAAAGTTCTGTAATGAAAAAATGCAATGATTTTCACTGTCCTGAGCAACACCTCCTTAGTGATTCTACAAGTTTCCCATATTCTGAAATGAGATTTTGCAAAGCAAATCTAAAACTGTGGCAAACCAATATACACTTTTCCCTGTTAGTGTAGGGTTTGGTGAGGAGACAGGATGGGGGAGATTTTTTTTTAAATTAACACATAGTAGTTGTACATATTTATGGAGTCCAGTGTGATAATTCAATACATATATACATTGGATAATGATTAAATAAAATAATTAGTTATTTTTCATCTACTTAAACATTTATCATTTCTTTGTGCTAGAAGCCTTCAAACTCACTTCTTTTTAAATACAGAGTGATGGCTAGCAGTTCAAATATACATTCTATGAGGCAGACTCTGCTGAATAACTCACTCAGCTTCCACCCATAGCCCCCTCCTCCATAGCAGTTATACATGTATGGCCTTTTGACAACTTGTAGCCCAAAGTGCATTAATGGAAGTCTTGACTGTTTGGCTTTCATAACAACAGGGAAGGACAAACTTTTTGCCTTTAAACACTGTGCTTTCCTCATTTCTTCTAGCCTGGTAAAAGAACGTAAGACTGGAGATGAAGCAAGCCATATTATAACCGTGAAACAAAAAGTAAAAAGATCCTGAGCATTGTAAAGATACACTCAATTTTATTGGGATTGTGGATGACTAACTTTGTTCTACCTTCTTCTGTACTTTGTGTTATATGAAACACAGAGTTCTACCATTAGTCATGTTTTATTATCTTGGCAGGCAAAAATGGTACTATGGGATACACTGGAGAATTACTGAGCCCAGAATTTTGGGTTTAAAATAGTTATTTTGGAGCCCACTGAAGAGTTTATAACTCTAGGCATCAGAGATTATGGGTTTAAATGTTTTTATCTTCTCTTTAAATCATCTACATGGAGGCATTGGGTTTAAGCCCCAAAAGTGAAAAAATAAAAAATAAAAATAGAGGAGAAAGAAGGAAAGATGGTTTTCCTTCTGTGGCACAGATGGGTGAATATATAGTTAACAATAATGCACTGTATATATCAAAATAGTTAAGACAGGATTTGGGATGTAAAAAAAATCACTGTAGAAAGGATATAACTTTAAGGTGACAAATATGTTAATTACCCTGATTTGACCACTACACAATGTAGATATGAATCAAAGCATCATGCTGTGCCACATAAAAAGTATGAAAATTGTGTGTCAATTAAAAATAATTTTTTTAAAATTTTAAAGAGAAAAATGGTGTGCTCTTAAAAAATATAAAACAAAGTTTTTCCAAAATCTTATTCCTTTTTTTCTACTGTTTCAAACAGCACTAGGATATTTTTATAATTATTAGAAGCTTACTTTTTGCACCTATGCATCAAGATTGTTAAGAGATTTGATGTTCACAAACACAAGGAATAGACTACGGAAAAAATTTATGCTTTTATTATAGATCTGCATCATCTTTCCTAACTTTGAGTTGGGGCAGCATGGGGTAATTTCTCAAATGATATATTGATTCACTTGATAAATATTTTATATGTTTATAAATCAAGGAACATAATATGAATAAGACATAGTCCTAGACTTCCAGGACTTACTCAGTATGAGTAGATTGAGTACCTTGGTTAAGAGGCCAACAAAAATTATGCTGAAAAACTCTTAAATTTGAATTTTATGCAACTTTCTATCAACTACTCTTTACTGACTCAAAACTGATATTAATAACATCCCAATGTAGACTGCATCACTAACCAGGGCAGGAAGTAAAAAAAAAAAAAGCATCTGGTATAAATAATTCACATTATATAGGCAAAATCTCTTAAGAATATGAAAGGAAGCAAATATGGTATAGATGATACATTTGAAAAGAAGGTAGGGAGATCAGGAAAACAGGATTGAGGAAAGGGGTCAAAAAGTTAAGTTGAAGGGGTATCTACCTAATGGCATATTATTTTCTCACTGAAGAAGGATGGAAGGTGGAGGTGAAGGGCAAAGAAGTAGGGGATTTCATATAAGAAAAATAAACTACACTTATATTAGTCTTCTTATACCATCATAATACACTACTACAGGCTAGGCTGTTTAAACAACAAAAACTATTTCTCACAGTTCTGGATGCTGAGCAGTTCAAAATAAAGATCCCAAGCTGATTTAGCTCCTGATGAAGGTTTTCCTCCTGACTAGAAGATAGCATATTGGAGATTAAGACTTCAACATAATTGAGAGAACACAAACATTCAGTACATAACAAGAGTTTAAATAGATTGTCAGAAATGGTCCTCAAAGGACAGCTAAAAACTGTCTGGGCTGAAGTTGGCTACCATGAAGATTCAGAAAACCATTAACAGTCTTCTTCTTCTAGCCATGATGAGGAAAATGGCACCACACTATTGTTCCCACCAAAAAATACTAGAAAATGGTCAAAATACATGAAACAACTGATTTTAGATGTTGAATAACAGGTAGCACAATACTGTGACCTCTGAAAGATAGGAAACAAATGCAGTAAGGCCTATGATAGTCCAGATATTCTCCCTAAAAGCATTTATTAGCTTCTTTTAAGAGAAGAGATGCCAGTCCCACTAAGTTGAAGAGATATTACGGGAGTTCAAGATTGTTGAGGTAGATGAAATTTGTGGACAGAAAAATGGCAGCTTAACAGTCTCCAACATCATCCATTTACCTACAAATGCCATAATTTTATTCTTCTTTATGAGTGAGTAATATTCCATTGTGTATATATACCACAATTTCTTTAGCCATTCATCTATTGAAGGGCATCTAGGTTGGTTCCATAATCTAGCTATTGTGAATTGAGCAGCTATGAACATTGATGTGGCTGCATCACTGTAGTAATCTGATTTTAAGTCCTTTGGGTATAGGCCAAGGAGTGGGATAGCAGGGTCAAATGGTGGATCCATTCCAAGTTTTCTAAGGAATCTCCACACTGCTTTCCAGAGTGGCTGCACCAACTTGCACTCCCACCAGCAATGTGA
>JAJEJO010003699.1:412872-457447 GCA_020662805.1 Glaucomys volans
GCAAGAATGGAGGAAGGATAGATAGCATAGAGGGAAGGGAGGGGTGGTAATATTCTGTTAAGAATATTAACAGAATGTGTGACAGACATCATTGCCCTGTGTACATATATGAATGCACAGATGGTGTGATTCTACTTTGTGTACAACCAGAGAAACAATAGCTGTACTCCATTTGTGCTCAATGAATCAATAAGCAAATAAAAATAAATAAATAAATAAAAAAGAAAAAAGAAAAGAAAAAAAAGAAAAATGGCAGCTGCATAGAAAAGAGCTTTAAAAATCTGCATAAGGACCTTCTTTAGTCTTTGATTGTATTTTAAGTTGTGTATGTGCAGAGTGAGCTCTATGAAGTCTGACAGAAAATAACTACCAGGAACAATGGATCTATCAGGAATCTGTAAACTAAACTACTACTAGAGTTCATACAGAATTGGGAAATTTATTAGTCAAAACAAAGCAGACTGAAGACATGCCATGGAACATTAAATAAAGACTCAGAAAGTTCTTGTGATAAGAATAGGGATAAGCTATACCTAGTCTAAAAGTCACACTAGATTTTTCCTTAAACAAAACTTCAATACAAGCTGAGAAAAGATTAAGCTTGGAGCTGGGCTTGTAGCTCAGTGGTAGAGCGCTTGCGTGGCATGCATGAGGCACTGGGTTTGATTCTCAGCACCACATATAAGTAAATAAAATAATGGTCCACTGACAACTGAAAAAAATGTTTAAATGATTGAGCTTATCCTCAAGTAAATTAACTGACTACCAGAATAAAATTCAACCTTTAAAGAAACACAAAAATGTCTAGACACTAAGAGTGTAATTTATAAAATGTCCAGCTATAATAAAAAATTATCAGATCTGTAAAGAGACAGGAAAATGTGACACATAACCAAGAGAAAAAATCAAAAATAAAAACATGGCGAAATACAGGGAAATAGGAACTAGCAGACAAAAGCTTTTGAAGAGCTGTTATAAAAATTTTCAAGGAATTTAAGGGGAAAATGAACTTTAAAGGAAGGAAAGGGTATTTTTTAAATGAACCAAATACATACAATATCTATAATTTATATATCTATAAAAAATTATAGATCTATTTATATAGCTATAAAAATTCACTGAAGGTTGAGCAGGCTGGCACATGGCTATAATCCCAGTGATCTGGAAGACTGAAACAGGAAGATCACAAGTTTAAGGCCAGTGTGGGCAACTTAGAAAGAGCCTGTCTCAAATTTTAAAAACAAGTAAGTAAATAAATAAATAAATAAAAAGAGAACTGGGGATGTAGCTCAAAAGTAGAATGCTCCTGGATTCAATGCCCAGTACTGAAAAAAAAGAATTAACTGGAATAGCTCAATAGCAGACTAGATAGAATATGCATTAAAAAATTAATGAAGAAATATTAATAAACACTACTCAAAATGGAGCACAGAAAGAAAAATGGTAGCAAAAAATGAACAGAAAATCAATGACTTTCTAGACAAGTTATCTAACAGTTGCATTTGAAAAGGTGGAAGGAGAACAAAATAGTTAAAGAAATAATGGCTGAAAAATGTCCAAATTTGCTAAAATACATATACCCACAGATCAAGAAGGACAAACAGAAAAAAAAACTATACCAAAACATATCAAAATAAAATTACAGAAAAGTCAAAAAAATCTTAAAAGAAACAAGGAAAAAGGAGCATTATGTACAAAGGGGAAAAGAATACTCAACTACTGACTTACCTAAAACAATGCAGGGAAGGATTGGAATGTAGCTCAGTGGTAAAGTGCTTGCCTCACACATGCAAAGCTCTGGGTCAATCCCCTGTTCCAAAAAGGAAAAGACAGAAAAAGAAAAGAAAAGAGAAAGAGAAAGAGAAAGAGAAAGAGAAAGCACCTAAGCAATTCAAGGCAAAAGATAATAGAATCATATCTTGAAAACAATAAATGGTACTAAAAATGAAAAACTGGCAGCCTGGAATTATATAGATAGTGAAAATATCTTTAAGAATGAAGACTTCTTCAGAAAAATAAAAGCTGAGAAAATTCAGTAGTAGACCTGTATTTCAAGAAAAGTTAAGAGTTTCATCATTTTAAAGGAAAGTAACTCCAGTTGAAAACTCAGATCTAAACAAAAAGAGCACCAAAAACTAGCCAATTTGTGGGAAATATAAAATACTTTTTTTCTGGAGTTTTACTTTCTTTAAAAGAACTTTTCTGTTCTCTACCCCCTATAGTCTAGTCCTAAAGCCACAAAGTGAAGCCAAGCAGAGGAAGCATCCATGCAAGGTATGGGATACAAAAGGAGCCCAGGAGGCCCAGAGCAGGGCATCAAATTGAGGGTGGAAAGGGCAGTATCCACTCAATGGAGCAGCCTGGCACAAAGTTTTGGAGCCCAAGAAGTGTGAGAAGGTTGTTCCCAAGGAGGAATAGCACCAAATGAAATGTTGGAACCCAAGTTGGAAAAGAAAGGCAAACTGAGGAAACGTGATTTATTGTGGGTTACTGGAGCCCAAAGCAGGTTATATCCCAAGAAGAGGTCATCTGCCCAAATCTAAATCCTGAGTCACTGAGAGGATGTACTGAGAAGAACACAATATGATCAAGTCTGTGTGCTCTAATAAAAATGCCTAAGGCAAATCTACTCGTGAGGAAGCATAAAAACACACCCAAATTGAGAGAATTTACCATAAAAATTTGCCTAATTTTCATGTCAAGGTCATGAAAATTAATGAAAGACTGAGAACCTATATTCAAGACTGAAGAAGACCAAGGAGACCTGACAACAAATTGCAATCTGTGTCCTGAGCTAGATCCTTTTGCTAGATTATCATTGGAATAACGAATGAATCCTGAATTAGGTCTAAGGATTTTGGTGATTGACTTTAAGAGGACAACCTTGTTTATAAGAAATATATCAATAATATTCCAGTGTTGTGACATATCATGTCAGCAATTCATTCTCAAAAATTTAGGAAAAAAATTCTTTGTAATATACTTGCAACTTTTCTTTAGTCTGAGATTGTTAAAATTTGTTTTCAATTGTGCTAGGTAAAAGACAATTGACTTTTTAAAATATAATAAATTATATTGTGAAGTTTATAAATACATAGAAACAAAATATATGACAATAATAACTAAAAGCACAGGAGAGAAAAAATAAAAGCACATTGTTGTTAAATTCCTATATTATATGTAAAGTGGCACAAATTCTTTGAAGGTAACCTGTGATATCTTCAAAATGCATAATATAGCCGGGTGCAGTGGCGCACGCCTGTAATCCCAGCAACTCGGGAGGCTGAGGCAGGAGGATTGCGAGTTCAAAGTCAGCCTCAGCAATTTAGCGAGGCCCTAAGCAACTCAGTGAGACCCTGTCTCTTAATAAAATACAAAATAGGGCTGGGGAGGTGGCTCAGTGGCCAAGTGCCCCTGAGTTCAATCCCCGGTTCCACGAAAAAAAACCAAAAAAACAAAAACAAAACTAAAAATGCATAATATAAACCTTAGGAAGCAATAAACAAACATTAGCAGTCAAGGCTAGAAGTTCTTAGAAAAAAAGAATAGCTGCACAAAATGTAGGAAGAAATGTGATATGGCTTAGAATTTCAAGTAAGAATGACATACTAATATTGTCACATTAATATGACATAAGAATAATCATACGGTGAGAGTCATAGACTTTATCAGACAAAACTTTAAATTTTCTGTCATTAAAGGACTCCACAGGCAAAACGAAAGCCTCAAATTTGGGGAAAGTAATCTCTAAATAGAGTCCAGACAAAGGATATGATTATTATTATATAAAGAGCTATTAGAAACCATTATGAAATTTATAGAAATTATAACTGAAAGACAAAATATGAGCTAGTAATTTGTAAAAGAAAGAATAGTAGTCAAAAATACAATTATCCTAATTCCCAAGATATACATAAATGGTAATATTATATAGCATATAATTAATTCATACAAACCTGTAATATTGCTTTTTCTGGTAAACGTGAAATATCAAATTCTATAGTTTTACCCTTGAAAACAGCTTCAAAGAAACTTGGTTCAAGACCAAGGGATTCTTTCCTTCTTAACTTATTTTTCCAGTTTCTCAATTGAATTTCATGTTTTGATATCTGCAATGAAAATAATTTACAAATTCCATGGAATTGTCATAGAGGTCAAATGAGATGATAGCACAGTGCTTGACACAATAATAGTACCAACCTAACATTATTCATTATCATTGTAATCACATAAATTATAATTTTCTATATGCGGGTTTAATACTCCCTGAACCACCAAAGCTTACAGGTCATTTCTATTAGCTTATACAACATTGGCACAGCAGCCACCTTAAAGAACTGTTCTACAGTAGAGTAGAGGAAGGAGAATAGGGGGATGGAAGAGAGGAGGGAAAGGAAGGTACAGTAGGGACTGAAATGGAATAAATCAAATAGCATGCATGTATGATTTTTGTCAAAACAAACCCAACTACTACGTGTAACTATGATGCACTAATAAAAGAAAAAATATCAATCCTTAAAAAAAATTGAGTCTAGAGAGGCTGTAAGCTCTATTACAGCTGTCTAGTATAGAGTCTAGTATAGCTGAAGAAACTGAGGCCCACAAAGTGAAGGTTCTGGTAATAATAGAACTGGTATATAGGGCATGGAAGGGAGGTGGTTAGCAGAGAGATAGCAAAAATCAATTAAAATTTAAAAATAAAAGGAGGGGGAGTTAGGAGGAAATTATTTGGGGATTTGCCTGATTTATCATTTCAGGAAGTCTGCATTTTTACTTTGATACATTCCTGAAAACTCTGTAATAAATGTAAAGCACTAAGGATAAACAAGCATTTTACACCCACACACATGCAATTTCCATGTAATTAATATATAGAGAGAGTATATATATATATATGTCTATATATATATATATATATATATATACATGTGTGTGTGTATGTGTGTATCAATTAGAGTCTAAGGAAGAGCACACACTGGAGAGCCAGCACATGCAGATGTTCCCTGCCTCTGCTCCCAGCACATACCTGTCATCCTCACTCCACTTAAGAGAATGTAGAATGACTAATGACTGTTGGCTAAGAAATTGTATAACTAGAAAAAAAAACCTTCTCTAAACATCCAATTAACTATGTAATACACATATATATTAATAATAATATATTATTCTTCATATAATATGTATTCTATATATTAACTAGAGTGTGCAAAACATTATACTTGGTGTATAGGGAAAATTGAGAAAACACTACCTGCTTTCAAGGACATGCAACTCAAGGTGGGGTATAAAAGGGCTGATTGGTCATATGCAGTTACCTATTTCACCATTAGACATTCAGTGGTCAGGCACAGAAGACAGTGATCAAAACACTAGCTTAATAGATAAAGTGGTACAAAGCACCGAATGAGCAGACGCAAAATGGTACCTGAAGTAGTACTGTTCAACTTGTAGTGTTGAATAGGTATCCACAAAAGGCAAAGGCTAGGGGTCAGCATACAACAAGAATGCCAGCTCAACACCCATAGATTACAAATACTCAAGAGCAAGAACTGTGCTTTAGCTTTTCAGTATTCTCCATAGACTCTAGTGCTGTTTCAAGTATAATGTGAGTAAAAAAATCTCATATGCTATTCCTGCATGTGTGGTATTGTCAGTTTTAACATTTGAACCAATTTTGGGTGAGTGGGGACATAGCTCATACCCTCCAGGGGCAACCACAAAAGAGGGGGATTTGATTTCATCCTTTTTCCTATTTATCCCAACATAGTATTTTGAAGAATATTAATAAATATTGCCAACTAAGTAATATAACTACAAAAAAATCCAGCTTGGTCCTACTACTCTGAACATTCTAAAACAAAATTTAGTGATGAGAGGCAAACTACAGTGTTTTTATGCTTAGAGGTGTTATCTTGGGTCCCCTATTTCAATTGCTTTAATTCTTAGTGGGTGTTCTAGTTAAGAATGATTCTTTAAACATGCCAATTTAGTAATTTAATAAATCATTTAATGTTAAAGTTGTGATTTATTAAATTCAATGTTGAAAAAGAATAAATAAAAAGCAATTTAAAATTATCTAGAAAAGGAACTGATCGATATAATCTTCATCATTTATTTCTCTAAATCATATCAGATAGTTTCTCTTCCACTTCAGACATCTTCCTATCTAAATATTTGTTTAAACAAAATTCTTAGTTTCTATTTCAATAAATGTAAACAAAATGTTAAAAGTTTTTTCCTTAATTTTCATGCTTCAAGTTAAACAAAAAAAAATTAGAAATTTTTGGGATATGATAATAAAGCACTTAAAAAATTAAAAAAAGAAAAATTAAAAATTAGAATTAAAAGAGTAAAAAGAAATATTTGGAATAACTGAAGTGGAATTTAAATTATTATATTATTAAAATAACAAGAATACCACCAAAAGAACATAATATGCAGTATTTTTATATTTTCTACATATAGCATTATTATGAGACAATATGATTATAACTAAATCAGACTCTTTAAAAAATTAAGTTTCCAATATACCATACCAGCTCCTCTTCTCTCTTTTTTTTTTTAAGTTTTATCATATGCCGCCATTTTGTTATGATAGTCATGACCCTTTTGTGCTGAAAGATTTTTCGAATCCGCAAGAGTGCATCTGAAAAAAATTAATTAAGTTCCTATATAATTAAAGCTGTTTCCAAAAGAACCCAAATAATTCAGTATTCTGTCATGATTATTAGCATATGAACCAATGCTGCATCTGATGGTTTTTGTTGATTTTAATGACATTCAAAATTAATTACTTTGACAGGATTAAAAAGTGCTCCTCAGGTCTTATTAACCTGTAAACATCACCTTTGCCCTTAGAAACGAAGATGTAATAGAAATGTCAAGATATCTATCATTTCTTTCTTAATAAATCTATTTCTCATAAACCAGAACTTCTAAAACTTATTCATAAGAAATGTAATCATGAGACAGTATTCAGATCCAATGTTTTCTAACTTATTATATGCTATAATTATTTACTTAAATGGATTGCTTTATACATGTTAACCAGGGGTCCAACATTCAAATACAAGGGCCAAGAAGGACTACAAGAGAAGCAAGTCTGGGGATAATGCCATCGGAGGACTGCATTTATATTCCTGTTTTTGCTCAGGAGTAGAGGCCTAGTTTTGTTTTCGTTTTTATAATATTTAGTCTGATTTTGTTTTGTTTTTCTTTTCAAAAAAAGCTAGATGTCTGGATTTTACATGACTACTTCTGACATTCAAAAAGCAAATTTTTAAATTTGTTGAATGTTGTGCAAATAGAGCAAAATGTGTTACCAGTTTTCAACATCACAGTTACAATTTTATTTTTATTTCATTTTATTTATTTATTTATTGTACTGGGGATTGAACAAGAGGTGCTTTACCACTGAGCTACATTCCCAGCCTTTTTTATTTTTTATTTTGAGACAGGGTCTTGCTAAGTTACTTAGGGCCTTGCTAAGTTGCTGAGGCTGTTCTCAAACTTGTGATCCTCCTGCCTCAATCTCCAGATTCACCATGCAGTCACTACCCACATTGCAATTTTGTCCTCAGATCTAACCTCTTCAGAAAGCCTAGAACTCATCCAGTTAATCATATATCATCTATAAGATCACTCTTCATTCTGCTTAAGGTATTGTGGTTCACTCTGGAAAGCTGAATTGCACAGAAGAACAATTTTAAGTTCAGCTCCTAAACAAAGGAACAAACAAAACCAGATCTCTCTACCATGTTACTTTAGTAAACTCTTCAAGAATAATTAGAAATTTCAATGCTTTTGAATGGGCACATAAAATGATGGCTTGAAAATCAATGATTTAAGCTAATAAGTTTTTCCATTCATGTTCAGTTAAATACCTTTTGTTTGAATTGCTTTCCACCAAAATACCCTTCCATACATTTAAATACTTAGGTTGATTTTAGTTTTTATCCTTTAAGTTATAAAAAGTACAAATAAAAACATTTTGTGAGAAATTGTTGAATTGTTTTATCCGAAACTTATTTATAAACCAATATTCTAGATTATTTATATAGCTTCTAAATTATAGAGCTTACAATAATATTTCAGACTTTAATACTTTATTATAGCATTATATAAATGCATCATAAATACTTAAATATTAATTATTTTATTAATTTCTGTCCATTTTAAAGTTACTTTGAAAATCATAACTTGGGCTTATTATTTGGAATTCCTGACAATTCTCAAGCAAGATTTTAACTTTTTTCATGATCAAGGTATATAGAACATATCCTGAACTGAGGATAGAGCAAGAGGAATAGCATCCCTGAAGGGCCACAATGTGAATATAACTGAGATATTTTTAAAGAGATTATACAACTTTGAAATTACTTGTTTTAGATTACAAACAGGAATACAAATATTTGCTGCATAAATACAATAAATAATTTAAAAAATAAATGCTCCTGTGTTATAAGATGGTGACTTAGATATAAAAAGGGGGAGAGAGGGAAGAGAAATAGGGAAAAGAAACAAGAGAATTGAACTAGTGAATAAAGGAGAGCAGAAAGAGAGAGAAGGATGATAGAAATAAAGAATATCAACAGTTTCGACCTAATAGGGATTGGGAGGTGAAAGGTACAAAACGCAAAATACAGAAGAGATAGAATCAGAACAAGAGAAGGAAGATGAAAAGAATGAGAGAAGGCCTGAGATAGGGAAAGAAAAGTGAAAAGAGAAACACACACCAGGAGCAAAAAACCACCAAAAAAACAGGGAGAGGTGTTGAGACATAGAACAAGTAGCCTAGTAGTGGAGAGAGAAAAAAAAGCGGTAGAGGCCATCCCCATTCTAATGTACAAATTAAATTGCTTTTACTACAGAGCTTGCAATTCATCCAAGATAGGAATTTTGAAGACAGTCACCACCTACCATTATAACCCTGTGAAATGCTAGCTAGCCAATTAACCAGTTCCTAACCCTTCATCACATTTATGTTCAAACCTTCAGAGAATTTACTCTGAGAGGTACAGACAACAGCTGGACAAAAGGAAATGATTTTTTGGTCATAAACAAGTCAGTACTGGAGAGGTACAACAAAACCAAAGCAAAAGGCTAGAATTCTTTACCCCTACTGCTCACATCACATGTATGTTCTAACTGCTGATTATAAACACTGCAGTACCCAGGACTGAATTCAGGGGCCCTTGACCACTGAGCCACATCCCCAGCCCTATTTTGCATTTTATTTAGCAAGAGGGTCTCACTGAGTTGCTTAGCTCCTCACTTTTTGCTGAGGCTGGCTTTGAACTCTCAATCCTCCTTCTTCAGCCTTCTGAGCCACTGGGATCACAGGCATTTGCCACTGCTCCTGGCTACCACTATGGTCTTAATTAAGAGAAATGATTTTTCTTTAAGCTTTCTCATATATACATCAAATTAAGTATTTGTAAAGAATATATAGGTCTCTATAAAAGTAGTCTACTTTAGTGTCCACCTGTAACATACCAGTTCTCTACTATGTAAAAACGATAATATATCCCTATTTATATTTATGTATTCATACACCAATACATTGGATTTACTTTTAAATATGCCTATTTTCTACTACAATAAAATCTTTAAACTAAGTATCATTAAGAATTCTAAATTAATGGCTCTACCTTCATTTTATGATAGCAAGTTCTGTAGGTATACAAACCATGCTTAACTCTTAAGTTTTCTGATTCTCCAAATAAGTAAATTTTAAAAAAACTATTGCTATCATGTAAGGATTTACCTTGAAGTTTTGCTTTTTGATTTTTTGTATATGTGTACCAATGATGAAATGAAGATTTTTGAAGTCTAGAATTATAATAAGTTATTGCTTTTTCCATTTTTTCAGCTAGGGTATCCTCTTCATTTACTTGAGGCATTATCATTTCTTTCCAGGTGCTGCAGGCAGAAATACAGAAAAATAATATTTTGATGTTAGAGCAACTTATGAGTAAATAAATTAAGAACAAAAAGTAACACTTCCTTTATCTCCTCAAAACCACAACATACAAAGAAACTTCTGTAATTTTGGGTGACCTGAAGAATTCCTAATGGTTACAGAGGAAAACAGAAGTTATATGACAGTCTTTTTTTTTTTTTGATAAGATAAATAAATCATGGAATAACATCATGTTATGATAATTTTAATTTGCCAAAATAATCACCATATGATTTAAGAAAAAAAAGGAGATCTAAAAAAAAAAAGACAGATCAAAATGTATCTGTCCCCAAGGATTTCTGATAAGTGGATTGTGGACCTGTACTCTCAGTTTTGAAGTTTTATTAAAAAAAAAAGGAAAAGAAAAAAGTTATATCTCAAAGAAGTAAAGAATATATTTTAACCAAATACATTCTGATTAAATATTTTTAAAAACATAATATGAAATGATAGGACTAGGGTTCTGGCTCAGGGGTACAGCACTTGCCTAGCACATGCGAGGCACTGGGTTTGATCCTCAGCCCACATAAAAATAAATAAATAAAATAAAGGTATTACGTCCATCTACAACTTAAAAAAATGTTTAAAAACTGAAGTGGTAGAAACTTGCTTAAATAGATAAAATCTATCTAGCTAAAAGTGAGTTTTTCTTTATATGGAGAATATCATGAATAAAAACACAAAGAAGAAATAGTATATTAAAAATCACATTCTTATCATAAAAATCATATTCTTACCAAAAATAGGTCTTTACTAAATTTCCAGTATAAAAGGTGCATGCTTTTATCATCAATTCTGTAGTCGTCTAAAATACATAAGTAATTGAAATAAACATTAGACATAAGTGGAATACACAGGTTTCCTGAACAAGATACACAAGGAAATGAGAGCAATGGTTGCCTCTGGGGAGAGGAACTAGGCATCTGGGAGACAGGAATGGACTGAAAGGACTATATACTACATATACATTTAAAATTTTATTATGTATGCCTAACATCTATTTTGGTGGGGGCGGGGGGTGGCTATTAGAGATTGAACTTAGGGGCACTCGGCCACTGAGCCACATCCCCAGCCCTATTTTGTATTTTATCTAGAGACAGGGTCTCACTGAGTTGCTTAGGGCCTCACTTTTGCTGAGGCTGACTGTGAACTTGTGATCCTCCTGCCTCAGCCTCCAGAGCTGCTGGAATTATGGCATGTTCCACCACACCTGGCCTAAGATTTATTTTTTTTAAAAGAATCACAGTTTAAAATTATCCCATTGCATCTCACTTTAAAGCATTTTAATGTACATATTATGGCACTGTTATTATTAGCTATATTTATAAAAGTATAGAACTGCAGTTCTACTGGTCACTATTAATTAAGAGTGATTTGGCTTATCAAGGGTATGAGATTTACTTCCCTAAAAAATATAAAATTAAAAAAAAATTCAGGAAGCCGGGCGCAGTGGTGCATGCCTGTAATCCCAGTGACTCGGGAGGCTGAGGCAGGAGGATCACAAGTTCAAAGCCAGCCTCAGCAACTTAGCGAGGCGCTAAGCAACTCAGTGAGACCCTATCTCTAAATAAAAAATACAAAAAAAAAAAAAAATAGGGCTGGGGATGTGGGTCAGTGGTGGAGTGCCCCTGGGTTCAATCCCCAGTACCAAAAAAAAAAAAAGTTCAGGAACGCCTCACCAAGCAGGAATAAGAAAACTGTATAAATTAAATGTCTAAACTGTGGAACATATGAAAAGAGTTGAGGAGCATCTGTTTTTATTGAGTTCCTACTGTGTGCAAGACACTGCCCACTGCAAGGCTATAAAGCCAGTTGCTGAGTATTGAGAATATTGACAGTGGAAGGGAAACTATGTGAGGGTCTATAGTTATCCAGGCTTGTGCCCAATAATGGCTGCACTGTCCAAAGGTTCCACTGAGCTGCACTAGAGTCAACATGTGCCTTATCCCAACTTGGGGACCGATAGATCTTCCTGAGTTAGAATACTCACTGTCAGATGTTTTCAGCCACATTCATTTGATCAAAAGTATACTAATTTTATGACCTATATTATTTATTGTAAATATTTATATAGCACTTTGAAGGTGATATCATCTCAAGAGGATCGAGGGTAGGAAATTTAGGGACCTATAGTAAAGCGAAACAAAGTGCAATTTACTGCTACCACCTCATCTCCTTCCAGGTTTCATCCCCCCTGCTATTGTATCTCCAGTAATCCTGGGGATGTGACTCAGTGGTTTTTCCAGTACAGAAAAAAAAAAAGAAACATCAAATGACAGGAAATAATAATCGTCTCTCTAATAGTAACACTAAATGTAAAAATGGCCCCAACTCTCCAATTAAAAGGCATAGACTGTCAGAGTAGATTAAAAAACAGGAATCAATGATATGCTGTTTGTAAGAAACTCAGCTTCCAGGCAAAGACATACATAATCTGAAGGTGAAAATTTAATATATCTTGCAAAAGGAGACCAAATCCAAGTAGGAGTAGACACTCTCATATTTTAAAAGCAAACTTCAATACTTCTGCACCAGGGACGCAGGCCCAGAGCACCCGTGTAAGATTTCCGTGCCTGAGAGGTCCGCAGAGGACTAGGCCCACCCCAGCCAAGCCCCAGTCTGCAGTCTACTGCCCAGGCAGCGGTTGACCATCTATCAACATGTGCGGGCACCTCTGCCCACTACCAGAGATTATACCCCGCCGGGAGGCCACCATAGCTAGAGGGGCAGCACCCTTCTTGAGATACTGCATTATCAAGTTCCTCCCTGGCATCACGCTACTGAAGACTAAGAGGTTTGAACAGTACAGTATAGTTTTATTGTAGTTTTATAAATTTCATTAGTAATAATATTATGATTATTCCTATACTACCTATTATTATTCCTACTTTTCTTTTCTTACATGAATATTTTTCTCACCCTATTTTCCTCTAATCTGTCTCCTTCAAGACTCTCCCTTTTCTCATGTGAACAAACAATTTCTTTTAATTCCTCTGTCACTACTCCTATGCATAGTACCTCTAAAGACACACTTCTTATCTCATTAATGGTATACCCTATACTCCACCCCATCCTCTGTCTCTACCATTAGAAATTGTGGTCTTTATTGCAAACCTATTGGCTAAACTGTAGATCATAATCAAACTCATCTTTTCTGTTTACTAAGACAATATGGTTAATATCTAAAAGGGAAAATCTGAGTTAAGTATGTATATTGTTTGCATAGTGGGCTGCTACTATTGGTCTCTCCCTTCAAGATGATGTATTAGAAACCAGCAGGGACACTATATGTCTATAGGAGAGGAACTGCAATACCTCAGATTCTCACTGATACAGGGGAAGATACATGGACAACATGAGAAAACAAGGGAAGAAAGTGTCGCAAATAACTCTAGATGCTACATCATTAGAATCTAATGACAGCATGGAAGAAGAAAATGTCAGAAAGGGAGTTCAGAATGCACATAATTAAAATGATCAGAGAAGCAAATGATGAGATGAGAGAGCAAATACAGGCAATGAATGATCGCATCAATCAACAGTTAAAAGAACAAATGCAGGAAGCAAAAGATCATTTTAATAAAGAGATAGAGATTCTGAAAAGAAACCAAACAGAAATCCTTGAAATGAAGGAAACAATAAACCAAGTTAAAAACTCAATAGAAAGCATAACCAACAGGTTAGATCACCTGGAAGACAGAATCTCAGACATTGAAGAAAAAATACTTAATCTTGAAACAAAGTTGCCCAAACAGAGAAGACGGTAGGAATTTATGAACAGAACCTATAAAAATTATGGTATATTATGAAAAGACCAAATTTAAGAATTATTGGGATTGAGGAAGGCACAGAGATACAAATCAAAGGCATGAATAATCTATTCCATGAAATAATATCAGAAAATTTCCCAAATCTGAAGAATGAAATGGAAAAACAAATAAAAGAGGGTTACAGGACACCAAATGTACAAAACTACAACAGATTCACACCAAGGCACATAATAATGAAAGTACCTAACATACAAAATAAAGATAGGATTTTAAAGGCTGTGAGAGAAAAAAATCAGATTACATTCAGGGGGAAACCAATATGGATATCAGCAGATTTCCCAACCCAGACCCTAAAAGCAAGAAGAACCTGGAACAACATATATCAAGCCCTGAAAGAAAATGGATGCCAACCAAAAATCTTATACCCAGCAAAACGCACCGTCAGATTTGAAGATGAAATAAAATTCTTCCATGATAAACAAAAGCTCAAAAAATGTACAAATAGAAAGGCAGCACTACAAAACATTCTCATCAAAATATTCCATGAGGAAGAAATGAAAAACAACTATGTAAATCAGCATAGGGAGGAACTACCCTAAAGGAAGAGCCAAATAAAGGAGAAACCAAGTCAAGTTAAAAACCAAAAATAAGCCAAAATGACTGGGAATACAAATCATATCTCAATAATGACCCTGAATGTTAATGGCCTTAACTCATCAATCAAAAGACATAGAAGGGCAGATTGGATTAAAAAGAAAGACCCAACAATATGCTGCCTCCAAGAGATGCATCTCATAGAAAAAGATACCCACAGACTAAAGGTGAAAGGATGGGGAAAAACATACCTAGCACACGGACTCAGTAAAAAAGCAGGGATTTCCATCCTTATATCAGATGAAGTGGACTTAAAGCCAAAATTAGTTAGAAGAGATAAAGAAGGACATTCATATTGCTTAAGGGAAGCATAAATCAGCAAGACATAACAATCATAAATATTTATGCCCCAAACAATGGAGCATTCATGTACATCAAACAAATCCTTCTCAATTCCAGGAACCAAATAGACCAAAACACAATAATACTAGGTGACTTTAACACCCCTCTCTCACCATTGGACAGATCTTCCAAACAAAAATTGAACAAAGAAACCATAGACTTCAATAACACAATCGCTAATTTAGACTTAACAGATATATATAGAATAGTCCATCCATCAATAAGTTAATACACTTTCTTCTCAGCAGCTCATGGATCCTTCTCTAAAAGAGACCATATGTTATGCCACAAAGCTACTCTTAGCAAATACAAAAACATGGAGATACTACCTTGTATTCTATTGGATCATAATGGAATGAAATTAGAAATCAATGATAAAATAAAACACAGAAACTAATCCAACACCACAGAAGACATCGGGGCGGGGATTAAAAAAATTCTTAGAGGTAAACAAGAACATACAAAGTATCAAAATCTCTGGGACACTATGAAAGCAGTGCTAAGAGGAAAATTCATTGCATGGAGTGCATTCAATTAAAGAATGAAAAATCAACAAATAAATGTCCTCACATTACTGCTCAAAGCCCTAGAAAAAGAACAGATCATCACCAAAAGTACTAGAAGACAGGAAATAATTAACATCAGAGCAGAAATCAATGAAATTCAAACAAAAGAAACAATTCAAAAAATTGACAAAACAAAAAATTGATTCTTTGAAAAAATAAACAAAATTGATAAACCCTTAGTCACACTAACAAAGAGGAGAGAGAAAACTCAAATTTCTAAAATTCGTGATAAAAAAGGAAATATCAAAACAGACACCATTGAAATACAAAACATAATTAGAAGCTATTTTGAAAATACATACTCCAACAAAATAGAAAATCTCAAAGACATCAACAGGTTTCTAAAGACATACTCCACCCAAACTGAATCTGGAGGACATACACAATTTAAATAGATCAAATTCAAGCAGTGAAATAGAAGAAGTCATCAAAAGCCTACCAACAAAGAAAAGTCCAGGACCAGATGGATTCTCAGCCAAGTTCTACAAGACCTTCAAAGAAGAGCTCATTCCAACACTCCTCAAAGTATTTCATGAAATAGAGGAGGAGGGAACCCTTCCAAACTCATTCTATGAAGCTAATATCACTTTGATACCAAAACCAGACAAGACACATGGAGGAAAGAAAATTTCAGACCAATATCTCTAATGAACATAGATGCAAAAATTCATAACAAAATATTAGCAAATCGCATACAAAAACATATTAAAAAGGTAGTGCACCATGATCAAGTGGATTTCATCCCAGGGATATAAGGTTGCTTCAACATCTGGAAATCAATAAATGTAATTCACCACATCAACAGGCTTAAAGTTAAGAATCACATGATTATTTCATAGATGCAGAAAAAGCTTTTGATAAAATACAGCACCCCTTCATGCTCAAAACACTAGAAAAAATAGGTATAGTAGGAACGTTCCTTAATATTGTAAAGGCTATCTATGCTAAGCCCATGGCCAACATCATCCTAAATGGAGAAAAACTGAAAGCATTCCCCCTAAAAACTGAAACAAGGTAGGGATGCCCTCTTTCACCACTTCTATTCGTCCTTGAAACTGTAGCCAGAGCAATTAGACAGACCAAAGAAATTAAAGTGATACAAATAGGTAAAGGAGAACTCAAACTATCCCTATTTGCTGATGACATGATTGTATATTTAGAGGAGCTGAAAAATTCCACCAGAAAACTTCTATTATTCATAAATGAATTCAGTAGAGTAGCAGGATATAAAATCAATGCTCATAAATCTAATGCACTTTTATTCATAAGTGATGAATCCTCTGAAAGAGGAATCAGGAAAACTACCCCGTTCACAATAGCCTCAAAAAAAATAATAAAATACTTGGGAATCAGTCTAACAAAAGAGGTGAAAGACCTCTACAATGAGAACTACAGAACACTAAAGAAAGAAAGAAAGAAATTAAAGAAAACCTTAGAAGATGGAAATATCTCCCATGTTCTTGGATAGGTAGAATTAATTTTATCAAAATGGCCATACTACCAAAAGTACTATACAAATTCAATGCAATTCCAATTAAAATCCCAATGACATACCTCGTAGAAATAGAGCAAGCAATAATGAAATTCATTTGGAGGGATAAGAGACCCAGAATAGCTAAAGCAATCCTTAGCAGGAAGAGCAAAGCAGGGGGTATAACAATACCAGAACTTCAACTATACGAGAGAGCAATAGTAACAAAAACGGCATAGTATTGGCACCAAAATAGACAGATAGATAACTGATACGGAATAGAGGACACAGACAAACACACACAAATACATTTTTCTCATACTAGACAAAGGTGCCAAAAACATACAATGGAGAAAAGACAGCCTCTTCAACAAATGGTGCTGGCAAAACTAGAAATCCATATGCAGCAAAATGAAACTAAACCCCTATCTCTCACCCTGCACAAAACTCAACTCAAGGACATTGGAATCATACCAGAGACCCTGTACCTAATAGAAGAAAAAGTAGGTCCAAATCTTCATCATGTCGGCTTCGGACCAGACTTCCTTAACATGACTCCAAGGCACAAGAAATAAAAGCAGGAATCAATAATTGGGATAGATTCAAACTAAAAAGCTTTTTCTCAGTAAAGGAAACAATCAGCAATGTGAAGAGAGAGTCTACAGAGTGGGAGAAAATCCTTGCCACACAAATTTCAGATAGAGCATTAAACTCCAGAAACTATAAAGCACTCAAAAACTTTACACCAAGAATACAAATAACCCAATCAATAAATGAGCTAAGGAAATGAGCAGACACTTCACAGAAGATCTACAAGCAATCAACAGATATATGAAAAAATTTTCAACATCTCTAGCAATAAGAGAAATACAAATCAAAAGTACCCTAAGATTTCATCTCACCCCAATTAGAAAGTCATTTATCAAGTCAATTATCAAGAATACAAGCAACAACAGGTATTGGCCAGGATGTGGAGAAAAAGGTACATTCATACATTGCTGGTAGTGTTGCAAATTAGTGCAGCCACTCTGGAAAGCAATGCGGAGATTCCTTAGAAAACTTGGAATGGATCCACCATTTGATCCAGCAATCCCACTCCTTGGCCTATACCCAAAGGATTTAAAATCAGCATACTACAGTGATGCAGTCACATCAATGTTCATAGCTGCTCAATTTACAATAGCTAGATTGTGGAACCAACCTAGATGCCCTTCAATTGATGAATGGATAAAGAAACTGTGGTATATATACACAATGGAATATTACTCAGCCATAAAGAAGAGTAAAATTATGGCATTTGCAGGTAAATGGATGGAGTTGGAGAATATCATGCTAAATGAGATAAGCCAATTCCAAAAAACCAAAGGCTCAATGATCTCTTTGATAATTGGATGATGATACATAAAGGGGGGTGGGAGGGAGGCAAGAATGGAGGAAAGACGGATTACATAAAGGAAAAAGAGGGGTGGGGACAGGGCGGGGGGAAGGAAAAATAACAGAATGAGACAAACATCACTACCCTATGTACATGTATGATTACGCAAATGGTGCGACTCTACTTCATGTACAACCAGAGAAACAACAGTTGTACTCTATTTGTGTAAAATGAATCAAAATAAATTTTAAAAAATAAAAATAAATAAATAAATAAAAATAAAAGCAGACTTCAAGAAAGAAATAAGAGCCAAAGATCACTTCATACTGGTAAACTGGTCTATCCCACAAGACGATACAATGATTGTAAATATTTATACCCCTAATATTGGCATGCTTACCTATATAAAACAAACACTACACCTCATAAAGTCCCTGATGGACTCCAATACCATAATACTGGGTGACATCAACACATCCATCTCACCAATAGATAGGTCATCCAGAAAGAACCTATGTAAATGCTCTTTAGACCTAAAGAAAAAATGTTGTCAATCAAACATACCTATCAGACATCTACTGAATATTTCATCCATCAACCACTGAAGTCACTTTCTTCTCAATTGCACATGAAACCTCCTCCAAAATAGACCTTATATTGTACACAAAGCAAGTCTTAGATCATACAAAAGAGAGAGAGAGAGAGAGAAAGAGAGAGAGAATTCCTTGCATCTTATCAGAACTTAATGAAATAAAATTAGAAATCAATAATGAAATAAAAAACAGAAACCATTTTATACATGGAAATTGAACAATATGCTTTGCTTTGGAATGAGGAATGGTTCAGAGAAGAAATCAGGATAGAAATTTTAAAAATTTAGAAACAAACAAGAATATATCAAAATCTCTGAGACACTATGAAGGCACTTCTAAGAGGAAAGCTTATAGCAATGAATACCTACAATAAAAAGAGAAGAAAAGGGCTGGGGCTGTAGCTCAGTAGCAGAACACTTGCCTAGAATATGTGAGGCACTCGGTTTGATCCTTAGCACCACATAAAAACAAACAATAAAAAAAGGCATTCTGTTCATCTACAACTACCAAAAAAAATTTAAAAAGAAAGGTCTCAAACAATTTAAGGTTATATCTCAAGGCCCTAGAAAAGCAAGAACAAAGTAATTTCCAAACAAGTGGAAAACAGGAAATAAGATTAGAACTGAAATTAATGAAATAGAGAATTAAAAAGCATACAAAGTATTTTGTCAGCTTTTGCAACACTGTGACCAAAATACCCAACAATAACAACTTAAAGGAGGGAAAATCTACTTAGGGATCATGATTCCAGAGGTCTCAGTCTGACTCCATTACTTTGGGCCCAATGTGAGGCAGCACATTTTTGGGGAAGGGCTCAGTGGAAGAAAGGCATTCAGTTCATGATCAGGTCAGGAAGTAGTGAGGGGAAGGGGCCACAGGGAAAATGTACCTTTCCAGGGCATACCCCTAGTGACCCACCTCCTCCAACCATGCCCAACCTACCTACTGTCAACACCCAGTCAGTACATTTATTATATGAGGGACACCTCATATTCAAACCATAACACAAAGAATCAATGCAACAGGACTGGGGTTGTGGCTCAATAGTAGAGCACTCACCTAGCATGTGGGGGGCACTGGGTTCAATTCTCAGCACCACACTAAAAAAGTAAGATAAAATAAAGATATTGTATCCATCTACAGCTAAAAATATTTTTCAAAAAGAATCAATATAAGGGCTGGGGATATAGCTCAGTTGGTAGAGTGCTTGTCTCGAAAGCACAAGGCCCTGGGTTCAATCCCCAGCACTGCAAAAAAAAAAAAAAAAGAAAGAAAAAAAAGAATAAATGCAACAATGAGCTGGCCCTTTGAAAAGATAAGCCAGATTGATAAAACCTCAGCAAAACTAACCAAAAAAGAAAAAAGACCCAAATCAACAAAATTAGAGATGAAAAAGGATAAATCACCACAGATATTTCTGAAATTAAAAGGACCATTAGGAACTATTTTGAAAACTTATATATGCCAATAGAATGAAAAATATAGAAGATATTAACAAATTTCTAGAAACATATGATTTACCCAAATTGAAACAAGAGGATTTAGAAAATTTAAACATGTCAATATCAAGCAATGAGACTAAAGCACTAATAAAAAGCCACCCAACCAAGAAGCCTGGGACCAGATGCTTTCTCAGCTGAGTTACACCAGACCTTTAAATAATAACTAATGTTAATCTTCCTCAAATTATTCCATGAAATAGAAGGGGGGTGAACACTCCCAAATTCATTCTATGAAATCAGTATCACCCTGCTACTAAACCCAGATAAAAACACGTCAAGAAAGAAAACTATAGACCAATATCCCTGATGAACATATACAGAAAATTTCTTAATATTAGCAATCTGCATTCAAAAACATATTGAGAAGACTGTATGTCAGGATTGAGTTGATTTCATTCCAGTAATGCAATTTTGGCTCAACATATGCAAATCAATAAGTGTAATTCATCACATAAATAGAATCGAGGGGGAAAAAAAATCACATGATCATCTTCATAGATGCAAAAAAAAAAAAAAAAACACCTTTGACAAATTTCAGCACCCAGTCATGTTAAAAGTGCTGGAGAAACTAAGCATAGAAGGAAATTACCTCAACATTGTAACGCTATACATAACAAACCCAAAGCCAACATCATACTGAATGGAGAAAAGCTGAAAGCATTTCCTCTAAAATCATGAACAAAACAGGATGTCACTGTCACCATTCCAGTTCAATATAGTTCTTGAAACACTATCCAGAACATTCAGGCAAGAAAAGGAAATTAAAGGGATACAAATAGAAAAAAGAAGAAGTCAAATTATCTGTTTGCTGATGACATGACTCTGCACTTAGAAGAGCCAAGTTACTCCACCAAAAGATTTTTGGAGCTAATAAACAAATTCAGCAAAGGAGCAGAATATAAGATTAACATATAAAATCTGTACCTTTCCTACACTCCAAAAATGAACCAGCTGAGATAGAAATCAGGAAAAGAATTTCATTCACAGTAGCCTCAAAAATAATGAACTATATAGGAATGAATCTAACCAAGGAAGTAAAAGACCTCTACAGTGAAAATTATAGAACATGAAGAAAGAAATTAAAGATGGTCTTAGAAGACGGCAAGAACTACCACGTTCTTGGATGGGCAGAATTCTGTCAAAAGCAGCTATACAGATTCAATGCAATCCAATACAGATCCAACTATGCGGATTCAAGCCCTATTAAAATACCAATGACATTCTTCACAAATTTTTTTTTAATCCTAAAATTCATAAGGAAGAATAAAAGACCCAGAATAGTTAAAGCAATAGTGAGCAATTGGAGTGATACTGGAGGCATCACAATAATTGACAAAGCTATAGTAGCAAAAGCAGCATGGTATTGGCATGAAAACAGACATGAAGACCAACGTAATGGAATAGACAGTGCAGAAAAAATTCACATACATTCAATCGTCGGATCCTTGAAAAATGTACCAAAAACATATGTTGTAGAAAGAGTATTTTTAACAAATGGTAATGGGAAAGCAAATATTCATATGTAGAAAAATCAAGCTGGGTCCCTAGCTCTCACCCTGCACAAAAATAATCTCAAAGTGGACCAAAGACCTAGGAATTAAACCAAAAATGCTACAACTGCTGGAAGAAGACATAGGCTCAACACTCCAACATATTGGTATAGGCACAAACTTCCTCAATAAGACTCCTAAAGCTCAAGAAATAATGACAATAATTAATAAGTGGAATGCCTTCAAATTAAAAAGTTTCTGCCCAGCAAAGGAAAAAAGAGTGTGAATAGACAACTGGAGAAAAGCTTTGCCAGATACTCTTCCAACCGAGGTTTAATATCCAGAGTACATAAAGAACTCAAAAAACTTAACACCAAAAAGCAAATAAACCAGTCAATAAATGGGCAAAGGAAATAAACAGACATTTCTCAAGAGAAGAAATATAAAAAAACAACAAAAACATGAAAAAAATTGTGCAACATCCTTAGAAATAAGGGAAATGCAAATGAAAACTGCCTTGAGATTCCATCTCACTCCAGTTAGAATGGCAATCATCAAGAGTAAAAATAATAATAAATGTTGGTGAGGACAAAGGGGAAAAGGAACACTTCTACATTGTTGGTGAGACTGCAAATTAGTACAACCATATGGAAAGCAATATAGAAGTTCCTCAAAGACTAGAAATAGATCCACCATGTGACCCAGCTATCCCACTCCTTGGTATTTATCTGAAAGAACTAAAATCAGCATACTACAATGATACATGCATACCAATGTTGATAGAAGGACACTTCATAATAGCCAAGTTATGGAACCAGCCTAGTTGTCCCTCAATACATGACTGAATAAGAAAATGTGGTATATATACGAAATGAAGTTTTTCTCAGCCATAAAGAAGAATGAAGTTATGTCATTTGCTGGTAAATGGATGGAAATAGAGGCTATAATGCTGAGTGAAATAAGCAGACTCAGAAAGTCAAGGATCAAATGTTTTCTCTTATATTCAGAAGCTATAAAGAAATATGGAATTTTTAAAAATAGAGAGGGGATCTCATGAAAAGAGAAGGGAGAAAAGCAGAGTACAAGAAGAAGAATGAGGGGAAGAGAGGACAAATGGAGGACGGAGGAATAGGAAAGGTGAGAAACAGCAGCATGAAATTAACCAAATTATTCATGTACATGTATAAACACATCACAATGAATTCCACTTTTATGTATAACTATTTAATGTTATACCTATTTTAAAAATCAATTAAAATATTTTTGGGAAAAAATAAACAAAAAACACATGCTATGAATAGTTGCTATGGCACTATTCTTAACCAAAAAACAAAAATCTGTCCAAGTGCCTATCAACCATAGAACAAATTAAATACATTGTGGTACATTTACACACTGGAATACCCTACTACAATGAGAATGAGAGCAAAAACTAAATGGATGACTCATAAATACAACGTTGAGCAACATTTTCTTCACAACAGTCCTATTATCTTGACAATTAAAAGTAATTGCTTAGTACCATGTAGAACCCAATCCAAATCTCTGGAATTTTAACCCAAACACCTTCTAGAGTTAACTTTTCAAACTAGAATCCAAACAGAACCACACACATTTGCAATACAAATTCTATTTATGTGAGGAATTTCCTCCCTTCCTTCAATATCTGATGAATGTGAGGGGCTGTGGAGAAAGAACCCCAACCTAAACTTAAAGAATTCAAGTTATCTGAGCCTAATAAGTTGTTTTTAAGTCCTAAAAGTCAATTTAAATATTTTCATTTTGAATTTGTTTTGATGCTAAGGAAGGGGCTCTCTTGCTAAGGTAGTGGGCACATGACATCTGTCTCAACCACATGGATTATGAGTCTGAGACACAGAATAGACTGCAAGCAGAATCCAAAAGAACTGCTGCTAGGAGACACACACTGCTACTTGTGCAATGCAAAGGAAAAGAAAGGAATTTTCTTCCCTCTGTACAGCACACATAGCACAGAGCCAATACATTTCAAGTGAATTTCAATTTTGCAGATTAGAACAAATGTAATACAAAAAAGTATTACAAAAGTCTAACTTTAACTGGGGATGAAAGCATATATCTGTAATCCTAGAGGCTCTGGAGACTGAGGCAGGAGGATCTCAAGTTCAAAGCCATCCTCAAAAACTTAGTGGGGTCCTAACCAACTCAGCAAGACCCTGTCTCTAAATAAAATATAAAAAGGGCTGGGGATGCAACTCAGTGGTTAAACACTCCTGGGTTTACTCTCCAGTACGAAAAAAAAAAAAAGTCCCATTTTATGCCAAATTTTAAAACAATGCAATCCTCCAAATCAAATTTTTCTTGAGAAGCACTTCCTTTCAAAGTGGACAGAGAAATGAATTCAAGGTTTTATCTAAGTTCTTGTCACATAGTGGTACTATTTTAAATAGCGGTACTATTTAAAAGAAATGTGGCCTTAGTCTTCAAGTACAAGTTTGACTAATTAGTGACTAATTAGAGGACTTCAGAATCTCTTGTGAAAAATTGTGATCACCTGATATGGTGTGAGTAGAGTTAGGATTCAGGGGAGGGAAGACCATTTTGACATCATCTGTATTTGAAGTGGTAGAAACCTGGAGCACCAGCTCAGCCAGATGCCAGGGTTCTCAGGCAGCAGTGCTAAGGGCCTCACTTCAGATGGCCTCACAAACTTGGGACAGATGCGTGGTGGTAAAAACAAGAGCAAAAAGAAGCTATGTTGTTTTATACAGCTTTCACAGTGCTGTGACTGAAAGACCTGACAAGAACAAATTTAGAGGAGGAAAATTTTATTTGGGGGCTCACAGTTTAAGAGGTCTCAGTCCCTAGACAGCTGGCTCCAGTCCTTGGGGTGTGAGGTGAGGCAGAACATCATGGCAGAAGAGTGTGGCTAAGGAAAGCAGTTGCGAACATGGTATCCAGGAAGCAGAGAGAGAACAACTAAGCTCAGCTTACAAAACATATACCTGAAAGGCATGCCCTCAGTGACCCACATTTTCCAACCACATCCTCCCTGCCTACAGTCACCACTCGGTTAATCATTGTCAGGATATTAACCCAAAGATTAGGTTAAGGCTCTTATTACCCAATCATTTTACCCCTAAGGTTTCTTGCTCTGCCTCACACATGAGCTTTTGGGGGATACCTAATATCGAAACCATAATATATGTCTTGAACACAGAGTGAGCAGTGTCTGTATGCACAGCATCATGGTATGGTTTAAAGTCTTGGATTTTTCAGGATGAGTCATTTTTTTCCTGATCTTCTGCAACTTACTGAAAGACTCATTAATAAGGGCTTTGTGCATGGAGAGAATTACTGTTTTCTGCATTGTAATGCTCTATTTAATAAACACATTTAAGTAAATACAACTTAGAAAAAGCAATTTTTCTTAAACATGTAAATATTTATTTGCAAGTTTATTACACGAAGTTCCTGAAACAATTTAAACTATAATTACAAATTTACAGAAAAAGATTTTCTTCAGGACATCTTGAATGCCATAAACAGCAGACAAGATATAAGTACCTTGTCATTAACTATTTTCGATTAAACTTATCTTTTTGTTTTTGTAAATTACTGGGGATTGAACCTAGGGCCTTGGGCATGCTAGGCAAGTGCACTACCACTGAGCTATATCCCCAGCCCCTATGATAAACTTATCTTAAAATAAATAACATGAATCCAGCTCATATCATTATGTCAACACTTCATTATTTTTACTTCTTCCAGATTATAGTAATACTTAATTTTGATACTTTCTTAGGAAATAGTAATGTATCCAAATCTAAAAGACAAGAAAAACAATAGTAGAGCAGCAAGCTTCAGGGTCTGGGCACCAAACAATTGGTTCTTGTTTGGGGCACAGAACCTGTCTGCCTTTCCCAAACGATTGAAACCCAACCCCCAGGTCCTAAGGTTTCTTCGTAGATAAACTTTATTTATATCTGTAAAACTGCTTAACTCCACATCTTTCATTTAGTTTGAGGTTTTTGTTATTTGGTGCACCCCTGTGACAGTATCATTTAAAAAGCTGTATATGGAAAGGATCTCCTGAACATGTTGAGTGAGAAAAGTGAGGTTCAAAAGGCTACATGTAGTCTCCCACTTCTGTATAGGAAGTTGTAGAAGAGAAGAATATAGTATTTTTGCTCATATATTTCAAAAAGGAAACAATGTAAGGATAAACTAAAACTACTAAAAGTGGTTACCTAGAGGGAAGGATAGAATAAAAGGATAATAGGCAGGTATGGAAGCAATTCACTTCTCAGAGTATTTCCTCATTCTGTTGTTTTATCATGTTACCCATAACTAGGAACACACAATTATATCAAAGAGAAAAATAGATGATTATCAATTCTAAAAGAGCATCATTTTAGGTAACAAAAAAAAAATACTTTTTTCTATCTGGTAGAATACACACATCTTAAAGGC
Organism: Glaucomys volans; assembly: GCA_020662805.1. Classification (NCBI taxonomy): domain Eukaryota; kingdom Metazoa; phylum Chordata; class Mammalia; order Rodentia; family Sciuridae; genus Glaucomys; species Glaucomys volans. Next base: position 439,049 of record JAJEJO010003699.1, read on the forward strand.
AAAAAGAACTGCATAATTTTCCTAAACCGTATTCAGTATTCTTATTGTTAGTGGTTCTCTCAATATTCTTATTGTTATTCTGAAACCATTACATGCACATTATAGGATACACTAATAAGCAATTATATTAATGTCCACAGGACAGTTAATGATTCAAGTCATTAACATGATTAATGATTATGATCATTAGTGATTAACTTTTATGTTAAAGTATCTAGAACTTTTAATAATTCAAGATTCAGTAAAAGCAGGTCAACCAGATCAAGTGGGCCTCTTAATGTGATGCTCCAAGAATTGCACAACACCCCTACGCAGTACGCTTACCACAGAAAGAGAAAAGTGAGGAAAGAGCCTTAATGGAATCAAGTTTCTAGATTTAACTACAAGCTTACAAGAAATACAGGGAACAGAACAAGTGAAACAACATTACAGGAAACAATGCGAATGTGGAACATTTTACAAGACACTTTGTTTCCTTCAATAAATAAGCAGCATAAGAAAATCATAAGAAAGGAGAACTGTTGTGGATTATAAGAGAATTAGATACTTAACAACCAAGTACAATATGTGGTCTCAGTATGGATTCTAATTTAAACAGAGTCATACGTAAAAAGACATTTTTGAGATTATTTAGGGAATTCAAATATAGAATATATATCTGAATATATTCAACAGCAGATGATATTGAACAATTATTGCTATTTATTATGCAAAAAATGGTCCCTTTTTCTTTAATCTTTACATAAAAACAAAAATTATACATATTACTGAGATACTATGTTGTGTTCCAATATGTGCATGCACTGAGTATATATTTAAAGACTAAGCATATATATCTCCTCATTTATCATTTCTTTACAATGACAACTTTCAAAATCCTTTCTTCAAACTCTTTGAAATGTATGAAATGTACAGTGCATTACTGTTATCTATAGTCACCCTACTGTGTAAAAGCACACCAGCACTTCTTATTCCTAACTATAGTGTAGTACCCACATTAACCTTTTCCTATCCCTCCCTGCACCCTATAATACCTTACCTTTGGTAACCACCATTCTACTCTCAACTTATGTGAGATTAACTTTTTTGGATTCCTATGAATGAGCTCATGCAATACTTTTTTTTTTCTTTTCTTTTTTTTTTTTTTTTGCACTGGACTTAACATAATGGTCTCCGATCCCATACATGCTGTTGCAAAGGACAGGATTTCATTCTTTTCTATGGATAAATAGTATTTCATTCTGTATTCTTTCATATACAAATGGATATTCTTTTGCCAGTGCATTTCCTTTGCCCATGCATAAGTTGATGGACACTTAGGCTGTTTCCACTTCTTGGCTATTGTGAATAATGATTTAGCAAACATGGGAGTACAGAAGTCTCTTCAACATACTGATTTTATTTCCATTAGATATTGTTATGGTTTTGATATAAGGTGTTCACTGAAAAGCTTGGTATTAAGCAATGCAGGAATATTCTGAGGTGAAATGATTATGAGAGCTACAGTCTCATCAGTGGATTAATCCATTTGGCAGATTGATAATTTGAATGGACTACTGGTTGGTAACTGTAGGCTGGTGAGGTGTGACTGGAGGAAGTAGGTCACTGGCAGTGTGACCTTGGACTAACCTCTCTGCTTCCCAGCTGCCATGAGTGGAGCAGCTTTCTTTTGCCACAAGAGACTTCTACCATGATTGACTGTCTCATCAAGAGCAATGGAATCAGCCAGTCATGGACTGAATCTCTAAAATCATGATCCAAAATAAACTTTTCTTCTCAAGATGTTCTTGTCAGGTATTTTGGTCACAGTGCTAAAAAGCTGACTAACAGATATATAACCAGGAGTGGGATTGCTGGATCATTTGGTAGTTCTAGTTTTCATTTTTTTGAGGAATGCCCTGCTATTTTCTACAATGGTTGTACTAATTTACATTCACACTAACCTTGTAAAAGGGTTCCCTTTTCTCCACATCCTTGTCAGCATTTGTTATCTTTAGTCTTTTTGTTAATAGCCTTCCTTTATGGGGTGAGATTATATCTCACTGTGGTTTTAATTTCCATTTCTCTGTTGATTAGTGATATTGAGCATTTTTCATGTACCGGGTGGCAATTTGTCTTCTTTTGAGAAATGTCTATTTAGATCTATCATCCATTTTTAATCTGGTTGTTTAGGTGGTCTTACTATTGAATTTTCAGAATTTCTTATATATTCTGAATATCAACTCCTTGACAAATGTATAGTTTATAAATATTTTCTACCATTCTATAGGTTGTCTTTGTACTCTGCTGATTGTTTGATTTGTTCTGAAGAAGCTTTTTAGTTTGATATAATCCTATTTGTCTATTTTTACTTTTGTTCCCTCTGCTTTGGGGGTCTCCCAAAGCATTTTTCTTATGTTTTCTTTCTTCTAGTAGTTTCATAGTTTCAGGTCTTACATTTAAGTTTTTAATTCATTTTGAGTTGACTTTGTAACTTTTGAGAGGTAAGAGTCAAGTTTCATTCCTCTACAGGTGAGCATTCAATTTTTCCTAACTCTATTGAAAAGTGTGTCCTTTCTTCAGGGCATGTTCTTAGCACCTTGTCAAAAAATCAGTTGGCTGTAAATATGTGGCTTTACTTCTAGGCTCTCTCTTCTATTCCACAGGTCCACATGTCTGTTTTTACATCAATAGCATGTGGGGGTTTTGTTTTGTTTGTTTTTGTTTCACAATACTAGGATTGAACACAGTGGTACTTTACCACTGAGCTACAACCCCAGCACATTTTTTTCATTTTGAGACAGGGTATTACCAAATTGCCAAGACTAGCCACAACCTTGTGATTCCCCTGCCTAAGCCTCCTGAGTAGCTGGGATCACAGGCATGTGCCACCATGCCCAGCAAATACAATTCTGTTTTGATTGCCATAGTTTTGTAATATGTTTTAAATTCAGGTAGTATGATGCTTCTTGCTTGCTCTTTTTGCTCAAGATGGCTTTGGCTTTTCAGGGTCTTCCATATATATGCTTCCATATATAATATTTAGAATTGTTTTTACGAGTTCTGTAAAGAACATCATTGGTATTTTGACAGGGATTGCATTGAATCTGTCAATCACTTTGGGCTATTTTAAATTCTTTGAGCATTCTCTAATACTGATTATTAATGGGTCACTTTCTGGCATCTTATTTTGAGTATCAGGTTAAGTCATAGTTTCCTAAAACCTTTGAAGCCTGCTAGCATGCAGTATCATTTGGGCATTGGAGGATTAGGTGTTAGTCCAGACTTCCTATTCTGGCTTTATTTGTGCCTGTTTTTCCAGAAATTCTAAGTAGGCTGCTCAGTTTTCTCTCAGTCTGTAGTCACTTCCACTATTTCAGCACTGAATGGCACTCAGGTTCAGATTTGCAGGAAGTCTACTATTGGTGTACTGTCACTGTTTCAGTTCTAGAGGGTAATCCCAGGCCAAGTTTGTCCCAAATATATTGTTGGTGTGTTGTTCAAAAACCAACAATATATTGTTGGTGTGTTTGGTTCAAAAAAAGAACCAAAGAACCAGAAGAGTGCTAGAAAGAGTAGACTGTCCCCACAAGCCTTTCTCTGGGGCTGGGGTAGGCCCAGATGCCTCTGTGATCCTGTGGTCAGCCACTACAGGATTCCAGCCAGTTCTGGGCAGTCACCATAGATGGACCAGTTCCAGAGTCCTATGTTTCACCTGTGGCTACCAATGCCAACAAGCTGTTTCACACCCTGAGCCCATTACCCACAAAGATCAGCACAATACTGGGGTAGGACCAAACTCCACACTGATATAGATTGCCTATGGCTGAGGTGAATTTGTGTCCCAAGACTTCTTAACCAGTCCCAGGCGATGCTGCTAGAATAAATTCAGAGAGATTTGTGCCATGTGTCTCCTCTTGACCCTGGAGCTGTTCTAGAGCTCTATCTACAGACATCCCTAATGAGATGGGGGTCATTAGGATAAGCTTAGTGTTAGGATTCACTGGCCCAGCACTAAGTTCCAAGGGCAAAATCCTGTGCTTACTCTCCTGTCCTACCCCAGCAAATGGGATTTTATAGCACACTGTCCTGTCTGAGGCTGGCGTAGTGTTGAGGAAGCAGTCCCTTGCCACCTAGGCTGACACTAAATTGAGTCAAGCCTGAGTCCTACAGCCACAAGAACATGCATAATCTCAGGGATATACTGGGGCCCACATTGCAGCTGGCATTGATGCAGGCAAAGCATAAATTTGTCCCACTGGAGCACAGGTCTCTGCCTGTTGCCAGGCCATTTCTAAAGCACCAACTACAAGCTCTGGCCTGGCAATATCTGTGCTGCCTAAGGTTGGGAACAGGTAATGGAGATACCAAGGCTTCTGCTGAACTGGATGGGACCTGAATCTCATAGCTGCAGGGCCTGAGCTCTCCGTGGAGGAGTGTGGATGTGCCCCTGATCTGTATCATTTAAAACAATATAGGCAGAACCTTAAGTCTATCCTTCTGGCACTCAAGTCTCTGCCTGATGCAGGGGCTGGACTGTGACCTCTGTCCCGAGTATGCCCCTTCAGTCTCTACTAGGGAGCCAGCCCTGTGCTACCTTTTGTGTGCTACTTCCTAAGGGGTAGAGTCTTGTTCCCTAATCTGCTGCACGTGGAGGAGGCATAGTGGAAGGGGCCAACCTCCTGGCCTAAGACAGTTACAGTGTCCCAGTTAGTCACAGTCTGCAGTTATTGGCCTGGCCAGAGGGTCCTGAGGCTTGGTCCATTACTAGATTTTACCATGGCAGGCTTGGTACAGGGTTTCAACTCTGAAGACTGAACTTAATTCTGTCTATCTGTCCCAAGCAGAAGGCAGCTTTCTCCACACTGGGTTGTTTGCAGTTAAGGGAAGGAGTGATGAGGACAACTCTTCTCTCTGCTTTCTTCAGTACATCTTTTTGTTCTGTTAAACTAAAAGTAGGCACTATGATCTCTTGCCTGATTTCCTTAGCTCTTGTGAAGGTCACTTGGTGTATGAGTAGCTTTTAACTTGGAGTATCTGTGGGGAGATGATCAGCTGAGCATCCTACTCAGACACCATCTTGCTCTGCCCTTGACATTATGTTCATATTTTCTAAAGATGCCATTTCTGTCAAAGATGCAACTAAAATATTTATTGGTAATAAACAAATATTTACTGGTAATTATTATATATATAATTTCTGGAATATACTTTCTAATACTCCATCACAAAAGGTGGAAATAGGACTAAATTAACAAGATTGGCAAAATGTTGTTCATTGTTAAAGCTGGATAGTGAGTGATGAATATGGTATTCTCCTTTTGTAGTATGTTTCAATTTTTCCATAATAAAAAGATTTTTAAAACATTATATGTGCTATTGTTTATAATTAGTCTGTCCATCTGGAGACTTAATTTCCTAAGAAATGAGAATTAAGTCTGTGAAGTTAGTTTCCTCCTTACAATAGTTGATTCTTTCATCTTGGAACACAAGAGTCTTCCTCTCTAAATGATGAGAGCAATTTCAATTTTATTTGGCAACTATTTGGCTTGTTCACAGTTTCCCATATTCACTCTTCTCTAAGTAAAAATACGTATTTATGCTTTATAAATAAGCACATGTAGGCAGCCCTGAGAAGAACTGTATAGTATGAGACTGTAAAACCCTACAAAGAAATCTTAAACAATGTGAAAAATTACAATTGTTTATGATCCTTAGGTTTTTGGTTAAAATATTTAAAATCCTTTTATTGCAGTTATAGCTGCATAGGAAATGACATGAATGGAAATTTTTTAAAGTGAAGCTAATATTTAGTAGCTACAATTTAAAATATCAAAAACACTGAGGATTACAGTGTTTTAATTTCTTTGTACAAGAAAAAACACTTCATTTTTCTCTGAAAGTGAAGGAGAAATGAATGAATCCAAAAGCAGCATTGGCTGAACCCTCTAACTAAGCAATCATAGAGCAGCTGGAGATTCACATTTTCATATCCAACCTTTAATGAATATTTTCCTTATCACTGTTACAATCTCTTTTCTATTAATTTCCACTTATTATATGAAGTGAACATCTTTTCTATGCCTTGGAAAATTTTCATACTTCTTTCAAAGTTTGGATCAACTTCCATCATTTTTATTCTTTGTGCTTTCAACATCATGAAATATCTGAGAATTCCTTTTCTAAAACAACTTTAGGTTTGAAGCAGCTATGAATTCTGGGCAGTTATTTTAAAATTCCCTATAGGCTTAGATAGACAGTGGAGACAGCATGATTTTTAGATCTTATAAATCACTGTCAAAATATTGACAATGAGGTTTACCCCTCTAGACCAGTGGTTTTCAAAGATTTTAGCATTTTTAAGAAATGGTCTTCAGGCTCCCCCCCCCCCCAAACAAAATTATACTGAAAGCAAAACTATCCTAGAGTGAGGAGGTAGGAATGGAAGTCTCAATCCTATCTCCTGGGCTTCCCCTTCAGCTCTTCAGGTGACCCCCAAACATCTCCAAGAATACAATTTGCAGATATCTGCACTCTTTAGTAGATCAAAACTCTGTGGTTGATAAGGACAATCATTAATCTATACATCATGGTGCAGATCAACTAGGATCAGGCATATGGGTTCTACCCAGTGTACTAGCCCCTCCAGTGCATCCCAGAATTGGCAGAATCATCTCATCCCTCTGTTTCTCTACTGTAGACCACTCATGAGGAGCCAATGGTACTTTCCAACAATTCTTGTATACGGATACTTCAAATTGTTCCTGGCTCTCTGCACCCACTTTGAACTGATTCCAACTTTCAATACCCAACTTAACTGGCAACTCTCAAGTCCAGACCAGGAATAGACAACAGCTGTGAAATTAAAAGGTATTACACACTGTACACACATAGAATTTGTGTTGATATTTCTCTCCATACATGCTTTTTACTATTTTAGCTCTTCTTACATACACAACCTTTATTCTCCAAGTCTCTATCTCCTGAATTACTTCACTGCCCACTTACAGAATCAAAAACAGCTGCTGGAGAGGGTTGTTTCTTTCAGGAGTAGTAAGGTCTGGCTTTTGAGTTGGACCTCATTTAACATTTTGCCCATGTCTTTTTGAGTATGATTCCCTTTATTCTCATCTGCCAGGGAAGCCAGGAGAGACAATGAAGGGAGGATGGGACACAGAAGAAAGCAGATTAGAAAGGAAGACATCCTATTTTATAGACTTCCATAATGCTTCTTCAGTGCACGAGAGTTGAGAAAAAGAGAAAAGGGAAGGGCAGACATTCAGAAAGAGGAAAAAGCAAATGCTTTTGGAAATTTGAGGCAGTTGCTGAGTATTAGCTCTGTGTGTGTGTGTGTGTGTGTGTGTGTGTGTGTAATTCTTTCACTTTTCTAGGTGCCTCTAGTTCCAAAAACAGTTTGACTTCATACCTCCCATAAAACCTAAAATCCATTTGAGTTTTTCCATCAGAATTCAAGATGTATATTTTTAAATGCTTGGCTACTAATAATTACCAGCTGATCATCCAGTTCAAAAAGTTGTTCCAGGTAAGTTTCAGATAATCTTCGAATTTTTTGTTTCAGCAATGGATCAATGCACATATCCCTTTAATAAATCATAAAACAAGGCCAAAATTAATTTCATTTCATACTACTGTTAGGAACAGACAGATGAGAATGGTGGGAACACAAGGTTCAGAGAATAATTCTATAAAATAGGCCCACTGTGCTGACCCCACATGCTTCCTTTCCCAAGAAGCAATTTACCTGTAGCCCTGCCTGGCCTCAGTGGACAGGATATGTCACCTTCCTCAGCAAACTACCTGTTCACTGTAAGAGAAATGCAGGCCCAAGATAATGTTGATGGGAGGAAGCCAGGAGACTTTTGGGACCAGATTCTGAAACTCTGGGAGATAAGGATAGTTCTTCCTAACCATAAAATCTGTAAGAATGTATGGTTAAGAATCCAATTAGAACCGGTCAGCATGGGCCAAGATGACCTAGAGTTGCCATGGCAGTGGATACCTGAAAGTCTGATGTCATCTTGCTGTCAGTCAAAAGTCAAGGGGTGAACCTGGGTGGGGCTCTCTGGAAACTTCTCTGGGATCCCCAATAAAACTGGACTGCAGGAGAAGCACATTGTCCCTCTCCTCTGAGAGGACCCATTCTCTTCCTTGAGAGTGTCCCCTTTCTCTTTTTCTATCCCTTCAATAAACTCATTCCTGTTACTCTGAGTAATGTCTTTAAAATCCTTCTGACTTAATCACAAGAATCAGGATTTAAAAGGGGGTCTTTGTACTGCCTTAGTTTCTTGGAAGACCACATCTGTGTTACAGTTCCATAATTAAATCAGTTTTTCGTGTTGGTGGAGAGGAAGGGAGGAGAGAGAAGAGACATTCCCCCTTGAGAGAAGCAGATCAGAATTACCTGAAAGTCTTCTTCATACTACCTCCCCAAGATTTTGTTGAAACCTCAAGGGGAGTGTGTCTGCCTTTTCTTATCCCCAATTTGCAATAATCTGCCCTATGATCATGTTTCTAATGAGAACATGTTATATTTCTTAAGTTGAGAGCCAGTGAACATGTTATTACATCTAAGTCTGTGGGACCTAATAGCCTACAGGAGAGGGACAATGTGCCTCTCCTACACTCCAGTTTTGCTGGGAATCCCAGCGAAGCCTATATTGTTTTTTGTTAACAATCAAGATTAGAAGCATTCATTGGCAAGACCTTATTTTGATGCTATGCAATGAGAATTTTGCCTTCAGAATAAAATATTTCCCAATTATAAATCAAAACAATACTTACCAGTGAAGACTTTCAAGACCATTTTCAATGATAGCCATGATCATTTCCTCTAAATATTTCAGTGGATCCTCAGGACATGTAACAAGTATACCACACAACAGGGCCTGTACAAAAGAAAATGAAATTAATGTTTCTGAATTGACATGGACTGATTCAGCAACAGGTAGACTTTCCCCAGAAAATTAAAAGTCCAATAAATGTGATAGCTTTTAAATAAACATCATTTTCAATAATAAATGTTGGAGAGGAGGTTGAGAAAAACGAACACTTTTACACTATTGGTGGGACTGTAAATTAGTACAACCACTGTGGAAATCAGTATGGAGATTCCTCAAAAGACTAGGAATGTAACCACCATATGACCCAGTTATACCACTCCTGGTATTTATCCTACAGAAATTAAAGTCAGTGTACTATAGTGATACATACATACCCATATTTATAGCAGAAAAATTCACAACAGCCAAACTATGGAATCAGCCTAGGTGTCTTTCAGTGGATAAATGGATAAAGAAATGTGCTAGCTGAGCACAGTGGCTCACACCTGTAATTCCAGTGGCTCGGGAGGCTGAGGCAGGAGGATTGTGAGTTTAAAGCCAGCCTCAGCAATTTAGCAAGACCCTAAGTGATTCTGTCTCTAAATAAAATATAAAAAGGATGGGATGTTGCTCAGTCGTCAAGCACCACTGGGTTCAATCCCTGGTATCAAGAAAGAAAGAAAGAAAGAAAGAAAGAAAGAAAGAAAGAAAGAAAGAGAGAGAGAGAGAGAGAGAGAGAGAGAGAGAGAGAAAGAAAGAAAGAAAGAAAGAAGAAAAAAGAAAGAAAGAAAGGAAGGAAGGGAGAAAGAAAGAGAAAACAGAAAGTCAAGGGCTTTATGATTTCTCTCATAAGCTAGATAGTAAAAAGGGAAAGAAAGATGGGAGTCAGGGAATCTCATGAAAATTGAAGAGAAACGGTTATGGAAATTGCACTCAGTAAGAGACCAAGCACCATTCCTAGGGTTGGAGAACTCAGGTTTATTTATACCAGCAGACCCAGATGAGCTATTTCTCTGAAGTTCTGGACCCTAAGTAAGGTTACATCCTGTTTTTACCGGAAATTTGACATCGTTTTTAAACCATTACAACACTGGGGGGTTTGAATTCTTGGGCTATGTGACCAAAGACCACCCACAGGAAATTTACCATAAGTAGTTCACAGGTATGGAACAAAGATTGTGAAACACTTGTAAGTGTGGTCTTCACCACAAGTAGCAAAAACTCAAGATAACTTGAGTTTACCTCCCTAAGATAGATAGATAGATAGATAGATAGATAGATAGATAGATAGATAGATAGATTGATTGATTTTTTTGGTACTGGGGATTGAACCCAGGGGCACTCCACCACTGAACCACTCTCCAGCCCTATTTTGTATTTTATTTAGAGACAGGGTCTCGCTGAGTTGCTTAGTGCCTTGCTAAGTTGCTGAGGCTGGCTTTGAACTTGAGATCCTCCTGCCTCAGCCTCCAACCCACTGAGATTATAGGCATGCACCACTGTGCCCTGCAAGATCTATATTTTTAAGAACTAAGCCTATGAGGTTATAGTTTAAACAGCAGTTAATTAGCCTAGCAATTAAGTGATGTAGCTGTATTCCTACAGTTTAGGAAGTTACAAAGTATAAGGCATCTGTTGAATCTCTGGCTTTGAAAGCCTGGTACCAGGGTGTTTACATTTCAGGAAGGGTAGTCAGACTCCTAGAGGCACCTATTTACAATCCAATTGGTAGGGACCCATGGTTAATTAGGTTCCCTGTAGAAAGGCTGGCAGGGGAGGAAAATTAATCACTTCCCCAGGCATAGGTTCTTAACCATATTGTTCTTATAATTTCATTTTATAATTAGGCCTGGCTTCTCCATCATGAGACCAGTAGAGTAAAGGAAAGGGACCAGGGGAAGGGAGGAGGGAGGAGGGAAAGAAAAGGGGAAATACTGAGGAATGATAATGACCAAATTATATTGTTATAGTGTAAGCATGTACAGATATGTAACAATGAATTCCACCATTGTGTATAACGCATTAATAAACATATGGAATGAATAAATACATAAACATGCTTTTTACATAACCCCTCTGTATTTATCTGAGGTTGATATTTTGCTAAAGAGAAATCAAAATGCAGTATACTCTACTTCTTTCCAAAAATCCATCAGAAATGGTCAATAGAAAGTCTCTACACCATTACGTGAGGAGTTAAGTTCTTTAAACCAATAGCAGTTTTTAAATACGAGAAAACCATGTACTTAAAGTAAAAAATTTCATCAGATGCAACTAATCACAAAAGTGATTAAGAAAATTCACAACAAAATCTACTGTGAATTGAAGAACTCTTGAAAATCATTTGTATTTTAACATTTACAACATTCACAGAGTATATATTTTGGAAAAATTGTTGCATAGGTGGGTACCAAATCTAAGATAATGTTTAAAGAGCATGTATGAAACTCAAAAAGCTAAATTGTCTCATTTTCCTCTATGAGGTCCCATAAAAGAAGAAACTTCTCATTAAAAGTATTGATGAGATATGCAGAATTACTGAGGATTTCTGCATTTGAGACATAGAAGAAGGTTTACAGCACACCACCCACAGAAACCACCTGGAAATCTCCTTAGGCATTTATCTTTTCCTTCTTGAGTCTTAGTATCCGGTGGGATCTAGCATGCGTTTGTTGGGGTGGGGAGGCCTTCTTTGGCTCTTCTCCCAAATAGGATCTACTCCTGCTGGCTTTTTCTCTGCTTCTTGTATTTCAGGAACAAATAATCCCATTCCTTAAATTATTCAGAGCTCAATGGGTCAAGCAGACCTAAGCATGGTGTGTGTGGGGGGTCGGGGGGGATCAATTCTCTGAGGAGAAGCAGGTAGGGAAGGAAACAAAGGGAAGAAGAGGAGGAGAAAGGAAGGAAAAAAAGGAGGAAATTTCTCCTAATTGGACCCTGCATAATATAATCTTTCTCTTTGCAATAGCTTTGTATTCCCCTCTTAGTGTGCAGCCTGTGAGCTGGGAATCTACTCCTTAAGACAATAGCTAAATGTCTTAGACATTGGATCCCTCTTTCTTCAGCTCTGCCTCCTGACCTAGTCCCATCCTAGCTGCTCACTGTTAACATTCAGCCCTCTGTAGACTGATTTTCTTTTCCCACAATCCAAGAGATTATGATTACACCCGAGCTCAGTGGTTCTTACCCAAATGGCAAGCAGGGTTTGAAAGTGTCTGTTACCTAAAAGACAGCAAAGGTGGGTCCTACACGGACCTAACAGAAGGACTGAACTCTTCTTACATCTCCCTAAATAGCCCTGATGAAAAACCCATCAGTTCTGTGGCACTTGACCGCCTGGGTCTCCAGTGCATTGAGTTTCTACATTTCTCCTGCATGTCCTCTCCTCCATCTTATTCTGAGCCCCTAGGGACATCCACATCAGAATCACCTGGGGAGCAAACAGTTCTCTGAGGATGGGGCCCAGAAATCTGTATTTTAATAGACTTTCTGTGCCTATGAAAGTGTGAGAACTAGTGCTTTAATGCAGAAAATGAATTTAAATTTCTGAATTTTTAAGAAAACTGAAGTCTAGTTAATGAATATTAGAAATTGCCTATTTCTTTATATTTCCAAGCTGTCCAATTCAGAAAACTACTTTTCCAAAAAGTTATCTTGCAGAAGTCAATTTGAGAACATAAGTTTCTGAAATGCCCATGAAAGCATACTGAACTGCCATTGGATGAAATACTACATCATGAGGTTTCTATTTATTAATGAACAGTTCATATTAATGAATCAATAGCTTTTTTCTGCTCCATGAAAATAAAACTCACAAAACGATTTAGTCTTTATTATAAGTAGAAACAAGATATCCAAACAGTCTCACAAGATGAATGTGTGACTCAGAAACATTGATTAAGGTTTAACTACTGTTAGCTAGTCTTCTTAGTAAAAAACAAACATAATCAAGGACAAAAAAAGACCATGACTTAACTATCACAAATGGCTTTCTCAATCTTGTAAATTTACAGAACAATTATGCAATCTTCCACTTTCTACAGGTTCTGCTTCCCTAATCTCAGTCCCCAATATTTCTCAAATATTCTGAAAAATATTTTAGGTACTGAGGACAAAGATGGGTTTTATGCAGGACAGTTGCTTTCACTCCTTTCCACTACTTGCTCTTTCAAGGAGCAAATCAATGCACTGTACTGAATTTAAATCCTAGGTCTGAGCCAAGCACAGTGGTACATGCCTATAATCCCAGCAATTTGGGAGGCTGAGACAGGAAGATTGCAAGTTCAAGGCCATCCTCAGCAACTTAGGGAGGCCTTAAGCAAGGCCCTTAGTGAGACTGTTCAAAATTTAAAAATATAAAAAGGACCAAGGATGCAGCACCGTGGTAAAGTGTCCTTGGGTTAAATCCCTGAAGGGTTATGGAAAATAATATTCCTGCAAGATAGCTCCCTGGGAAAAATGGAGGGACAGTGTGACTTGGGAGAAGAGAGGGGAAATCAGCCAAACATTGAACCTCTAGGAGTAAGTACATCCTTTCCCAATAACAAGAGGCCCTGAGGGAGAAAGCAAACTTGCATCCCTTCCTGGGTTCATCCCCAGCATCTCCACCAAAAGCAAACATTTACCCCTTCCCAACCACAGTGGGTCCTGAAGGGAAAGGTGGATACCGAAATGGTGGGCTCTGGACTTTTACCCTTTCCATCACAGATGAGTCCTGGAAGGAGAAAAGCAAATAGTGAAGCTCTAGGTAACAATGGGTCCCAGAGGAAGGAACATAAGCAGTGAATACAGTGAGTTGTGAGCTTTTCCCAGTGACAATGAGTTTCAAATATTTTACAAATGCCTTCCTGAGTTAAAATTTTAACCTGCACAAGTAGGTCTCTGACTGTCTGAACAGCATGCCTGCAGTATCCAATGATTAATTCACCCACATTGTAAACTATAAAACTCAGACTCCTATTACCCAGGGGGCCATCTCCATACCCAGAAAATTAGCCCTCCCATGCCTGATGGATTGACTTTGCTGCAGAATAAAGGAAAGGTTGCTGATCCAAGTTTTGCTTCCCATCTCTTGCCTCCGTCATTTGTGCATTCATGTGCTTACAATCCCCAGTACCAAAAAAAAAAAAAAAGTCAATTAATTATTCAATCCTGGGTCTGAAATTTTCTAGTATGTAACTTCTCATGATAGATTATCTCTCTGTTCCTGTTTCCTTTACCAAAATGGGAAGGCACAAATGTTATAGGGCTATCACAAGAATTAAATGAATTAATATATGTAAACTGCTTTGAATAGTGTCTAGAACAAAATAGGAACTCAACAGGTAATAATAGCAAACTGTTATTAATTTTAACCATTCCACGGGTAATAATCACCTTCATTAGAAGAAAGACTTGGAGGAACAGAAAATAAATTTTTAAAATTTTCCTTTATACTACTCAAAGGTTAGTGTGATGACACAGAGAAAGACTGACTGAGTTTATACCAAGCCAATGGAAGAAGTCAGGGAAAATGCATTTAGGGGAAAATATGGCTAGGAAAGAGAACTTTACAGAACAATATTTCAAATATAAACAGCAAGATAGTTACTGTCTAACTCTGAGTGGGAATACCACAGATGTAAGACATTTAAAAGAACAAGTCTTTCTTATCTTGTTAGATACTCAAGTAACCATGGCAAAATATGGTAAGGGCCTAAATAGTGAAATAAAAGTAACTTCTCTAAGAGTACAGGGCTAAAAGTAATTGTCAAATGCTTTTGGGGTCCTCAGCAGTTGGAAAAAAATTCCAAGTGTCAAGGAGAGGGCAAGGACATGCAGGTAGGGAAAGAGGAAAAGCCAAGCCAGAGAGTAGAAATCAAATTGCTTATAATAAGGGATGAAAGACAGAGGGCCACAGATGGGGCCATTCTGCAAAGAAACTGGAAACCCATACCAAGGCCTGGGACTGTCCCACTCCAGACCTAGAGGTGATTGTCTTGGTCCATTTTCTCCTGTAAAAACAAAATTCCATAGACTGGGTAGTTTATAAAGAAAAGAAGTTCATTTGTTTTCACAGTTCTGATGGTTGGAAAATTCAGGAGCATGGTGACAGCCTTCTTGCTGCTTCATAACATGGCAAAGGCAAGAGACAGCCAAGGAAACTGAACTCGATTTTATAATAATCTGTTCCTGTGAGAACTCATTCCTGTGAGCAAAGCATTGATCCATTCTTAGAGTTGATGCTCCTAAGGACTAATTACCTTTTTAAAGGTTCTGCACCTCTCTATTCTATTGTATTGGGGGGCAAGTTTCTAACACTTGAAATTTTGGTGGTCATGTTCAAACCATAATAGTTATTCACAGTAAAATCTCAGCAAGACCAATTACATGGCCAAAGGTCACAGATGGCCACATATTAGAGAGCACTTTATTTTCAACATCATACTATGGATGATCTTGACTTTTACAGAGGATATTTTTGCTTATGGATCTCACTGATGAGCCAAAGAAGAATCAAACAATTCACAGAGCCAGGTTTTTGAACTATAAATCCAGAGCCTCACCTTACCCATACTGTGTACTCACACAAAATTGTGTCCATATGTATCTTCCTCCAAAACTTGGGATGGGGTGGGGTGATTCACTGTATCTGGAAATATTTGCTCATACATGAACTCAGAAAGATAATCTTTCAAACAGAACAATCAACATACTGTTTGTGCATTTTTAAAAAAAATAGATTGGTTTTAAAAATGCAATGTCAGGGGCTGGGGTTGTGGCTCAGTGGTGGACTGCTTGCCTAACATATGTGAAGCACTGGGTTTGATCCTCAGCACTGCATAAAAATAAGTAAAATAAGGATAATGTGTCCATCTACAACTAAAAAAAAAAAGCAATGTCAGAGACTCCTTTATTTACAAATAGGTTTAAGTTCCTAAATGCTATTCAAAGTCCCTTCTACAACACACACCCCTTACCATCCCCTGAAATAAACCAAAATGATATCTCCAAAATGATTGCCACTCCCATCTGGGGTGAAGATGGAATTGACATGCTATTGGTTTGGGGAAAGTGTTAATTTGCATTTATGGTAGCAAAATAAAAGCTTGAAAATAAAGGGGTGTCTATGTCTTGCCAATGTTTACATAGATGGTGTTTTTTTCTATTTTATAAACTATAAATGAAAGTGTTACCAAGATTATTGCAAGGGACTAGTGGGCTTCAGTCATGCAGAAGGAAGCTCAGGGGGGAAGACCCACTTGAGGTCAGACTAGAGGGTTTTAAGAACCACCGGGACAGGTGAGAATGGCAATTTCTGTGAGGAAAAAGCCAGTGGTTCAGAAACCTGCCAGACTACATCTGCCCAATAGGGAGGTAGTCCCAGGCAACTAATCCCTAGATAAAACATAATTGCTAGAGAAAGAATGACTCACACACTTTTTGTGTGTTGTCCTGTGGATTTGTTTCAGGAACTGCATCTGTGAACTAACTGTCCTCCAAAGAAGTCACAACTTTCTCACCTCAGGGTCCAGTGAAATGAATTAATACAATCAGCCCCTCCCCTTCTAAATTGGTAGGGTGGACCCTTACTCTATAGGAATTCCTGATTTGTGCATCTCTGACAAATATTTACTTTTTTACAAAAATGGTCTCATTATGTTGCCTAATCTGGCCTCCTGCCTCAGCCTTCCTAGTATACCACCTCCCTAGTATACCAGCTTTTGCATCTCTGACAAATATGTGCAGCTATTAGTTCCTTTTTAAAATTCTTGGTAATAGAGCATATGTGATTAGAAATAAATGTACTATTTTAAAAAATAAATTGACAACTTGATCTTGAAAGAAGCAAACCATAAAAACTTTTTATAAAATTATGAAAGAAGTCATTTTTTTTTTTCAATCATGATTTGTAGCTTAAGTTCACCCTCTGCTGGGCAGATCTAGTTTTGCAAACTCTTATCATCTCTCCTAGACATTAAACTGAAATCTGAACTCACAAATTGAAGAGCATTTTCTTCATCTCAGTCTCTACCTATACTTGTTGAGGAATTTTGTAGATACTTATATCCACCATATCTGGCTCATCTTCAGTCTCTATGGGGCAGGCATTGAGGCATTTGTAGACAGTGTGCTGACTTCTGCCTGGTAGAAAATCGAGGGGAAAAACACAGACTTCTACATATGTTTTGATGATCTACAATCTGAAATTCTACCAGGAGAGCATGAATGTGTGGGCTCCTATCTGAATTATTTCTTTGAAAATCCAAATGCCTTTGAGTAACATCTCCAAAAATAAATAAGCAATATTAAGGTAATTCCCATAGTCATACAAAGAGAACTCAATACTCTGGAGGGATATATGATTAATATAGTGAAGATGAGGAATCAGAAGGCAATATAGATATTTCATTTTCCTATAATTCTCTCTAGATATAGACCCTGAATATCTACATTAGAAATTTTTAAAACATGGGATTTTTAAAATATACTTTTACTGAATCATAAAATAATTTACAGAATAACTATTTCATTGCCCAAATTTCCAAGAATCAGACCATTTATTTCAATATTAACATTTTTAAAACCCTTAGTTCCAAGGTCTAAAAATAAAAAAAGTCTTCCTATATTTCTGTTTATATATAAAGCCAAGGGCATAAACCATGAGAAAAGATTTCATGGTGACAGACTCATGATGACTGACCACAGCAGTTTCAAATTCACTTTTTAAATCAGAAAAAAAAAAATCTTTATTAAAAAAACTCATGCAAACCTCCACTCTATTCCACTGGTCTACATATCTGTTTTTATGCCATCACCATGCCATTTTGGCTACTATCGTTCTGTAGTATGATTTGAGGTCCCCATGTGATGCCTCCAGTATCACTCTTCTTGCTCAGGGTTGTTTTGGTTATTCTGGGTCTTTTATTCTGCCAAATGAATTTTAGGACTGTTTTTTCTAGTTCTGTGAAGAATTTCATTTGTATTTTGACTCCATTGAATCCACATACTGGTTTTTTTTTTCATATTCTTTTTTTCTGGTTCTCTTTAATTATACATGACAGGAGAACCCATTTTGATATAATTATACAGCAGGGAATTTATCTTTTTATCACAATGTAGATTCATACGATTCATATACTATTACATATACATAGGGTAATACTGTCTGTCTCAGTCTACTATCTTTTCTTCCCCCACTCCCTCCCATCCCATTTTCCTCTACACCATCCAAAGTTCCTTCTTTCTTCTCTTGTCCACCCCTCTGTTACTCCCCCTCCACCCCCCACCCTGTTATGTATCATCATCTTCTTATCAGAGAAAACATTCAGCCTTTGGTTTTGGGGGCTTGGCTTATTTCACTTAGCATGATATTCTCCAGCTCCACCCATTTACCAGCAAATGCCATAATTTTGTTCTTCTTTATGGCTGAGTAATATTTCATTGTGTATATATACCACAGTTTCTTTATCCATTCATCAATTGACGGGCATCTAGGTTGGTTCCACAATCTAGCTATTGTGAATTGAGCAGCTATGAACATTTATGGCTGCATTACTGTAGTATGCTGATTTTAAGTTCTCTGGGTACAAACCAAGGA
>JAJEJO010003699.1:457547-486088 GCA_020662805.1 Glaucomys volans
GAGAAAACATTCAGCCTTTGGTTTTGGGGGCTTGGCTTATTTCACTTAGCATGATATTCTCCAACTCCACCCATTTACCAGCAAATGCCATAATTTTGTTCTTCTTTATGGCTGAGTAATATTTCATTGTGTATATATACCACAGTTTCTTTATCCATTCATCAATTGACGGGCATCTAGGTTGGTTCCACAATCTAGCTATTGTGAATTGAGCAGCTATGAACATTTCTGGCTGCATTACTGTAGTATGCTGATTTTAAGTTCTCTGGGTACAAACCAAGGATTGGGATAGCTGGGTCAGATGGTGGATCCATTCTGAGTCTCCTGAGGAATCTTCATACAGCTTTTCAGAGTAGCTACACCAATTTACAACTCTACCAGTAATGTATGAGTGTGCCTTTTTCCCCACATCCACGCCAACACTTGTTATTGCTTGTGTTCCTGATAATAGCCATTTTAATTGGAGTAAGATGAAATCTTAGGGTGGTTTTTAATTAGCATTTCTCTAATTACTAGAGATGATTAGCACTTTTTCATATATTTGTTGATCACCTGTATATCATCTTCTGTGAAGTGTCTGTCCGTTCCTTAGCCCATTTATTGATTGGGTTCTTTGTATTTTTGATGTAAAGTTTTTCTAAGTTCTTTATAAATTTTAGAGATCAGTGCTCTCTCTGAAGTGTGTGTGGCAAAGATTTTTTCCCACTCTGTAGGCTCTCTTTTCACATTGTTGATTGTTTCTTTTGCTGAAAAAAAGCTTTTAGTTTGAATCTGCCCCATTTATTGATTCTTCCTTTTATTTCTTGTGCTCTGGGGATCATGTTAAGGAAATCTGGTCCTAAGTCAACATGAAAAAGATTTGGGCCTACTTTTTCTCCTATTTGGTGAAGGGTCTCAGGTCTAATTCCTAGAGCCTTGATCCATTTTGAGTTTTGTACAGGGTGAGAGATAGGGGTTTAATTTCATTTTACTGCATATGAATTTCCAGTTTTGCCAGCACCATTGATTGAAGAGGCTATATTTTCTCCATTGTATGTTCTTGGCACCTTTGGCTAGTATGAGATAACTATACTTCTGTGGGTTTGTCTCTGGTCTTCTATTCTGTACCATTGGTCTGCCTGTCTATTTTGGTGCCAGTACCATGCCATTTTTGTTACTATTGCTCTGTAGTAGAGTTTAAGGTCAGGTATTGTGATACCTCCTGCATCATTCTTCCTGCCCAGGATTGCTTTGGCTATTCTGGGTCTTTTGTTCTTCCAGATGAATTTCATAATTGCTTTCTTTATTTCTATGAGGAATGTCATTGGAATTTTTATTGGAATTGCATTAAATTTGTATAGCACCTTTGGAAGTATGGTCATTTTGATTATATTAATTCTGCCTATCCAAGAACATGGGAGATCTTTCTAAGGTCTTCCTCAATTTCTTTCTTTAATGTGCTGTAATTTTCATTGTAGAGGTCTTTCACCTCTTTTGTTAGATTGATTCCCAAGTATTTTTTTTTTTTGAGGCTATTGTGAACGAAGTTGTTTTCCTCATTTCACTTTCAGATGATTCATCGCTTATGCAGATAAATGCATTTGATTTATGTGTGTTTATTTTATATCCTGCTATTTTGCTGAATTCATTAATTAGGTCTAAAAGTTGCCTGGTGGAGTTTTTGGATCCTCTAAATATAGGATCATATCATCAGCAAATAGTGACAGCTTGATTTCTTCTTTTCCTATTCATATTCCTTTAATTTCTGTGGTCTAATTGCTCTGGCTAGTATTTCACGCACAATGTTGATTTGAAGTGGTGACAATGGGCATCCCTATCTTGTTCCAGTTTTGAAAGGGAATGCTTTCAGTTTTTCTCCATTTAGAATGATATTGGCCATGGGCTTAGCATAAATAGCCTTTACAATGTTGAGGTATGTGCCTACTATCCCTATTTCTTCTAGTGTTTTGAGCATAAAGGGGTGTTGTCTTTTGCCAAATGATTTTTCAGCATCTATTGAAATAATCATATGATTCTTAACATTAAGTCTATTGATGTGATGAATTACATTTATTGATTTCTGGATGTTGAACCAACCTTGCATCCCTAGAATAAACCCCACTTGATCATGGTGCACTAACTTCTTAATAAGTTTTGTAAGCAGTTTGCCAGAATTTTGTTAAGGATTTTTGCATCTATATTCGTCAGAGATATTGGTCTAAAGTTTTCTTTCCTACATGTGTCTTTGTCTGGTTTTGGTATCAGAGTGATACGAGTTTCATAGAATGAGTTTGGAAGGGTACCCTCCTTTTCTATTTCATGAAATACTTTCAGAAATATTGGTATAAATTCTTCTTTGAAGGTCTTGTAGAACTCAGCTGAGAATCCTTCTGGTCCTGGGCTTTTCCTGGTTAGTAGGCTTTTGATTGCTTCTTCTATTTCACTACTTGAAATTGATTTGTTTAAATTGTGTATGTACTCCTGGTTCAGTTTGGGAGGATCATATGTCTCTAGAAATTTGTTGATGTCTTCAGGATTTTCTATTTTGTTGGAGTATAGATTTCAAAGTGGCTTCTCATTATGTTTGTATTTCAATGGTGTCTATTCTGATATTTCCTTTTCCATCACAAATTTTAGTAATTTGAGTTTTCTCTCTCCTTCTCTTTGTTAGTGTGGCTAAGGGTTTATCTATTTTGTTTACTTTTTCAAAGAACCAACTTTTGTATTGTCAGTTTTTTGAATTGGTTCTTTTGTTTCCATTTCATTGATTTCTGCTCTGATTTTAATTATTTCCTGTCTTCTACTCTTTTTGGTGTTGTTCTGTTCTTCTTTTCTAGGACTTTGAGATGCAATGTTAGGTCATTGAGTTTTTGACGTTTTATTCTGTTTTTGAATGCGCTCAATGCAATGAATTTTCCTCTTAGTACTGCTTTCATAGTGAGATTTTGATATGTTCTATCATCATTCTCATTTACCTCTAAGAACTTATTTATCTCCTCCCTGATGTTTTCTGTTATCCATGCTTCTTCATTCAATAGCATATTATTTAGTCTCCAGGTGTTGGAGTAGTTTCTGTTTTTAATTTTGTTGTTGATTTCTAATTTCATTCCATTATGATCTGATAGAGTACAAGATAGTATCTCTATTTTCTTGCATTTACTAAAGATTGTTTTGTAGCTTAACATATGATCTATTTTAGAGAAGGATCCATGTGCTGCTGAGAAGAAAGTGTATTCACTCATTGATGGGTGGAATATTCTATATATGTCTGTTAAGTCTAAGTTATTGTGTTATTGAGTTCTATGGTTTCTCTGTTTAGTTTTTGTTTGGAAGATCTATCCAGTGGTGATTGTGGTGTGTTAAAGTCACCCAGGATTATTGTGTTGTGGTCTATTTGATTCCTGTAATTGAGAAGAATTTGTTTGATGTGCATGGATGCACTGTTGTTTGGGGCATAGTGATTGTTATGTCTTTCTGATTGACTGTTCCCTTAAGCAGTATGAAATGATCTTCTTTATCTCTTCTGACTAACTTTGGCTTTAAATCCACTTTATCTAATATAAGGATGGAAAGCCCCACTTTTTTACTGAGTCCATGAGCATGGTAGGTTTTCTCCCATCCTTTCGTCTTTAGTCTGTGGATGTCCTTTTCTATGAGATGAGTCTCTTGAAGGTAGCACATTGTTAGGTCTTTTTTTTTTTTTATTTTTTATTTATTTATTTTTTTTTGCAATGCTGGGGATTGAGCCCAGGGCCTTATGCTTGCAAAGCAAGCATTCTATTTGGGTCTTTCTTTTTATCCAATCTGCCAGTCTATGTCTTTTGATTGATGAGTTTAGGCCATTAACGTTCAGGGTTATTATTGAGATATGATTTGTATTCCCAGTCATTTTGGCTTAGTTTTGATTTTTAACTTGACTTGGTTTCTCCTTTGATTGGCTTTTCCTTTAGGGTGTTCCTCCCTTTGTTTTTCATTTCTTCCTCATGGAATATTTTGCTGAGAATGTTCTGTAGCACAGGTTTTCTCTGTGTAAATTCCTTTAGCTTTTGTTTTTTAAGTTTTTGTTTTGTTTTGTTTTTTGTATTTCATCTTCAAATCCGAAGGTTAGTTTTGCTGGATATAGGATTCTTGGTTGACAATCAAGTTCTTTCAGAGTTTGAAATACATTGTCCTAGGCCCTTCTAGCTTTTAGCGTCTGGGCTGAGAAATCTGCTGATATCCATATTGGTTTCCCCTTATATGTACTCAGATGCTTTTCTCTCGTAGCCTTTAAAATCCTATCTTTATTTTGTAAATTAGGCATTTTCATTTTAATGTGTTTTGGTGTGAATCTGCTGTAATTTTGTGCATTTGGTGTTCTGTAAGCCTCTTGTAGTTGAATTTCCAGTTCATTCTCTAGGTTTGGGAAATTCTGATATTATTTCATTGAATAGGTTCATTTCTTTGGTATGTATCTCTGTACATTTCTCAATCCTGATAATTCTTAAATTTTGTCTTTTCATGATAGCCCATAGTTCTTGGAGGTTCCATTCATGATTTCTTACCATCTTCTGTTTGGGCAACTTTATTTTCAAGATTCAATATATTGTCTGCGTTTTCTGAAGTTCTGTCTTCTAAGTGATCTAGTCTGTTGGTGATGCTTTCCATTGAGTTTTTTATTTGATTTATTGTTTCCTTCATCTCAAGGATTTCTGTTTGGTTCTTTTTCAGAATCTCTCTTTGTTGAGGTGATCTTTTGCTTCCTGTAGTTGATCTTTCAACTGCTTATTGGAGTAATTAATCATTGCCTGCATTTGTTCTCTTATCTCATCCTTTGCTTCACAAATCATTTTAATCATGTATATTCTGAACTCCTTTTCTGACATTTCTTCTACCATGCTGTCATTGGATTCTATTACTGTAGAATCTTGGTTTGTTTGGAACACTTTCTTCCCTTGTTTTTTCATGTTGTTCATGTATCTGCCCCTTTAGCAATGCAGATTTGGTGTATTGAAGTTTCCACTTTATAGGCTTATAGTGACCCTGTAGTTTTCCAAAACCTCTTCCTGAAGGGGGAGATCAATATTAGCAACACCCAGTACAGCCAATATGCAGCCATAAACCAAAGAGCCTCTATGAAGACATTAACAATATTGTTGTAATAAACAGAGAGGATGAGTTCAATTATTATCTACAGTATAACAAATAGATTTGCAATGAGGACTACAGTTTCTAATGGAGGACAAAGAGGATGGGGAGGGATATAGGATGTAACTGTTAATGGGATAAGAAAAGAGTATGAATTAGTTCTTGATCATAGAGAGTGTGAAAGTGTAGTCAAAAGAGATTGGTTGTTAGCATGAGAAAAGGGAGAAAGAGACTCAGGAAACAGATAAACAAAAGGAAAATAGAGTGCAAGAAAAATAAAGAAATTAAAATTTAAAATTTTTCACAAAGGAGAAAAAAAAAACTACACTATAACAGTCATATACTATTGAAACCTCCCAGTCTTCAGTAGCCTGATGCATGAGAGGTACCTGACGATGAACTTCTAGTCTCCAGCAGGTGTCTCAGGATGTGATTTGCCCCACCTAATGAGAGTTTCCACCTCCAGGATAATCCAAGATGGCTGCACTGGCTTCCAAATGTGTTGGCAAATGGGAGATGCAGCACAGGGCATGGGTGCCAAGTCTGTGTGGGGTGCAGTCGGTCTGGCTGGGGTCCCTGGAGGTGGGGTGCAGTCATCCAGGCCTGGGGTCCTAGAGGCGGGGTGCTGTCAGTCGAGCCTCGGTCCTGCAGTTCCTGGCTGTTTTCCCAAAATGGCAGCAGTCACGTGTAACCAATCCTGCAGGTGCTGTGACAGTGGATTTCTAGGCAAGAGCAGGCAGCTGGCAATCTACTGATGATCTGTGGGTTCTATAGGCTACTGGCAGACAATTGGCAGATGAACCTTGGTTGGTAGGTGATGGGTATGTGAAAGGAAGGCAATGGGCAAGGCAGAGGCAGGCAAAAAGGCAAATGGTGGAAGATAGGCAGCAGTCAGTGAGCAATCTGCCCTCGAATGTAATCCATACACTGGCAGACCTTAGGTAATTGAGGTAGAAAAATGGGATAAACAGCAGGGAATAAATGATTCCCTGGGCAAAGACTGCCTCACAGAGAAACATTTTCCTCTGCTTGAATCCCAAGTTACTGAGCGACAAGGAATGCAGCATCCCTCTAGTCCGCCATCTTGGATCTCTCCCACATAATGGTTTTTATAGTATGGCCATTTTGACAATATTAATTCTGCCTATCTAAGAGGATGGGGGCTTTCCATCTTTTAATGTTTTCAATTTCTTTCTTTAGTGTTCTACAGTTTTCATTGAAGAGATCTTTCACTTTCTTGGTTAGATTTATTCCCAAGTATTTTTTTAGATTATTGTTTTCCTAATTTTTTTCTCAGCATATTTTTGGTGGAGTAGTTTGGGTCTTCTAAGTACAGAGTCATGTCATCAGCAAACAGAGATAATTGACTTCTTCTTTTCCTATTTATATCCCTTTAATTTCCTTTTCTTGCCTGATTATTCTGGGTGAAGCTTCAAGAACTATATTGAATAGGAGTGGTGGAAGTGAACATCTTTGTCTTGTCCAAATTTTAGAGGAAAAGCTATCAGTTTTTCTACATTCAGTATGATGTTGGCCTTGAGTTTGTTGTATAAAGTCTTTACAATATTGAGGGAAGTTTCTTCTATGCTAGTTTCTCCAGCACTTTTAACATTGCTGGGTACTAAATTTTGTCAAGGCTTTTTTTGCATCTGTTGAAAAGATCATATGATTCTTGCCCTTGATTCTATTTATGTGATGAATTACATGTATTGATTTGCATATGTTGAACCAACCTTGCATTCTTGGGATGAAACCCACTTGATAATGGTGTACTATCTTCTCAATGTGTTTTTAAATGATTTTATTAAGGATTTTTGCATCTTTTATTCATCAGGGATATTGGCCCATAGTTTTCTTTCTTTGATGTGTCTTCAATGGCTTCACAGAATGAATTTGGGGTCTTCTCTCCCTATTTTATGGAAAAATTTGAAGAGTATTGGCATTATTTCTTCATTAAAGTTCTGGTTGTATTCGGCTAAGAATTTAACTGATCCTGGGCTTTTCTTTGTTGGAAGGCTTTTCATTTCTGCTTTAATCTCATTGCTTGATATTGGTCTGAATTTCTATATTGGGTAGGTCATACATATTTAGAAATTTGTCATTTATTGTGGAAGCCATCCATGATGACTCATATGAGAACTGAGTATAGTTCGAGCCATTAACCAGGAATATCTGGCCTCAGGAACTCACAGTTCAATAATGACTGTTCAAGAACACCTAAGTCACATGGTTATCCTGTTAGTTCACCGCTCAAGTTCAAATACAAACATCAGATGTAGGAGTGGCCTGCTAGAACAAAATGGCTTGCTTATCACCACCCCCATCCTGTTTACCTCCACCCTCATCCTGTTTTTCTTGAAGAAGCTCCCTTTGATCTGGTATTGCTATAAATAAAGCAAGCATGAGCTCCTCCCTTTGTTAGAGCCAGATCCTTCTGGAGAGCTCAATCAGTCACATCCCTGCTCTTAAGATAATTTTGCCTTCTGTCTTTATTTCTGATAAATAAATTTCATAGCTTTTGTTTTGCAGCCAGCCCATCCCTCAAACAGGTACCCTTCTGATTACCCATACAGGATGTGTGTGAGAATTTATCTTCTCCATATTTCAGTTTATTGACCTATATGTTTTCAAAATAGTTTCTAATGATCCTCTGGATTTCAGAAATGTCAGTGATGATATCTCTGTATTCATCTCTAATTTTTTTGATTTAGATCTTTTCTCTCTTTCTTTTGGCTAGTTTGGTTAAAGGTTTATCAATCTCATTTACCTTTTTAAAGAACCAACTCTTTGTTGCACTGATCCTTTATATTGTTCTTTTATTTTCAAGTTCCTTAATTTTAGCTCTGTTCTTAATTACTTCCTATCTTCTACTGATTCTGGAATTTGTTCTTTTTCTAGAACCTGGAGGAATAATATTATTTATTTAGAATCTATTTTTTAAATATAGGTACTCAATGCTATAAATTTTCTTCTTAGAATTGCCTTCATACTGTTCCAGAGATTTTGATATGCTGCACCTCTGTTCTCATGTTTCTAAAAATTTATCTCTCCCCTGATTTCTTCTATGATTTACCTTCAAAAGTGTATTATTTAATCTCCAGTTGTTAAAATGCTTTGTTTTTTATATTGTTACTGATTTCTAATTTTATTCCATTTTGATCTGTAATGTATCTTTTTCATATTTGCTAAAACTTGTTTTATGTTCTAAAATATAGTCTATTTTACAGAAAGTGCCAAGTGCTGCTGAGAAGTAAATTTGGTTGTTAATGGAAAATAATAGTCTATAACTTTCTGTTAGTTCCATTTGATAGTATTTAGTTCTAATAAGTCTTTACTTAGTTTATGTGTGTATGACCTACTTATTGGTGGGAGAGGTGTGTTGAAATCACCCAGTAATAAGGTAGTGTTGTCTATTTATTTCTTTATTTTGAGCTGAGTTTGTTTTATGTATGTAGGTGCATCAATGTTTGGGGCATAAATATTTGCAATCAGTATATCTTATTGTTGGATGCTTCCCTTAACTAGTATTAAGTGACCTTGTCTCTTCTAATTAATTTTGGCTTGTAGTTCATTTTGTCTGATATGAGAAAGGCTACCCCTGTTTACTTCTGGTCTCCATTTGCATAGTATATCTTTTTCCATCCTTTCACCTTCAGCCTGGATGTCCTTGCCTGTAAAATGAATTTCTTTTCTTTTTAATTTATTTATTTATTTTTGGTTCAATGTACACAAATGGAATACAACTATCATTTTTCTGGTTCTGTACAAAGTAGAATCACACCATTTACATATTCATACATATACATAGTATAATGTTGTTTGTCACATTCTATTATCTTTCCTTCCCCACGCCCCTCCCCTTACTTTCCTCTATACAATCCATCCTTCCTCCATTCTTCCCCTATACCCCCCCTCGTTGCATGCAATCAACTACTTATCAGATAAATCATTCAGCCTTTGATTTTTTGGGATTGGCTTATCTCAACATGATACTCTCCAACTCCATCCATTTACCTGCAAATGTCATAATTTTATTATTCTTTATGGCTGAATAATATTCCATTGTGTATATATACCATAGTTTCTTTATCCATTCATCAATTGAAGGGCATCTAGGTTGGTTCCACAATTTCACTATAGTGAATCGGGCTGCTATAAACATTGATGTGACTATATCACTATAATATGCAGATTTTAAATCCTTTGGGTATAGACCAAGGAGTGGGATAGCTGGGTCAAATGGTGGGTCCATTCCAAGTTTTCTAAGGAACCTCCATACTGCTTTCCAGAGTGGCTGCACTAATTTGCAACCCCACCAGCAATGTATGAGAGTACCTTTTTCCCCACATCCTCACCAACACTTATTGTTGCTTGTATTCTTGATAATAGACATTCTAATTGGGGTGAGATAGGATAGTTTTGATTTGCATTTCTTTTATTACTAGAGATGTTGAACTTTTTCATATATCTGTTGAATGCTTGTAGATCCCCTTCTGTGAAGGGTCTGCTCATTTCCTTAGCCCATTTATTGATTGGGTTATTTGTGTTCTTGCTGTAAAGTTTTTTGAGCTCATTGTAAATTCTGGATATTAGTGCTCCATCTGAAGTGTGTGTGGCAAAGATTTTCTCTCACTCTGTGGGCTCTCTCTTCACATTGCTGACTGTTTCCTTTGCTGAGAAAAAGCTTTTTAGTTTGAATCTATCCCAATTATTGATTCCTTCTTTTTTTCTTGTGCTTTGGGGGTCAGGTTGAGGAAGTCTGGACCTAGGCCAATATGATGAAGATTAGGACCTACTTTTTTTTTTCTACCTTTTCATCTATTAGATGCAGGGTCTCTGGTCTAATTCCTAGGTTCTTAATTCATTTTGAGTTGAGTTTTGTGCAGGGTGAGAGGTAGAGGTTTAGCTTCATTTTGCTGCATATGGATTTCCAGTTTTCCCAACACCATTTGTTGAAGAGGCTCTTTTCTCCATTGTATGTTTTGGCTCTTTTGTCAAGTAGGAGATAATTGTATTTCTGTGGGTTTGTCTGTGCATCCTCTATTTTGTACCATTGGTCTACCTGCCTATTTTGGTGCCAATACCATGCTATTTTTGTTACTATTGCTTTGTAGTATAGTTGAAGATCTGGTATTGTGATACCACCTGCACTCTTCCTGCTAAGGATTGCTTTAGCTATTCTGGGTCTCTTATTTCTCCAAATGAATTTCATGATTTCTTGTTCTATTTCTAAGAGGTCCATCTTTGGGATATTAATTGGAATTGCATTGAATTTGTATAGCATTTTTGGTAGTATGGCCATTTTTATAATATTAATTCTGCCTATCCAAGAACATGGGAGATCTTTCCATCTTCTAAGGTTTTCTTTAATTTCTTTCTTTAGTGTTCTGTAGTTCTCATTGTAGATGTCTTTCACCTCTTTTGTTAAATTGACTCCCAGGTTTGTTTTTGTTTTTGTTTTTGTTTTTTGAGGCTATTGTGAATGGGGTACTTTTCCTAACTTCTCTTTCAGAGGATTCATCATTTATGAATAAGAATGCATTAGATTTATGAGTGTTAATTTTATATCCTGTTACATTGCTGAATTCATTTATGAGTTCTAGAAGTTTTCTGGTTGAATTTTTTGGCTCCTGTAAATATAGAATCATATCATCTGCAAATAATGATAGTTTAAGTTCTTCTTTTCCTATTTGTATCCCTTTTATTTCTTTAGTCTGTCTAATCACTCTGGCTAGAATTTCAAGGACAATGTTGAACAGAAGTGGTGAAAGAGGCATCCCTGCCTAGTTCCATATGTTATAAATAACATATGGTTGGGTCTTATTTCTTAATCCACTCCACCAATCTATATTGACTGGAGAGTTAAGACCATTTACATTCAGTGTTATTATAGAGAGATGATTTTATTTCCTACCATTTTGATTAATTTGAATGCTTAATTCAGACTTAATTTTCCTTTAAATAAATATTCTTCTAGTGAGTTCATCCATATGCTGGCTCTGGTATTTATTTTTCAGTTCTTCAGCATGAACTATCTCACTGAGTATGTTTTGAAGTGCAGGCTTTGTGGTTATGAATTTTTTAAGTTTCTGCTTATCATGAAAGGTTTTTATTTCATCTGTAATTCCAAAGGATAGTTTTTCTGAATATAGTAACTTTGGTTGGCACTATTTTCTTTCAGAGCTTCATATATATTATTTCAAGCCCTCCTGGCTCTATGTGTCTAGGGCTGAGAAATCTGTAGGAATTCTAACAGGCTTACCTCTAAATGTGACCTGCCATTTTTCTCCCATGGCTTTAAAATTCTATCCTTATTCTATATATAGGCATTTTCATTATAACATATCTTGGAGAGGATCTTTTTTTATCTTGGCTATTTGGAGTTCCAAATGCCTCTTCTATTTGGATTTGCATCTCATTGCTACGATTTGGAAATTTTTATGATATTATATGATATGGGAAAGGAACCTTCATTGAAAAGGTTGTACATTCCTTTAGTTTGCATTTTGGGAATTTCTTCTATGCCAATAATTCTTACTTTGGTCTCTTAATGATAACCCAAATTTCTTGAATATTCTGACCATGGTCTCTTTAACATCTTTCTTTTTTAACTGTCAACTTTATTTTCAAGATTATAAACTTTGTCCTCAAGGCCTGATAATCTGTCTTCTATGTGTTCTAATCTATTGGTAATTCTTTCAACTAAAGTTTTAATTTTATGGAGTCTTTCATTTCAATAATTTGGTTCTTTTCCAGAATGAATCAATCTCTCTCTCCCCCTCTCTCTTTTTGAGATGTTTGCCTCCTCTATTTTTTCTGTAAGTTCATTACTTACATCTTCTTTTAGCTCACTAAACATTTTAAGTATGACATTTTTCTTCAATATTTCCTCCACTGTGGTTTCAATGAAATCAGTTGTTGCAGTGTTGTGGGTTGTTTGGGGTGATTCATTCCCTTGTTTTCTCATATTGCTTATATGTCTACCCATCTTCTTGGATGATTAGCCTTTTTATTTTTATGCAAGTGACTATTTAGTGAGCTTATTTCTTTAAGTGCCCTGGCTGGGCAAATAACCAGGAAATGGTACTTTCACTCAATGTGCACCCTCTGCTGTTCCCAGTATCAGCATCACTTTGAGAGAAAATACTAAACCCTATTAACAGCAATCACTTCAGAGCAAAGTCACGTACTGATAATATTAGAAAAAAGTGTGGAAAATGTTCTTTCTCCACAGTTCCTCTAAACTGGGTATGTTCTGGAATAGATTGAGAAATTAGTTATTAAAGATAATAAAATTACTACACTACATAGGACTGAAAAGGGGAGGAGAAATTGGTCAAAGGAAAAAAAGAAAGAAAAGAAAACAGAAAAGAATAATACAAACCAACGTAAAAGGAAGAAAAAGATGGCTTTTTCTTGAGGCGATCCAGTCTCAATACAATTTAATCCTGCCTGGGACTGATGTTAACAGCTCTTCCTTTCCCTATAAACAGGAAAGGAAGACCCTTTTCTGTTGAAAGAGTATACCACATGGAATATCCACATTTTAACATAATATCCAATAAAATAAACTACTAGATATGTGCAGAGATAGTAAATGGATGAATAATCAACTGAAGAAAACAAATAACAGAAGCAGACCAGATATTCAAGATACCAGACAATGGTTTTAAAATAACAATCATTAACACATTCATGAAAACAAGATAGACAAAATGAATGAAAAGATGCATCGTTTTAATAAGTGAAATATATTAACAAGAATCAAATGGGTATTCTAGGACTGAAAATATACTAAGATTTAAGAATTCATTGCATATATTTAATGGGCGGATAGACACAGAAATAAAACAATAGTAAACTTAAGACAGCCAATGGAAATGATCCAGAATTGAGCACACAGGGAAAATTAAAAAGAATGGGGAAAAACAGAACAAACAAAAAGGTATGTATAAGTAAATAACAACAACATATTTAGAACTGGATTCCAAGAAGAGAGAACTAGATAAAAGCAATATTTTTAAATGAAAGTTCTAAAACTGATGAAGAATATTAATCAACGTTTCAGTAAGCCCAGTGAACCATGCAGAATACCTTGCAGTGGTTTTGTTTTATGACACAGGGTCTTGCTCTGTTGTCCATGTTGGCCTTGCACTCTAGCAATCCTCAGTCTCCAAGGTAGCTGGAACTACAGGTTGTGCACCACCATACCTAACTATATTTTTTTTTTTTAAAAAATTAAACTCTACTCAGTAAGTTAGCAGGGAAATGATATTATAAGTGGACAACTAGGTTTTACTTAGGATACACAGGTGTTCAGAAAAGGTCAATTGTACAGGGAAATCTATGATGAAAGATTGTTTATGTATTCCAAAACCTGCAGATCAATTTTAGAATACATCTTGGGAAATTGAACCAGATAAATAGATGTAAAAAGAAAGGAAGCAAAATGAAATTCACCCTAATCTTTTAGGGGAAGTGGATAATGAATTTAATGTGTCTGTGTGGAGCCTCAGAAGACAATGTTCTCTTGCACCTGCTGGTAATGTAGAAGGCAGTAAAAGACTCCTCAGAAAAAAAATCACCTAAGGCAATGGGGAACACTTGTACTTAACATTTGAAGAAATACTCCTGTTACATTAAAACAAGAAAGAGGGCTGTAACAAATTGCCCTCCCAACCACATAGGAAAGTCAACTACCTTCAGCTGGGCTCTTCTCATTCCTTCCTTAGGTTATCTCTCTCCCTCATTCTCCACTATAACTCTGCTCAAAGCTCCTATTGCACTCCTCCCCCTCATTCCCCATCCAAACGTACACCGTCTTGGCAAGTATCTCACCAACAACTTGTAGAGAAAGTAGAAGTCGCCAGAGACAAACCTCCTCTGGTTCCTGACCCTAAACGTACAAAACTTTCTTTTCGCCCCATACTATCCTTCTACCCATTAGTTTAAATGCGGGAGGGGGGCGGTCCCTCCTGTTCAAAGGCAATCCTGATTGTGAGTGTCCTTCCCCACAGGCTCATTCTGAGACAACCACAGAACCCCTGTAGGTCCTTTTCGCAGGTGATCACGACCCACTCCCTCCTTCTTAACACCCTCCTCAGATTTTCCTCCCGTTCTTTCTCATTCCTTTTGTTGTCTTCAGACTCTTGTTCGAATCTTAAAAGTTGGGATTTGAGGTTTCCGTCCTGGGTCCTGTGCACTTTCTCCCTGGGAGATGTCACCCACTACCCCACCCCCAACACACACCCCTTCAGCTACCACTCTCAGTCTTTCTTGAGTGTCTGGGGTCCAGACCAACGACCTACCAAAATTTGACTTCACCCTCTCCTATTGGGCGGCTCCTTCCCGCCACTCCTCCTAGCTCCTATTGGAAGAAGTCTTCCCTGACTCCTCCCCTTTCCCCCCTCCCCACGCTCGACCCGGGACCGCAGTCAATTGGCTCCAGTACCTCGCAGATCTGAGGGATGTAGTTCTCTTTGAAGTAGTTCCTCAGCCTGGGGGTGGCAGTGCGTAGCGAGGCCATCGTCAGAGGCGGGACAGAGAGGGGACGCTGTGTCTGTCCACAGCGCCAGGCGCCTCAGCGCTGCGCTGGGAATACGGACTGGCTGTGACCGTACGTTGCTGGGCAACCACTGGGAGGGCTGCCCAGCCGCACGCAGCCCTCACCCCCACTGGGGGCGGGGAGAGGGGCAGGTCGATGGGGGCCGGCCTGGTGCCCAGCCGGCATTGCTGGGGGATAAGCCCCGGGAAGCCTAGCCCAGACGCTGCGAGGCCGCTTCTCCGGGAGTCGGCTCCCCGGCCCGCCTGGTGGAAGCCTCAGGGACCCGCGGGATCCAGTGGGAGGGTTTACGATTTGAGCAGAGCCGTTTCCGGGAGGCGGAGCTCAAGCACCCATTTTCTTTCTCTCGGCCCTGTTGAGACGCGGCTGGACCCGCGTGCGTTGGAGGCCCCACCTCGACCCCTTCGAGCAGCCTGGTCAGGCCGGGCTGCGCCCCGGCGGCAGCATGGGCGGCGCGCGGGGCGTGGGCTGGGTGGCGGCGGGCCTGGTCTTGGGCGCCGGCGCCGGCTACTGCATTTACAGACTGACTCGGGGCCAGCAGCGAGGTAGCCGTGGGCGCCCGCTGCGCCCATCGCGGTCCGCAGGTGAGGCCGCGGGGTGCCCGGCAGATGGGCCGGGACCGGTACAGGGGCCATCCCAGGCCAGGATGGAGCGGAAGACGCATCCGGCACGTGTGGCTTCCCTGTCCTTGGAGTAAAACAAAGGGCCGAGCTAGAGGAGGGAGGAGAGGCTGATGAGATGCGCGGGGCCCGCAAGCCCAGGTGGAAAAGGCGGATAGTCTCCTGACTTATCTCGGGTGTCGGGGTCCTCAGTTGCTTCCCGGCCTCCACTTCTTTGTTCAGAATCCGGGGATGGAAAAATTCTCAAAAGCGTGTTGCTTTGCCTCTCACTTTAAAGCTCGTTCTGGGCCTTTGGGTTATCAAAGGCATACCCCCGATCGAGCAAGGGAGGGCTGTTGGGGCCCTGGAGCCTTAGAGGAAATTCAGTTTGCCTTACCGAAGGGATGCCGAGGGGCAGGGGAGAGGGAGGTACCTTAAAGTCACGATGACCCACCATCTCACAACTTGGGGGTGGGGTATGTATTGGTTATAGAAACCAATACATTGTCAGCACGAGGCACACTCCCCCGGGAACAAGCCCATGATGAGGTTTCTATAAGTTGATTGAATCGGTGCATTGGCAATTCTAACCGTTTGCTCAGTGCTCTGAAGGGATACTTCAGGTCATGGAAACTTTATGAAAATAATTAAAATCTGCCAACCAAGAAATTTCCACAGATGTAAAGAACCAAACAACTTTATTATTGAGTAAGCTAATATTAAGCCATATTGCCTCGAACATCACAGGCAGTCTACTAATGGAATTCCAAAACAAAAGGTTCACCTCTGTAACTGGCCATATACAATTCAAGATAAATAATAACTTGTCTTTAAGAAAGAGAACAGCACTGTTTGCTTTTACATCACAGATTCACTGATAAATAGGGTGGTTATTTGTGTTAGCTAGTATGATAATCAGGTAGTTAAAAAATGGAAGCAGGTGCCTAGACTAAGCTCCCACAGAACTGAGGGAATTGGGGTTCTACCCAAATGTTTCCATTTCAAGGCGATGGCTCCCAAACCTTTAAGAATAACCGTCCTTGGATTGTAAAACTGGCATTGTTTTTTTTTAAAATCAACATTTATATCAAAAGGACAAAGCATTTAAAATTACAAATTTGCTCAAGGAAATGTTCTAAGAAAAGGGAGTTTGGTGTTTCTTGTCACAATGAAAAATAATTGAGGTGTGTATTTACCCTAATTTGTGGACTCTGTCAGAGGTATTTTTATGTTAATAATTGGGGAGGTTACCTAGATTCAGATACCTTCTCACTTATCCTGAGTCAATCTGGTGAATTCTGACGGTTTAGTTTTTTGGACAAAATGGAGTGAATTTGTATTTTAGGTCAGACAACTTTAAAAATAAATTGCTCAGAGCCCTTTCTTCCTGAAACTACACCTTTTTTTTCTTCTTTTTACATTTGTTTTTAGATGTATATGATAGCAGAGTGGTTTTTGACATAATTATATGGAGTATAACTTATTCTAATTAGGATCCCATTTTTGTGGTTGTACATAATGTGGAGTTTCACTGCTGGTGTGTTCATATATGAACACAGGAAAGTTATGTCCATTTCATTCCACTGTCTTTCCTATTCCTATGCCTCCACTTCCCTTCATTCCCCTTTGTCCAATCCACGAAACTTTTTTATTCTCTCCACCCTTGCCCCCCACCCCTTGGTTTGTTAACATCCACACTTCAGAGAGAACATTCCACTTTGGTATTTTGGGATTGGCTTAATTCACTTAGCATGGTAGTCTCCATTTCCATCCATTTACCAGCAAAAGTCATACAGTCATTCTTTTTTATTCCATTGTGTATATATA
The DNA here is from genome assembly GCA_020662805.1 of Glaucomys volans. NCBI lineage: Eukaryota > Metazoa > Chordata > Mammalia > Rodentia > Sciuridae > Glaucomys > Glaucomys volans. Next base: position 474,642 of record JAJEJO010003699.1, read on the forward strand.
CCACATTTTCTTTATTCATTCATGTGTTGAGAGGCACCTAGGTTACCTCCATAGCTTAACTATTGTGAATTGTGCTACTATGATCATTGATCACTGCAGTATATTGATTTGAAGTCCTTTGGGTGTATAATGAGGAGTGATATAACCAGGTCAAATGGTGGTTCCGTTCCTAGCTTTTTGAGGACTGTCCACACTGCTTTCCAGAGTGGTTGTTAATTTGCATTTCTCTAACTGCTAGAGATGTTGAACATTTTTTCATATATTTGTTGTGTCATTTGTATTTCTTCTGTGAAGCCCCTGTTCAGCTCCTTTGCCCATTTATTGATTGGTTAATTTGCTTTTTGGTGTTAAGTTTTTTGAGTTCTTTATATATCCTGAAGATGAATGTTCTACCTGAGATGCAAATGGCAAAGATTTTCTCCCATTCAGTAGCTCTTGATTATTACCTTTGGTGTGAAGAAGCTTTTTAGTTTGCTATTGTCCCATTTATTGATTCTTTTAAAAAAATAATTTTAGTTGTAGATAGACATAATACCTTTATTTTATTTATTTATTTTTATGTGGTGCTGAAGATCAGACCCAGAGCCTTACATGTGTTAGGCAAGTACTCTGTCACTGAGCTACAACCTCAAACCCCACATATTGATTATTGATTTTACTTATTGAGCTTTAGGTGTCATGTTGAGGAAGTTGGTTCCTAAGCCAACATGATGGAAAGTTGGTCCTACACTTTCTTCTAGTAGGCAGAGGGTCTCCAGTCTAACGCCTAGGTCCTAGATCCACTTTGGTTTTCACATCTTTATTTTTCAAAAGACTTGAGAAATACCCATTTTGTCCCCATCACTTAAAATTTGAAGGGTGATCTTTTCTTTTGTCTTGAACTTTGAGAAATTTGTAATTCCCATACTGTTAAGACTGTTAGCATTGAAAAAAGATGGGAATCATTCAACAATCTCATATAAAAACCTGACAAAGATAGCAGGGAAAAACTGTAAATCTGTCTTAATTATGAGTAAAAATAAAAATCTTAAAATATTAGCAAATCTATAGGAAATTAAAGAAATAATACATATACCAAGGTCAAATGGACACACAGGAGAATTCATAGCAGGAAATATATGTCATTTATTATATTAATATATTAAAAACCACCTGTGATCTCATAATAAAAATATAATTTGATATGTGATAATATTTCTGATTTTTCAACTGTCGCAAGTTAGGAATAAATAGAAGGAAATGTTCTTAAGTTGATGAAGAGTGTTCATCAGAAACCAGAGGTAGGGTTGAGGATGTAGTTCAGCTGTAGAGCACTTGCACTAGCATGCCCCAGGCCCTGGGTTCAGTCCCCAACAAAAACAAAATAAAAAGCCAAAGACAAATAGTATCATTAAATTCAAGAACAAGAGAAGTGTGATGACTATCATAGCTATTATTCAGCATTGTCCTAAAGTTACAGCCAGCTTGATAAGAATAAAATGCGTGAATACTAGAATGGAGGCAAAATTATAGTTGTAAATGACAATTTTTATTTGAAAAATCCAAAATAATTAACTGAACAACTATTCCAAGCAATAACATTTTAATAAAATAACCTGAATGTAAGATAAATACACAGGAAGCCTGTGTGGTGATAATTTTCTATTATTACCACAAGTAGGACTGTTCATTATTCTAGCATCCCAGTCATGCCTTGTTCCTTTAAAACACACAAAAATGCCACATGGGTACTATGCTTGGGTTATTTCCAGAGCTTTTCTACCTGGCATGCTCTTGAAATTATAATCAGAAAAGTTCTATGTAATGCAAAACCTATTCCATAATTAACCAATGCCTATGGGCAAGTGTTACTTTGGGTGGGTGTGCCTGGTTTTTAAAAGAAGAAAGAAAACCCTATCAGCATTAGGGGTGTATCTTATTTGCATGCAGTGTCTTACTAATAGACAGACCAAGTGACTACTTGACATCTGTGAGCTTTAATTTCTCAGTTACAAATTGAGAATAATAATTTCTTTCTAGAGTTGCTTGAGGATTAAATGAGATAAAACATGTAAAGTGCTTAAAACTATGCCTAGCATCAGAGTGTGTGATTGAGACTGTTTTTAAATTTTTTAAAAACTCATGTTGATTTTAGATGAATTTTAAATAAGTTTTCTTCTCATGCAGAAGATTTAACCAATGGTTCATGTGATGATGTCCTAAGTGCTGAACAACTTCAGATACTCCTTTACCTGCTTGAATCAACTGAGGATCCTATAATTATAGAAAGAGCCTTGGTCACTCTGGGCAACAATGCAGCCTTTTCAGCTAACCAAGTAAGTACCCTCATTCAGCAAACAAGCTCCTTCTATTCTTACACACTAGCAGTAATTGTGACCCTGGATAAGTTACTTAATCTTTTAGAGCCTCAATTTCTTCCTCATTTATGTCTACAACATAATGTTTGTTTACTTCTGAAAATGCAGCCTAGTAGTGATGTTTGTTACTCTGTTGCTAGATCCCTATGAAGCTGATTTCTGGCATCATAAATTATAATAAGTTTATCCAACATTTATCAGTGCATAACTTTTAAGTTATTTAAAATGTAGCAGTGCTTCAATAAAACAATAAAAACGCGGCTGGGTTTATAGCTCAGTTGATAGAGTGCTTGCCTTGCAAGCATAAGGCCCTGGGTTCGATCCCCAGGGCCGCAAAAAAAACAGAAAACAATAAAAACATTTAACATTTAAGTACATGCTTTAAATTGTATAATAGATCTTTACAGTATGGTTCTGATGTACGTGGTCCCTGGATCACTCTGTTAACACCTAAATCAGTGTAAGTAGCTTTTACAAATAGAGACTTAAGGCCAAGATTAAAGAGCTTAATTTGAATACTTCCTTATTCCTCTTTGCCCCTTCCCCATGGAGAACAAGCCAAAACATGATTATAATTTTTTTAATCTCATGCCATTTGTTAACATCATAAATGCAAGGTTATTCTGAATTTATACTTTCAGTCTAGTTTTCTCCAGAATGGCACGGTTTACTGATTTGTATGGAGATATAAAAAATGTTTATGCATTATTCGACTATTTCAGTTGCAAGTGATGGAATCCTACTTAAGTTATTTTAAGCCCAAAAGGGACAGTACTGGACATCTAAGAATAGCATTGGCTTCAGGCACAACTGAATCTAGTTCAAGATTACAGAAAAGAGTTAACAGAGCTTGCTCTCCACCTTTTGGCTTTCTTATTCCAGTCTTTGGCCACAGAGAGATTTGTTTCAAGGAATGGAAAGAAAGCTGTTGGCCTCTCAGGCCTTCATCTTACAGCTCATGATCTAGAATGTAGCATTGTTCTCCCAGCATCAGGTACCTACCTACCCTTTGGATCAGTCTCTGAGGCAAGGGACCATGGATTAGTGAGGCCTGGCTCACACACAAGAGGTGTGTGCCACACTAGCAACACAATTAGTGAACACCGTTCCACCAGGGAACTATGTGGGATGGAGAAGGTGCCAGTCTGACCCAGTGGGAAAAGGAGCACTAGGCAATAAGAAAACAGTAGATGGTGACTAAATTGTAAGTTTGCTTATATTGGAATATTCCAATGCCATAGTTTTCTGTCTCTCTGATACAGGTTGTAGTCAGAGTGGGTCAGTAGCCACTGGTGAACAAGGGTTCCCTTGAGCAATGGCAGTTAGTGTTCCTCACTATCAATTATGGTGCCTTGATGTGCTTCAGCAGTTGTTATGGTATATAACAACCTTTTATGATAGACTGCATATACCATGGTGGCCCCACAAGATTATACTGCTTAGTGATGTAGCCATATTAGTTTGTATTAAGCACATTCTATGATGTTTGCACAGTGAGGCATTTCTCAGAACGTATCCCTGTGGTTACATTGCATAGCTACACAGAAAAAAGGGGAAAAAAGCTCTTCCCTAATAACAGCAAGTCCTTCAAAAAAACCTAGAACTGCAGAGGGAAGGTTTCTTTTCTACAATGCTAAGCCCACCCTTAACAGAGTATTGGGCTATTTGTAAAAAATAGATGATGGCAGTCTTTTTTTTCTCTTTTTCTGACAGAATGGCAGGTCTTGGCCTGAAAAGAATAATTTTCAGCTTATTTTTCTTACAAGAATTAAAGCAACTGATAACTTCTTTCAGTGTTAGGACCAATGATACATGGTAACTCAGGGTTCCAATTAACTGCAAAAAATCTCAGATTATTTTTCCTCAGAAAACCTGGGCACCACTTTCCAAACTGTGTGGAACTCCAATTCTGCAAGAAATTAATGTATTACTTTGACTCCCACCACTGAAAAATGACCCTTTTTGTGTGTAGTTCTTGGAACCACACTAGTCATCACTCCCTTCTCAGAGGTTCCCGTTGCACATGAACATATTACTATCTCATAATAAAGAAATCTGTTTACCCTTGTTATACCCAGAGTTTCCCAAACTCACATAATCATTGAACCCCTTTTTTTTAATGGGACATCGGTTAACATCTTGAAGGATTTATGTTCCAAAAAATCATGTTAACAGACAGTTTTAGTACTGTATTCTAAATCCTACTTTTCCAAGTTTGCCTGTAATAAAAAAGTCATATAATTTATTTCAAAGTACAATAATTTTATTTGTAAACTTCAAAATCATTACAGTAGCTGTGCAAATCTTCATTGTATAACTATAGTTCAAATAATCACATACCTTAATTTTATTTTCAGTTGCTTTTCTTTACCCATAAAATTATATGTGACAGTGGGGTCATCAATAGACAATAGTTGCTGGACACAGTTGTGCATTCCCATAATCCCAGAGGCTTGGGAAACTGAGGCAGGAGGATCACAAGTTCAAAGTCAGCCTCAGCAACTTAGCGAGGCCCAAAGCAATTCACTGAGACCCTGTCTCAAAATAAATTATAAAAAGGACTGGGGAGCTGAGCATGGGGGTGTTCGCCTATAATCCCAGTGGTTTAGGAGGCTGAGGCAGGAGGATCATGAGTTCAAAGCCAGCCTCAGCAAAAGCAAGGTACTAAGCAACTCTGTGAGACCCTGTCTCTAAATAAAGTACAAAATAGGGCTGGGGATGTGGCTCAGTGGTCTAGTATCCCTGAGTTCAATCCCCAGTATGCCCCGCAAAACAAAGGGCTGGGGATGTGGGTCAATGTTTGAGTGCCCCTGGGTTCAATCTCTGGTAACAACAACAACAACAAAAACAGACAATAGTTGTGTACTATATATTGCAAAAAGGTAGAAGGATTTCAAATGTTTTCACCATAAAGAAGTGATAAATGTTTAAAGAAATAGTACATTTAACCTGGTTACACAATATATAAATGAATCAAAATATCACAAAGTATTCCATTATTAATACATACAATTTTTGTTTTTATGTAACAGATTAAAATTTTTTTAAAAAATTAGGTTTTTTTAATAGAAAGTATTTCTTAAAGTGATTAATTTTTTTAAGTGATTACCTTTTGTGTTTGTAGATTGCACACAGTTCAGCGAAGTGGATGCATATTGAAGTTATGGTCCTATTTCTTCCCCCTTCTAGGCTATTATCCGTGAACTGGGTGGTATTCCAATTATTGGAGACAAAATCAATAATCCAAACCACAGTATTAGAGAGAAAGCTTTAAATGCACTGAATAACCTGAGTGTAAATGTTGAAAATCAAATCAAGATAAAGGTAAGCTGAAATAAAAAATACATGAGGTTTTCTACATATGAAAGGGAAAATAATAAAAAAGTAAGTAATGAAACTTCAGTAAACTATCCTGTGTAACTTTATGGCCAAGAATTAACTTTGAAGGAATGGAGAGTAAAGCAGAGGAGAGAGGAACCTGAACTAACCTGAAAGAAGTGCAATAGACTTTTGTAATTGGGGTTCATTTTATTGTAAAGGTGCTAAAAGAACTAGGCCAGAATTGGAAAACTTCAGGACTCAGTAAATTAAGAAATATATGAATTCAACATTTATTGAACTCCTGCTCTGTGGTACAGAGTATAGACATGAACAGGATACTTGCTCTAAGAAAGTCAAGGGGGTAAGGCAAATCCATAAATAAGTTATAATTCAAGGCAAAACATGATGGAAAGATAGGTAAAACATTGTTGAATGCATGGAAAGGAGAGGTCCCATCCAAAAATATCTGTAAGAGGTGGAATCTGACTTGGCTCTTAGAAATGTCTAAGGTATCCATAGGTGGAATTGAAGAAGGAGAGAATTCTGAAAGAATTAGTTGAAGTGGGCACAGGTCTAGGAATATCTGTACTTGCCCATTGGGTAAGCTTGCTACTAGAACTGAAATGGTAAAAAGATTCATATACAATAAGGATGTAAATATTCAAAACATTTCAGCAGGTGTTTTGAAAGACCTTGACATCTTACAGAAATATATGACTTATAAACAACTAAAAGATGTCCCTTTTAAAGGATAGGGTATATAATGAAATAGTGAGCAGTGAGAGCCAGTTGACTTGTAAATGTAATTTACAGCTTAAATGTTTAGATTAAAAGTTTAATCTCTTTACTTTATTGCTATTACATTAATGTCTTTGGCAACATAGATACATTTGGTTGTTTGTTTTTTTAATTCAAATGGTTTATTGGACAGTTGATCATTTCTTAGCACTTCACATTAGAAAACTTTTCTTACCAGTTAGAACTTTTGGTGGAGTTTAGATTTGGTTATGTGAATTCCAACTATGTGCAACATCATTTTTCCAAGCTAGAAAGATCATGGCCAGACACTTTTTTTCTGAAAACAGAGTTTCAGAAAACTTTTCATCATACTGGTTTTGTTCTCTCATATGTGAAATAGGAGTACTGCCAGCATTGCTTTCATTACTTTTTGCCAGAAGTAACTAACAACAATGAAGGGGTAAATATGTACATATATCTAAGTAGATAAGAAAAACCTTGAGCTAAATATAATTTTGCTTGGCTAGCTTACTTTTGATAGAAATAGCTCTAAAGAAAAATTCTACTTAATGTTGTCCCACCATTCTTTACTTCTGAAATGGTGCAGCTCTCAAAACCCTTCTGCTAAGGTATTTACCATGATATAAAATGGCCTTGCACGTCTTCCTCCCTGAACTTACTGTGCCCAGACTAGTAAAAAAAGGTGGATTGAGTTGGGAGGCTCCCTTCAAGAAAGGCCACTGGTGTTGAGGGCATGATCTCTGGACTTGGACATTGCTCCCCCACCTACTAGTTGACTGACATTGTACATGGTCCTGAACTCCTTGAAGACTTTAAAGTCCCTGGCTCTAAGTTAATTATTATAGCCCCCACCTCATTAGAGTTGTCTTCAGGATTATGTGAGGTATATTTATAAAAATGCTCAGCACAATGCGAGGCATCAACAAAGGCAACTTTAAAAAGTCACCAAAGTTTGAGGGCTGGATAGAAATGTCATCTTTTTTGAGGAACCAGTTTCATCCTGAGCATTTGCCTTACTCTACTGTGCAGAAAAGTTTTGGCGATTCTAAGATGCTCACTTTTCCCTACCTCTGCCTTCAGATATACATCAATCAAGTCTGTGAGGATGTCTTCTCTGGTCCCCTGAACTCTGCTGTGCAGCTGGCTGGACTGAGATTGTTAACAAACATGACTGTTACCAATGACCACCAGCACATGCTGAACAGTCACATAACAGACCTGTTCCATGTGTTACTTACTGGAAATGGAAACACGAAGGTACAAAGTGAAGTGGTTATTACTTGAAGGTCAAAGTGCTATTGTACCTGTAATCCCAGTGGCTTGGGAGGCTGAGAAAAAGAGGATCATGAGTCCAAAGCCAGGCTCAGCAAAAGCAAGGTGCTAAGCAACTCAGTGAGACCCTGTCTCTAAATAAATACAAAATAGGGCTGAGGATGTGGCTCAGTGGTTGAACTGAGTTCAATCCCCAGTTCTGCCCTCTCCTGCCAAAAAGAGCTATTACATTAAGCTTATTAAGGTTAACATTGAAAGCCAGGTGCATTGGCACATGCCTGTAATCCCAGAGACTTGGGAGGCTGGGGCAGAAGGATTGCAAGTTTGAGACCAGCTTCTGCAACTTAACCTTAACCCTGCAACTTAGCCTGCAACCTAGCCTTAACCCTGTCTCAAAAAATATATATATGTGAATATATATATATTATGTGTGTGTGTATATATATATATACACACACACACACACACACATACATACACACACACAAAAAAAAAAAAAAAATTTAATAAAGGACTGTGAGGATGTGGCCAGTGAAAAAGTCTGAGGATGTAGCTCATGGTAAAGTGCCCATGGGTTCAATCCCCAGTACCCCCCAAAAAATATTGACATTGAATTTCCAGGCCATCTATCTTAAAAGTTGATGTCCCTCAAAAAAGAGAAAGTTCAGTCAAGATTTATTACAAATCTTCAGCTGGGTCTAGAAATGTACATTATTTTTATCCCCTAATATTGAATTGCAAAATTAACTTGTGAAAATGATCCAGTTTTTCACTTATCTGTAGACTGATGTTTATTTGATTTCCTGAGAATCAGTAAAATTACCTTTTACAGAAGTGAAGTAGCTATCTTCCAGTCCTACCACAAACAGAAAAATTGTGAATAACAGGAGTCTTAAGTAATAGTAATAGTTCAATTTTTTACTTATCTCAGTGTTGACTCTTTTTTTATTCAGCTATTTGTTGAAAATATTTCTAAAAACCACTTCACACAGTAGTAAATGAAGTGAGTTTGAGATAAAAAATGTAATGCAGTGCCTCACTTTGTCCAGTTATGCAGGTAGATGTAGGAGGCAATAGAGGTAGGGCTGAATTAGGTAGGCTCAGGAGCTGCCCTCTGGAAGTTTCTCGAGGAAATTCCCCGTTAACATGATTCTTGTCATTGCCATTTTTCAAGAAAAGACTGCATAAAACAGAATGTAGACTAATCAAAAATCTCATAAGTTGGATTGACTGCTCATCAAGGATCTACTATATTGGTCTGTGTTCTTTCGGATAGTATTTGGAAAAATGCACAGTCACTTTAGAAGGACCAACTACAATATAAGCCATACTCCAAATGTCCCACTGTTGCTGCTGTGATTTCTGAGGTTATCAGGATGTGATTATGGGAGAGCCTCACTGTATTCTGTGCTTTTGAGATGTTTGTGTGGGCTTTTCCAGCCAAACTTACTTAGATCTGGTCCAAAATTTACCTAGAGGCATTCAAAATTAAATGTAAGGACTGGCTGCTCTGGAGGCTGAGGCAGGAGGATCATGAATTCAAAGCAAGCCTCAGCAAGGGCCAGGCGCTAAGCAACTTAGTGAGACCCTGTCTCTAAATAAAATACAAAATAGGACTGGGGATGTGGCTCAGTGGTGCCCCTGAGTTCAGTCCCTGGTGCAAAAAAACAGTAAGGGCTGGGGATGTAGGTTAGTGATACAGCACTTGCCTCGCATGTGCAAGGTCCTGGCTTTTGATCCTCAGCACTGCACAAAAAAAAAAAAGACCCAAGAGTAATTCCTTTTTTAGTAATATTGCTACATCGCTAGGCAATTTCCACCATGCTTGCTCCTATCAACATTCTCTTCAGTGAAGCAAGATGACCTTCAGCCCCCAAGGACCCATGGAAACTCTCTCCCTCCTTATGGTGTGGTTACTATAAGAAAAACTTCTCCTCAGCCTATCTCTACCTGCTTTACCCAGAACCCCAGGAGAAACCCTGGTTGAATGTAGAGCCAGGCAGGTCTGGCCTTGGGCCTGTATGTATCTGAGACATGGTTTGTGTTGTAATGCAATTTGACTTTTTAAAAAGACTCACACCACAATAGTATGTTTTATTTTTCTATTACATTGCCTAAAATATTATTTCTGAGATAAAAAAATTTCCTCTTTTTTTTTTTTTTTTTTGTCACCTGGGATTCTTTCTACCAATCTTCCACCAATTGTTTCTCCATAAAAATCAAATTTAAAATTCCAACTTGGAAGAAAGCTTTTGGAGTCATATGTATCTATTTTAGATTTTTTTAGTAAACAACCACCAGAGTGACTTTTTCAAAAATCTTACTTTGCTTAAGCATTGATCTCACTGTACTGTAATGGCTTTTGGGTACACCATTCATTTATAACTAAATACAAATATTGGAAGATTAATTAAAATAAACCCTGTGCTTGCTATATCTACAATGAGGGAATAAACTAACAGCTTAAAATACATGTCCTACAGTCACCACAAGATGGCGCAGATGATAAGAAAAACAGGACCTGGGCTTTTCAAACCAAAACAAAACACTGTGTGTGTGTGTGTGTGTGTGTGTGTGTGTGTGTGTGTGTGTGTACACATCACCCCTTGGTACAGAATACTAAATACCTATTGCTATTATTCCCTAGTATACCTGCCCTCATTGACTACTCATGGGCCTTTCAGGATTTTATTGGTTTTATCCAGGCTTATTTCACAGGTTCAGGACCATCTATTCCATACCTCTTGTTCCTGTTTTCATAACTCAAATTTTGCTGACATTAGAGCCAGGCATGTTTTTCCCTAACATTTATTCTTGGTATGGACAGACAGACAGATGAGATCTGACAGTTACCCTCCAGGAGTGCACTAGAGTCAGAAATTTCCTTTACTTATCCACCTTAAGATACCATGATTTATTAAGAGTATCTGTTTGAAAAACATGATCTCTATATATACAGTTTACTAGTGGTGATCACTAAGACAGTAGCTTTTATTTTTACCTTATTTCCTTCTGCACTGTTTGACATTTTTTATCATGACCATGCATTAATTTTATAAAAATTAAAATGGCTGATAAAAGTAAGATTAAGCAAAGCCTTATATACTTCTCTTTAACAAATAATTAGTATGTACAGGATCAAATGAATTATAAGCATACAGGATATGAGCATAAAGACCAGAAAGAAAACACTAAAACTTCACAGTGGTCATTTCTGGTCTAAAATATGAGTCAACTTCTTTCTTTGTACCTTTCTATATTTAAAAATGTTCTAGAACTGGAGGTATAGCTCAGTTGTGGAGCATTACCTCACATGTGTGTAAGCCCTGGGTTTGATCTCCAGCAATGAAAGAAAAAAAAAAAATTACGGCAAACGTCTATTGCCTTGGTAATCAAAGTTTTATAAAGTAAGCATCCATGTTCTTTCCTACATCTAGTGAAAAGCACTTTTTTCGCTTTTTCCTGACTTTAGTACTCTCTCCCTTCTTGTTTTAATTTCAAGTCTATTATAAAAAGTAAAGTTTAGTTTCACATGTATTTAAAATGGAAATTCTATTTGAACATTTATTCTTGATTTGTCAGAATTAAGTGATAAGAATGCTGGTATTTTAGCTAGTCAGCTATTAATTAACATTTGTTTGCTAGTTATATCACTGTGCCTATATAAATGATTATAAAATTTTTTCATTTAAAAATATAACATCAAAGTCAAGTAACCTAATAAAAAAGGGGGGGGGG
>JAJEJO010003699.1:486188-498203 GCA_020662805.1 Glaucomys volans
AAAAATTTTCATACTTTCAGTAGAAATGAACTAAGCTTTTTAGAGAGATTTGTTCCAAAGATCACATTTCACTATACATATTTCACATTTCTTTCTTTGTAAAGATCATTTAACATGTGAAGCCTACCATATGTTAAGTGTTATGTGTGTGTGAGTGGGGATTATAAAGACAGTCACAATATTCTTCCCGTCTCAACAGTGTAAAAAGTAAAGGTTAAAATAACACCACTCGGTGCTAACTGCTGTGAGAGTGGTGCCAAGTGTTGTAAGAGTTCAGAGAGAGAGAGAGAGAGAGACACTTCATGAAGTAGAGAGAATTTGAGCCAGGTCTTAAAGCATAGGCAAGACTTTACAAGGGGAACATGGTGAGAGGACAGCATGATAGGGAGAGAGAAGTCATATTTACTGGTCTGAAATAAACCAATATTCCTATTTCAGGTTCAAGTTTTGAAGCTGCTTTCAAATTTGTCTGAAAACCCAGCCATGACAAAAGGACTACTCAATACCCAAGTAAATAGATTACATACTTGTTTTATACACTTATATAGAGATTTGGACAAATAGATCTGGAAAGATTTATCCCAAAGGGTTCACAGAGCTTATCTCTGAAGAACAATATTAAGTTTTTGCTTTATTATTCTTTGTGTATGTGAATTTCCTAAATTTTCTGTAACAAGCATATTCATTTTCCTTTTAAAAATCATTTTTTAAGCTTCTTCCTAGGAATAATAAATTATAATTTTTCTGTCTCTGCCCATTTTGAGTACAACTACGAAATGACATCTTTTATCCTTGGCATGTGTGCCTTAGCATCCACTGAAACAGCAATACTAAATCCCTAGTATGTGATAGATGCTGGGCTGAAAGCCGAGACACACCAGTGAGTACATGGTGCTTGTTCTCCTGGAGCTTATGGTGTAGTGGAGACAAAAATATGTAACAAATGAGCAAGATAATTAGAAGCTGTTTTGAGTGTTCTGAAGGAAGCAGAAGTGGTGCTGAGATGGAAGGGAGTTCATCTCCTGCAGAAAAGGAACCATCTGGTTCATTTTTTCATCCCTGTTTCCTAAACCTGTGCCAGAATTCTAATTGATTGGTGTGAGCAGTAAATAATTGATGAATTAATGAGTTCTCATGGAAACTGTATGGTGGATCCTAAAAAGAAAATGGATGTTTCTCCAAATGACTACATTCTGGGATTTCAAGGAAATAATTTTTTGAGCTAAAACGCAAAACCTCTTTTCATTAGTATACAACATAAGGGTGCCTAAGATTTTACACATATCAATAATGTAATCAGGGTTAATTCTCTGGGACAGGATTTTAAAAATGTAAAATATTCAATGCAGTGTTAAAATATGACAATGATACTGCTTGCTCTTCCAGGTGGATTCATCATTCCTTTCCCTTTATGATGGCCATGTAGCAAAGGAGATTCTTCTTCGAGTACTCACACTATTTCAGAATATAAATAACTGCCTCAGAATGGAAGGTCAGTTAGATACTCAGCCTCCTTTCACTAAAGGTTCATTGTTTTTCCTGTTATATGGAGAAGAATGTGCCCAGAAGATGAGAGCTTTAGTTTATCATCATGATGTGGATGTGAAAGAAAAGGCTATAACAATAATACCAAAATTATGATTGGTTGGTCATATTTTTCCAAAGAGGAATGCAGTCTGGATATTAACACATGCAATTGTTTTCCATCTTCCTTACAGAGGGTTTCTTTCATCTGTTGAACTTGAACAGTAAATATCACATTTCATCTTTAACACAGTACAGTGAAGCATCCCTAATCTGACACAATGCTCAAAATTTGAGATTTTGGAGCATTTCGGGATTGGGGTTTTGGGATTAAGAAAACTCAACCAGTAAAGTCTATTATGCAAATATTCCAAAGTATGAAAAACTCCAAAATTTGAAATACTGGTCTCAAGTATTTCAGATAAGGAATACTCAACCTATATAACTTGCTATAATCTTCAGGTTTGTTTTGGACCATTTTTTTATACCAAGTGAGTATAAGAGATTGTACTGAAACCAGTTATTTTACTATATGCTGGGATATTTTAGTTATTTCTCTGCATAAGCAGTGACCTTTTGATGTAGTAAGTAACCCTCTACTCTTTTTTGGGGGTGAGGGTATTGGGAATTGAACACATAATGCTTAAGCACTGAGTCATATCCCCAGTTCCCCTTTTCTATATTTTGAGACAGGGTTCTCACCAAGTTGCTCAGGAACTGGCTAAGTTGCTGACTCCAGCCTCAAACTTGTGATCCTCCTGCCACAGCCTCCCAAGCTACCAAGCATATACCACCATGCCTGGCCCCTTCCAGTCTTTGAAGTGATTTGCAGTTACTCTTCTGAGACAGCATTAGTATATGATATTTGTTGTTTCAGAACTACCATAGAATGGCTCTGGTTTTTTAATAGTGATGAGATCCTGAGCTCTGAAGTCTACCTTTCAACCCAGTCATACTACTTTCAAAAGTTTTTTAATTATCAGTCTACTCCTGGGTGCAGTGACACATGCCTATAATCCCAGTGGCTCGAGAGGCTGAGGCAAGAGGATTGCAAGTTCAAAGCCAGTCTTAGCAACTTAGCAAGGCCCTAAGCCACTTAGTGAGATCCTGTCTCTAAATAAAATATAAGATAGGGCTGGGAATATGGCTTAGGGGTTAAGAACCCTGGGTTTAATCCCTGGCGTGCGCGCACACACGCACACACACACATCTGTTCTCATCATTTCTAGACAATAAAAAATGTAAACTTTTAGGGGAAAATGTTTTAGTATTCACCTCCTCCCCCTCCCCTTCAAAGTATGCCTGTTATAAAGATATTACATGTAAAACATCGGGATTGATCAAAATGTCCATCTATAGGCAACTGGTTAAATCAATTAACAAGTCTTTTTTAAAAAAAAATAAAGTGAATCTGAATAAGTGATGTGGAAGGACATCCATGAAATATGGTTGTTTATAAAAGTACATGTAAAAGAATATATGTATATTATGATCCTATGAGTGGTTTTTAAATGCAAAATATTTATGCTTATACACGGATAGAACATTTCCAGAATGATATTCAAACTCCAGGGATGGGATATGTGGATATGCATTTTCTATGTATAACCATTTTCTATTGCTTGAATTTTTTTACTTTGATATAGTTTTTTTAATAAAAAGGAAAAAGTTACAAATCTGTACATATTTTCTCCCCTTAAATTGACAGTACTTTATTAATTTTCATCCATATTTTACTTAACTAGAATTACAGTATAAAGATTTCTTAGCTATTACCTATTTAAATAGTATTTTTATCCCACAGGGCATTAACAATTTGATATATCTGAATGCAGTCAGGTTCTATAATACACAAGTTCATAGTCCTCATCGTGATTAACATTTAGTAAATCAATCAGCAAGATGAAAAATGGGAATTCCCAATGGGCTACAGTATGATAGCTAAGAATAATACTTTATGATGGTGACACAACATAGGTATTAATTTCTCAAAAGGCACATTTGTTTGTAACAGATTTTCTAAAAATTTGTCCCCTACTAAATGAAGCTATGTGTTCAAAATGTTCACATATTAAAAACCACGATTCGAATTTAATGTGCTTTAGAAGCACCAGATTCTAAAACTCTTCCTCTTCCTAGTCTGAATGAGTAATGACACTTCCTAGAGATCACAGCATTGATTCTGAAATGTCAATATGCTAAAGAAGGGGTGTAATTTTACCTACTTCAGAAGACTTCATAATAAAAATACAGATATAGATCTCTTCTATGTAGGTCATCACACCTTTTGTGTGCTGTGGGAGTGGTTTACTGGGGATTGAACCCAGGGGTGCTCTACCATGAAGCTATATCCCACCATTTTTATTTTGAGACATAGTCTCACAAAGGCTTGTCTGGAACCCACAATCCTCCTACCTCAGCTTCCCAAGTAGCTGGGATGACAGGCATGAGCCACCACACCTAACACATCATCACTTTTATTAAGTGGTATGTCTAACTGATGGATCTATTCTTAGGCAGTAAGCATCCTCAGGCTGCTTGCTAATCAAATAACATGAAATTGACTTAGAAGATAGATTTTAAAGTATTATAATGTATATTAGACTGGACTGAGGATAGAGAATGGATTTGTCTAATTTTTCAAAATTTGTTTTCACTTTGCACATAAACCCTTCAAAATGTTAGATAAGTGAGAAAGTGGAAACCACTTAATAGGGTGGTTGTGAGAAGGAATGATGACGTTAGATGTAGTTAATAAAAATTACATTAAAATTAATGTACAAATCATGAATGGTAATGAACCAATAAAAAATGTGAGGGAAAAAGATGAATGGCAATAAAAATCAAGGAAGCCTAGAAAAATAAGGCTGACCCAATTAAGTGACATTAGAATACAATTTAAAGTGCTTAGAGACTGAATTAAACAGTACATGTGGATACAAAAATAATGTTAAGGCCATTCATTCATAGAGAAGAAATACCTAAGATATACTTGGCTTGCTCACAGCAGAAAGGTAAGACATGAATTTCAATTCAATGTGCAACAAGGAAGATGATCACAAGAATGCTGACTAGTGTTAGGGCACTATGCCTCAAGCTAACCTACCATAATCCTAACATCTGGATTCACATCTGCTTAGAGTGAAAAAGTTTATGCTTATTGTTTTTTTCCTGAAGTTTATTTTTCTTTATTGGGAATTTTTGTGCTTTTGAGCCCCAAAATCATACACATCACATACATTATACACATATATATTGTGTACACATTTCCCCTTGACTGATTAGATAAAAATATTAAATTTTGACAGAGATTACTTATATTTGCTATTACTCTCCAAATCTACAAAATGAGTGGGATGTTTGGTGTCCTAATACATAGACTTAAATTTGCAACAGGAACAATATGTTATAAAAAGCATTAGCCTATTTTCAGCTTTCAAATGCACCTATCTGTATTGGGCAGTGATATCTTAAGAAATCATTTTCTGCCTTAGATTTCCAAAGTGCTTTTAAAAATATTTATCCTACATGTTTTGGAGGTAGGAGAAAATTATCCTTTTGTTGCATCTGAGGAAACTGAGGCACGGTGAGAATAGGTGATTTGTTTCAAGTTACACAGAAATTCCATGATGAAGTGATGAGAGGATTAAAATTCAGATTTAGTGGCTAATTTTTGGCATGCATACACGTGCAATTTCTAGAGCACTGTGGGGTTGTATATTTAGTGTAGAAAACCTAATTATTTTGTATGAATAAAGTTTATTTTACTATGTCTGCAGATGAGGTAAACAGAACAGGTGTCCATTAGCATCTAATACAGCTCACTCCCTTAAGAAGGTTCAGAGCAATCAAGTGAATACAGAGCCTTATTTAAGACTAAAACTCACGCCAGCCAACAACCAGAATCTGTTTACCACTGGTATGCCACACTGCCTTAATAAAAGGTATAATCATGCTTAGAAGTCATTCAGTATAAAAATATGACATCTGAATCATGTAAAACAAAATATTTATAAAATAAATCTTACTGATATATTCAGAGTTAGAGCTAAGAGACCAGGAAAAAAAAGAATGTATATAGAGAAAATAGAGAAAGTAAAATTCAATTCAAAGTATATGACCTATCACATTTAAGATCTATATTTATCTCATCTGTAAAATATTTCATTGTAGCTATATTTGTGCTTAATAGAAGGGCTTTTAGATTAAAAATAGAAAATTTCATAAATCATGTTCTCATCCATATTCTTTCCCTTCCTTTGCTCAACTAAGGCTTTTAATTTGGGGACTGTAGAAGTGCAGTAAAATATACTGTCCCTCTTAAAAATTTAAGTTTATGGTGGTCATGGCTTCATAAGAATGTGAATATAAAAGGACTGTACACTTTTTTAAATGGTTAAAATGATAAGTTTTAGGTTATGTATATCTTGCCACAATAAATTTTAAAAATCTTTTAAAATGATGACCCAAATCCTATATTTTTATGCTTAACAAAATACATCACTTAACATTTAACATTAGCTAGTCTTGACAGAGCAAGAACTGCTGTTTATAAGCATGTGGGAATCAATTTTATCATTTACTACAGTGTGAATATAAGGAAGATATGAGTGTATATATACAGGCCTCTGAAAAAAATCAAGGTAACTAGATAACCTTGATTCACCTTGTAGAGGTCCTGAAAAATAGAAAAACAAATGGACCTTTAATAAGTTTTTCTTTACCTCAGAAAATTCTGCCACCATTAAAGTATAACACATTAGTAAAAAATTTCTATTGCAATGTTTATACCATTAATATAAGATTTTTAAATCCACATTGTCAACTCATTATTTAAATGACTCACTCTGGAACTCTTTTATATAAGCTAGTCATCATTATTAGTAAGCAAGTTATTATACAAAACATAAAACACTTGCAGAAGGTTTTTTCCAATGTCATAATATTCATGAATTTCTTAGGTCTTTTCATTTGCCTTCAAATTTACATCCAATGATGCTTTTTTCATTGAAAGCTCCTGTGCTCATATTCACAGTTTTCATCATCATTACTTAAGTATCTTGATTCTCCATGCTTCAAGACAAAAAAGTCTTCAGTCTTAAGTCCATATCTTTCTAGAGCTTCACTCAGTTTCACTGGAGGCTCTAAGTAATGCTGGCAAAGGGCAGAGTGAAGAAAAATTAAAAAGAAATTAATAATATGTATTTGGGGGATATTTCAAATTAAACTTCAAACTAAATTAACCAACAAATCCTATATAAAACAATGCCCTTTGAATTATTAGCAAACAAGTCAATCATACTTGTTAATATAGTCTGGGTCATTAGTTATGACATCATAGAAATGTCTATTGACAGATAGAAATCAATGTTTCTAAACACCTGTATGTCAAATGTGGTGCCACCTTAGACTGAACACCGTTAAAATTAAGTGAAATCTGATCTGTTGAAATTTAATCTAAATGGAATCAATGCTAAAAAATGATTAGAGAATTGAATGTCAACATTTCCAAAGCATATAGAAATCTGAGAGTGTGTGTGATATAAAATGCTAGAGAAAATATTTTTGGCTGAAGAAGGGCTGATATAATCAAAACCGCTAACCTCATATAGAAACTAGTCTGCAGACTAAAAGAGGACCCCAGAGAAGAGATACAACAAGTAGGTTTCCCTAGTTCCCTTGATCTCCTCAACTTTTCACAGCTCAGTAAAAAGGGAAGACAGCACACAATATGTTCCAGAATGTTTTCACCCACTCAAATGTTTTCCAAATAAGTTGAGTCCACTGAATATTGAATAAAATAATTATATAGAAATTAAAAAGTATAAACCTAAATCATTTCATTAGTTTTTGGTAGTGTTCTGTTTGTTTTGTTTTGTGTGATACTAGGAACTGAATCCAGAGGTGCTTTACCACAGGATCTTGCTAATTGCCCAGTCTAGACTCAAACACAATCCTCCCGTCTCTGCCTCCCAAGTCACTGGGATCACAGGCGTGCTCCACCACTGTGCCCAGCTGGTTATTTCTCATTTGGTCTAAATCTTTACATTGTAAAATAGCTATTTTTTCTTCATTCAAAGCTGCCCCCCCCCACATTAAGTTCCATTAGAAAAGCTGTGAAAAAAGGAGTGTCATGATTTGATTCAAGTTGTAAAGGTCACTGCCCTCTACAGTGTTGAGCAGACGGTAAGGGGCAGAGTGGGAGCAATGAAGGAGGTAAGAAGTGGTCAAATTCTGAGTATAATCTGAATATTAAGCTGACTGTGTAGGCAGGGAAGGGAAGGGGTACTAGATGAAGGACATGAGTAGGAGAAGTTAAGGTTTGGCCTGAATAACTGGGCAGACAGAGTTGCCATTTACTGAGCTGTAAGAGAAGTTTGAGGGAAGATCAGAAAGTTTGGTTTTGGACTTAAGTTTCAGTTATCCAATGGATATCCAAGGGGAGATGTCAAGAGACAACTATAGATATGACAATGTGGATGGTGGTGGGGGGAGGGAGGTTGTGAACTAGAGAGGCACAGCGGGCAGGTGGTACTTAAGGCCACAAGGCTGGATGAGATCCCTAAAGGAGGAACCGAACAGAAGAGATCCAAGGACTAATGGCTACAATGTTTAGGGGGAAGGAGATGAGAAGCTAGCAACAGAGACTAAGAAGGGACAGTCAATGACAAACAAGGAAAGCCAGGAAACCTTTTTTTAGGCTTAAAATGCATATGCAGTATTTCCCCCTTGCTCACTTGTGCATTAATGGCTCTGTTTACAGGGTTACCAATGTCTTTCCACTGACTACTGAAGGTAACCAATTAATGGATGGCCAAACCCAGGAATCTACTTTTAGTCTATTTTATACATATAGAAAGGAGAGTACTAATCTAGTACCAATAGAATTTAATGAAATAATATGAAATTTCCCTTGCAATTTTGTAGAAAATATTTCAAAATGATGGAATTCTTTCATTGAAAAATAACTACTTTTGTTAAATTCTTTCACCCCAACAATACATATACGCCATCACCTTTCACTGACAATTTATTTATTTTGTGTGGACCATGATGTGCGATGTGGATTTAATGTGAATTTTGATGTTGCTTTAGCTGGGAGAGACACTCTGCCTTTGTATCTGCCTAGTTTT
Organism: Glaucomys volans; assembly: GCA_020662805.1. Taxonomy (NCBI): domain Eukaryota; kingdom Metazoa; phylum Chordata; class Mammalia; order Rodentia; family Sciuridae; genus Glaucomys; species Glaucomys volans. The sequence continues at coordinate 494,846 of JAJEJO010003699.1, forward strand.
AGCAATATTGTTCTTGAGTTTTTCATAGGCATAAGGTTAATTCTTAGCTATTTCAACCATCTAAAAGATAACCCTGGAATTAGGTAAGAAAGCCTTCTGAGTAACTGATAATAATCTCATAATCCAAGCACTTTAGTCCACAAAAGAGATAAAAATGCCCTTCAGTCATGGGACCAAACAACTACGTAAAAGGCATGGTAGTAAATCAGAGATCAGCGAGGTTAAGTGGGGAAAGCAGAGTTCCCAGCACTCTGGATACAATAAAGGAAAGGCAAGCAGTCCTAGACAACAACTAAGTTCTAAAAAAGGATCACTATTTTAGAATCTTCTACAATAGAATTAATTAAAAATAAAGACCCTGGTCACTTAGAAAGCTAACTTAAATATTATGTAATGCTTGAAATTTATTTCCATCAGAACTAGTGATTTGTTTTAAGTTTTGAGGCTTAAATGTATCATCTAGGAAATCCACACACCATTCCTTAGATAAAGGAATGTATTGCTATACGTACAATTTTGAGTCTTGCCAAGTTATGGACATCTTATTCTGCTAATAATACAGTGAGCAGCTGTTATAACTGCTTAACTGCAAATAGTTTTCAAGTGTTCAGAAGTTTAAGCTAAACTTCTCTGAAAATCCGATCTACTTTATAATTTCATAAATTCATGTTTGTCCAGTTTATTCAACTAACATCAAAATGGGAACTACATTCAAAAGATTAAAAGCTACAAGTTTTTATTATATGTCTCATTAATAAAGAAAGATGGAGGTTAGGTTTATAACAGGAATAATACATGAAGGCTGAATAATATAATAATTTTTTTTTTAATTCTCAGTACTGGGGATTGAACCCAAGGTTGCTATATCACTGAGCTATATCCCCAATGCTTTTTTTTTTTGGTACTGGGGATTTAATCCAGGGGCACTTAATCATTGAGCCACATCCCCAGTCCTTTTTGCTTTTTCTTTGAGATTGGGTCTCACTAAATTGCTTAGAACCTCGCTATATTGCTGAGGTTAGCCTTAAACTTGGAATCCTCCAGTCTCAGCCTCCCCAGTTGCTGGAATTACAGGTGTGCACCATCACACCCAGTTCCAGTACTTTTTGTTTACTGAGACAAGGTCTTACAAAGTTGCTGAGGCTGCCTCAAGCTCTTGCATCGATCTCTGGAGTCTCTGGGATCACAGAGATGTGCCACACACCCAACTGACTAATACAATAATTCTAGATTGAGGTTTTGATCCTCATCTCATCTTCCCCATGTATCAATAAAGATCACAACTGCCTACACACTCAAGCTAAAAATCTAGGAGTCAATGTCAATCTCAATTCATTTCTTTCCATAGGTTTAATAAAATACTATTGCTTCATCTAAGTCACTGACACCTATTATATATGGTATATGAAAGTCCTCTCTCTCTCATTCATTCTCTGTACCCCCGAAAGTTACTCATTTATTCACTCATTCTATTCCATCCCCTGACAGTGTGGCTAAAAGTGGATACATCATGACTCAGGGTTGGGAATTCTGATTGAGGGAGTGGGGAAACAGGCAAGCAAAGTACTATGTAAATTTGGAACAAGATGCTTACAGGAAGAGGACAGGCCAGAAATGGGGCAGAGCAGGAGAGCCAACACCAGCAAGAAAACTCTAGGTTCCTGCAGAGAGGCCCTAGGATATGGAAGATGCCACAGAAAGTAAAGTAGGAGAAGTCACATTCCAACCATCCCTTTCTAAAACTTGCTTAGGGCTGCCTTGGATCCAGAAAAGAAGAGAAAGTTTTAAGCTTTCCTTTCCTTGATCCCAGCAGAGTTCTATGGTTCAGCTTCCTTAAGGAAAAAAAAGTCAGCTCCTCTGGTTTAGTTGTAGGAAGAAAAACACATTTACCCCAATACCTGGTACACAGGAGACAGTAAACCAAATACAAATAACATATTTCTAGAAGGTTCCACAATGTCTGTCTAGCCTTACTTCTCCCATTGCCCTCCATGCCATCTATTGTCCTGCTTAAAGGCTCCTCACTATTCCCTGCACTTGCTGCTTCCAGGCCTATGTTCTGCCCTTGATCCTCCTCTGGAAATAACTTCATCTTGCTGTCTCATAAGCAAGTTCAAATGTCATTCTTCCATGCTATCCTGATTATCTCATCAAGGACCATCCATGATTCTGAGACCAATTAATCTGTCCTACACTACAGCATTTCCCCTTCCAACATCTGTATCACATACCCGTCTTCTATATTCCACAGGAATGGAAGCTGCCTTGAAGGGGGAAGACGTGATGGTTCATTTTTCTACTCCCTACTCTATACACACAGATTTTTGGTTATATAAACACATGCTTCATTAATTACAGTAATTAGCCCAAGAAATAACTTGCAACAAGGGTTTCTCACTGTATTGTTTTACTGATTAATAAGATTTACCACCCTAATTCATGTTGTGATTGTGATGATTGTACAGGGTCTGTCTCTGAAAGCATTGCTAGGAGACAGTGATGCCTGAATCCCATCAGTGGTCAAACACATCATTAAAACTATTTTTATCATACAAACTCACCTCATTTGCTAAGGCAAAAGTTCCCCAGTGAATTGCCACAGATTTCTTTGTTTGAACATCGATGTGAATCCTGACAGCTTCTTCTGGGTCTACATGCTGGTATTTCATAAACCACCTGATAAAACACAGCAATTTATTAATTCTGGTCTTTGAATCCACTCTGGATTCTAACTTTTGCTTTATCTAATCAAACTTTTAAGATTCTGCACAGGTCTATAGGTGTTTGAGAAATAAGAAGCAGCTCAGCATGGTTATTTTCACTTTGCCTCCTTATTTTTCATTTGATTTTTAATTAGTACACCTAAGAATTGGGCTAAGTTGCCAAAAGAATCAGCAACATACACCTGTGGTACCTCAACCACTTTTCAGACCCTGGACTTACATAGAGAACTTTAAATTACTGCTACCCAGCCTGTGCCCTCAGTGATTCTGATTTAATTGTTCTGGATTGGGACATGAGCATTAACATTTTTTAAAGTCTCCCAAATAAGTTCAATGTGTAATCAGAGTTGAGAATTGCTGGGATAGAACAGAAGCAACACTCAACAGAATGAGCCAGAAACCAAGCTTGGAGGTCAGTTCGAAGCTTAATTGTAACAAAAAAAAAAAAAAAATTTTTTCACAAAAAGATTCTGAACAGGAAAAAAATCACAGTAGGCAAAAACATCTCTAGCCAGGTACAATGGACTATGCCTGCCTGTAATCAGATTGGGATACTGAGACAGGAGGATCTCAAGTTCAAAGCCAGCCTCAGCAACTTAGCAAGACCCTAAATAAAAAATAAAAAGGGCTGGAGA